>JAMPIV010009849.1:0-350898 GCA_024509875.1 Oreohelix idahoensis
TGATAATTTCATCTAGGCAGTCATCCACTGTCCTTTGAAGCAGCTCGAAGAATTCTTCCTTGACCTCTGCTCTCTCATCCTCATTTGGCCCATACACTATGACCAGGTTGACTATGGTTTCTCCTTCTTCTAGTTTTACAACCATAATGCGCTCCGAGACAAAGTTCCATCCCTTGATACTATCTTTCTGGTTTTTGGCCACAATGCAACCCACGCCCCCTTTAGCTCTTTCAGATGTGGGTACACCACTGTATAGCAGAGTGTTGCCATCGAGATCCATGACTCCTTGTCCCTTTTTCTTTGTTTCGGTAATAGCCAGGATTTCTAGTTTTGCTTTCCTCATCTCTTCCATCAGCTCCTCTTCTTTCCCATTTATACTTCTTGTGTTCCATGTTCCATAAGTCGTAGTCCGTAGTCCGTTCCAGTTCGTCGCCTTTAAAATCAGTCCGGTTTTCTCTCTTATATTGCTTGTAATCATAGTTTTAGACAAACAGGTGATTGGCCTGTTGTGCCTTTGCATGGTGGAGGGGCTGCCTCCTTACAGCCTCCATGCAGGCCGCCCTCCTCCTTTTTCATCCGGGCTTGGGACCGGCATAGGCGGAGTTCAAATGTAGAGATATAGATGTCTATTTCCTTTGAAGCTTCAGAGTAAACATCTAACTGGAAGTATACTGCACTAGGTGCCACCACCTTAGTGGTGTTTCCTCCATCGCTACTTTGAGAACTGCCAGACCCGCCATTGTTAGAACTAGAATCCACTCTTCTTCCTTAGATTTCCAATTCCTTCATTCTAATGGCGCGGGCTCTGTCCGCCGATCCTTTGCGAATGCCCTCTCCTGTTCCTTTTCCGCTCTTTCGGCCTGTTCCTTTTCCTTAGCGAATGTCCTTTCCTTTTCTCTTTCCGCGGCTACCTGTTCGACTTTAACTTTTTCGTGCTCCCTGGCCATCCTTCTCTCTTCTTTTTCAGCTGCTTTCTCTGCCTCCATTCTGTCTTTTTCCTCTTTACCTTTTTCTTTCTGTTCTCTCACCGAAGTAAGGACGAAGTCAGAAAGTTCTTGAACTGAAAACAATAGTTCGCGGCCTAGATTAAGATAAAAGGCATGGAGGTTTTGGGACTCTGCCATTCTGAACGAAAAGTCTGTTTACAAAGCTACACAAATGCACAACACCTACTACTAGTAAAATCACAAACTTACAACACTGATTTAGCCGCACCAAGTGAACTTCTTGTTTCTTCAACTTTAACTTTTAGTTACAAAAAGTTTTGTTTCTTTCAATTATTCAATTATTCTTTATACCGTTACTTTTACTGTTTTATATGAATGCAATGTATGCTCAGTCTTACAATTAAACACACTCTTAACACTATTCTTTCAGTAAATCTGAACTTTATGTCAGTCGTGTAGGGGAATTACAAGACCAGTTCTATAATCCCGGCGCGAGTAGCCCAATTGTGAGTTATCACACGTGTGCGCCATCCTTCAATCCTAAGTCGAGACCCAAATTGTGACGGTATTGCCTCTCCTGCTTTGCAGTAGTGGTCCAACAGTGGCCAAAACTCAAGAGTATCTAATATGAGCTTCAATGGAGTCTATCTTTACACAAGATTACTCTTGGCAGAGATGTAGATAGAAGGGTAATACCGTTTCTATCACATGGGGGTCTTCACAAGATATTCAGAATAAGCGAGAACAATACTGCTTTGGCTGAGTATGTTAACTCTATAATTCTGCCGACACTTTTGTGAAGTACTTAAGCACTTATTAATTTCAGCTCGTTCAAGCCCCCACCCCTAATTTACTCGGTGGGATTCTATTATTCTAGTACAGCTCTGTTTAGAGTGTGTGTAGTAAATTAACTGAGACAAACATGCAGTAACTTTAAAATGATTAAATCGAAATTAAATTTGTATAATTACAAATAACAAAATTTAATAATCACTTAAGTTTTAACAGTTGAAAAAATAATTTGAATAGTTATGGATCAAGAAAAGTTATCATCACGGTCGTTATGGATTGCAAAATGTTAAGAAGTTAAAATGGCAGCAAATATTTGAACTTAGCTGCCAATGGCGGTTCTGCTCCTTCTTATGGGTTGGTTCTTTTCACTCTGCTCACGCTCGTCTCTTGTCGACGTTGTCTGGTGTAGCTCGTTTCCTAGAAATGTCAAGGAGAGTCTACCAAGTGGGTCCTTCGTCTTAAAGTTTAGGCCACCGTTCCCTTCTTTTTCCAGAGATAGTACTTTCCGCTGGTACCACCAATAACTAAGGTAAACGAATAGAACGAAACGCTCTTCTGAGTATGGCGTTTTCCAACCCATAGTTATGGGTTCCTATCTTCCCATACCACCATCCCAATTAACTCAGACTTTACCCTCGATGAGAATTAAATTTAATCTCTCGGGATAAAACTTCCCTTACATTTAAATAGTGTCGTGAAACGAGTGTAACCCACTACTTCGTTAATCACTATGTCGAGATACAGATTTGCTTCAACCAATCAACGAGCACCGTTCAGCAGTCTCTGAGACAGAATAAACTAACGGCCATCATGTTCACGCAAGATGGCGGATTAAAACTGATTAAAATTAGGCTGTACGAGCAAAAGACGAAACCGGAGGAAACCAATCAGCTTGCTCCGCCAGGAACCAACCGAAAGCCTTGCTTAAGAATTCACCTACCTATATAATCGGGCGGATTTTATGCATAATCACACATCACCGAGACGACGCCAGAGATACCGACCGACTGAAGAGGAAGAAGCTGTCACCTTGATTTAGAGCTTACCTGAGGGCATCGACCTGCATCCTGCTTCGCTAAGTCGCGTCAAAAACTGGCTGTTTGAAACTTAGTGGGTAAATATGTTTACGATAACCTTTAGGAAAATAGGCTTTCCGCAGGTCTATAATGTTGGTATTTGTTGTGTGTCATTTATACTACCTATCAGGTTACTGATTGTATCTTGGGGAAATTAAGTATAATGATTGTATTTCCTATTATGATTGAATAGACGAAGGCTAATAGGACTCATACTTCAACCTATTGTCTCCTATACTTCAATCTATTGTCTCATCTAACTCCAACTGTAATATAACCAAAACAGTCCTTGTTAGGACTCAATCTATTGTCTCCTATAACTCAATCTATTGTTTCACATGATTTCAGTCTATTGTCTCAGATAAGACCAACTGAAATATAACCAAAACAGTCCTTGTTAGGACTCAATCTATTGTCTCCTATACTTCAATCTATTGTCTCATCTAACTCCAACTGTAATATAACCAAAACAGTCCTTGTTAGGACTCAATCTATTGTCTCCTATACTTCAGTCTATTATCTCAGATAAGACCAACTGCCATATAACCAAAACAGTCCTTGTTAGGACTCAATCTATTGTCGCATCTAACTCCAATCTATTGTCTCCTATAACTCCAACCTGATATATCACCAAACAGTCCTCGTCTCATATACTCCTATCATAAGAACATAACGTTATTGTTAGGATATATGTTACCAGCTTGTATAGCACTCGTCAGAGAGGGCCTGGTATATTATAGGGGGAAGGAAATGGTTGTATCACCTAAATGTACATATTATTGGATGTCTTGAATTTATATTATGGGATGTATTCATGTATTGAATTTATATTATTGATGCATTGAATTTATATTATTGACTGTATCCATGTATTAGTTTATCAGAAAGAATGCTTTGCAAGTAGACACCTGTCTTGTCTCGCTATTGCTAAATCATACTGAGCCATGTTGTCATTCATCCTACATGCAAACACTGAGGCACACGCTCATTTCATCCACATTAGAAATAGGTGGGCTTGAGGACAGAAATTAGCCCCTATTTTTGCTTTGTTACAGGTTTCAGTCGTGTCATAAAAACTGAGATCGTATGTTCGAGTCAATCCCGCTGCCTGGAACTCCGCAGGAGCATAGAGGTTGACCAGACTCTACATCTTTGGTCCCCCTCAGTCTTGGGTGGGCTAAAGGAACGATACTCTGCCGTTGTTGTGTGAACCAAACAAAGAAGAACAGACTTAAGAGAGATGAGTACACATTAGTACCATTTCTGTCAGCATTGTGAGCATAGAAACTGTCAGTGATGAGAAAGTGAATTAGCATAGCAAGAGACAAAATTAACAGCATAGCTGATAAGTGTTATATCCTTAATTAACAGCACAGCTGATATACTTTTTTTTGTTCCTATAATTGGAAAACTTGTTGTAAAATATTTATATATATAAATAAATATTTGTAAATCACATGTAAACTTACAATTCCATTACATCCCATTTTTTTCAACATTCACCCTTCAGCACAAGAGTAGATAGTGTATATACTAAATAAATACTTAGGAAATTGTATTTGAAGCCTTGTCAATTTTATCATTGTTAAGTAAAAATCTGTTTCCTTGTTTTGTTTAATATCACAGTTAGTTACACAGCGGAGGTGGCACTTTATGTCGGTCTCCTCTCTACTATTGTTTCGAGATCAGATCATTCACAGCCGTAACTAATTTGTGATACCAGTAGTCCTCTCAGACACTGGGACTTCACCATTTTCTGCAGAAATTCTATTTCTGTAATTGTCAGTACTATACTGATCCAAGAGCCAAATAAAACCTCTCGCCACACTGGGGGCTCGTCTGGGATATTTCTGTATATCTTGAGCCATACTTAGTCTATAAATCTATCTACACTCTATCTTGTGCCACCCATAGATAACATAAGAAACAAATTTTTGAAAAAAATTCTATAATAGGATTTTTTATTGTTTTCTTAGGAGGAGTACCATTTAGTACTCAGTAAATAGTTGATGCTCACAAAGTTGCACGGAAATTATTTGTTCATTTAAATTAATTAAGTTTAATTACAATAATTGGGTTATAGTAAATTTACATACCCTATCTAAGTAACGCCATGGCTGATCTAGTGAAGTTCAGGACTGCGATCATGCAGATGGGTAAGGAATTAAACATGACAGGTGATGCTCTTACTCAGTATGTCACAACAGAAGTGGACAAACACATGGATAGGGAAGAAAGAAAGTTGCAATTAGAGACAGAAGCCAAAAGACTGGAAGCTGAAAGAGAAGCCAAAAGACTGGAAATTGAAGCCAAGAAATGGGAGGCTGAAAATGAGGCAAAGAAAATTGAAGCTGAGGAAAGGAAATTACAAGCAGAGAGAGACCATCAGTTGAGATTAAAAGAGCTTGAAATTCAGGCAAATACTGGCAATAATGGTGGTAGCTCACCTCACTCAGAGAGTAGCTCCAGCCAGAGCACCTCAAGTGGGGCCATAAATTTTCATCTGGACCCATTTGTTGAGAAAGGAGACGCCATTGAGTCGTACCTGGATAGATACGAAAGACTTGACACTACCTATGGCTTAGGGAAAGAAAAGTGGAGTCTTAAACTATCTCAAGGATTGAGAGGTGTGGCCTACGATGTATATTTGAAGCTCTCAAGAGATGACCAGGAAGATTACAAAATCCTGAAGCAGGCACTGCTTGTGAGATATGAAAAGAACTCAGAATCATATAGAAAGCAATTCCGAACAGCTAAACTTCTTCCAGGAGAAAACTATCACCAATTCTCTGCTAGACTGGAAACCTATTTGGAAAAATGGAGTAGTTTAGGAAAGTGTCAGGATCTGAAAGAAATGGTAATGATGGAGCAATTGAAAGAGTCCATGCCTCAAGAAATGAGGAAGTTTATCATGGAACAAGGAGCAGAGAGATTGGGAGATATTGTAACTGTTGCTGAGAGATATCAAGCAGCTCAGGCAGAAGTATTAGGAAATAGGAAAAAGCAGGATGAAAACTTCAAATCATCACAAAACTATACCAAATATGAACAAAAGGACCATACCACAAGGAACAAACAAAGATTTGACCAAAAGGACAAAAACCCTCTAAAATCGGATAAGACACCTTACCGGAAGGAAGGAAAGTGGTGTAAAACTTGTCTAATGAGTAACCACAATACTGCAGACTGCAGAAGGAACAACCCTCCTTATTACGCTGCGTGTCTCACAACAGGGAACAAGGGAAGGAAGGAACTGGCAGTTAGTCAGAATGACCTCCATCATCCCCCTGTCTGTGAGGAAGTGACATGTAATGGCACTAAAATTCAGTGCTTATATGATTCAGGTTTGGAATTCGACTCAGTCGTGAGTGCAACCCTAGTGCACCCTGACCAGCTTACCACAGAAACAGTGGACATACAAGGGGCAATGCAGGGAACCAGCACCATGACACTTCCCATAGCAAGGATCTACGTGAGAACTCGCTATGTGGAAGGAGTGATAAGAGCAGCAGTAAGTGATGATCCTATATACCCGCTGGTAATAGGATGTAAATATGTCTTTTTGGGTGACCCAATAAAACCTGTTGTAATGGCAGCAAACCATACCAGGTCGAGCACCAAAAAGGAGGAGGGAGATCCAATAAACATTCATCGTACAAAGATGAAAAAGGCTCAAACAGCAGACAGCACATTGAAACCTTGTTTTGGCAAATTGCCAAAGGCCCATAACCCTCCAGAGAAAGGAGACTACTATATGGAAAATGGCCTACTCTACAGACAAGCTGGAAAAGGACCAAAAAGGCATGGACAGCTGGTAGTGCCAAAATTCTATAGGGAGGAAATTATGGAGCAAGAGCATGCTACATCAGGCAGTGGTCACAGAGGAAAAGGGGCCACTGGTTAAAATATAGCATTGCGATATTACTGGCCAGGAATAATTGAAGACATAAGTCGGTATATGAAATCCTGTTCAGAATGTAACCAGGTAACCTCATTCAGAAGCGTAGACCAGTTACAGGACTTAGGGAAGCATTGTTGCGGACGTAGGCCAACAAAGAAAATACACAAGAGAAAACAACAGGTAGATGCAGTGATAACGAGAAAACGAAATTACAAGTCTACTGTTACACCAGTAACCATGGCAACTCTCCGTATTGTACAGAGAGGGGACGAGAGACATCCCACCCCGACTAGATATTTGTCGGAACACCATGGCCTGGATCCTTTGGAAAATTTGGTTAGTCAGCAACCAGTATTAAAAAAGCTGCAGAAACAAACCCGAACCAAAGGAGGTAGGAACCAGGGCTGTACCAAACAGTTGATGGAGACAGGCCCCACTTCGGTATACTGCCCCTTACAGTAGAAATAAGCGTGGGTCCGGCAACGTTGTTGTATTGCCGTCCCCATACACAGTCCACTGGAAGCATTGCTGCGGACATGGACTGAACAATAGCAAGCACAAGCACTCAAGGATGAGATTGACTATCTCTTAAAAGAGAAAATTATTTCAAAGTCTGAATCTCCCTATAGCTCAAGTGTGGTGCTATTGAGAAAACCGAGTGGTGAACACAGGTTATGTATTGACTACCGGAAGCTTAATGCGATCACAGAATCTCAGGTGGACCCATTACCTGACACCAACCAGCTGTTCTCTACACTGAGTAAGGCTAGGTATTTATCAAAGGTAGATCTAAGCAAGGGATACTACCAAATACCAGTGAAACCAGAAGTTAGGAAAATGCTGGCATTTAGTACATCAGACGGACACTACGAGTTTAATGTACTGCCCTTTGGGCTGAAAAATGCTCCAAGTATCTTTTCAAGAATGATGAGGAAATTGATGGAACCTCTACAAAATCCCCATATCACTAACTTTATGAATGACATTCTTGTTGCTACAAACACCTTTGAAGAGCATATAGTAGCGCTCTCCATGTTGTTTGACAGACTGAGAGAAACTGGATTGACTGCACGTCCAACCAAGTGCTATATCGGTTGTAAGGAGTTGGAATTCTTAGGTCACACTATTTCTACAGGTCATATGTCTCCTGACCCAAAGAATATAGAGAAGTTAAAGAAGGCACCCAGACCTCAAACGAAGAAAGATGTGAGATCATTCGTGTCATTATGTGGGTTCTATCAGAAGTACATACCCCACTTTAACTCTCTGTGTGCACCATTAACTAACTTAACGAAGAAGGGACAGCCTGATAAAATCCAATAGAATGCTGATTGTGAAAAAGCTTACACAGAGCTAAAAGCAAAACTCACCAGCAAACCAATCCTTACACTACCCGATATCACACAGGAATTTGTATTAAGGACGGACGCTAGCAGTATAGGGATTGGTGCAACTCTCTTGCAGAAATCAAAAGCCCAGCCGGAGGAACTTTTATCAGTCGCCTACGCCAGTAGGAAGCTGAATGCAGCTGAGTTGAACTACTCGACCATAGAGAAAGAATGTTTAGCTCTAATTTGGTCCATCAACAAATTTTCACCTTATCTGTATGGGACACACTTCATTGTCCAAAGCGATCACCAACCTTTAACATTCTTGGCTGCATCTAAAAAGCTAAATGCGAGATTGTTAAGGTGGAGTCTGCTTCTGGCGCCTTATTCCTTTACCGTGAATTACATTCCGGGAAGAGACAATGTAGGAGCTGATTTTTTAAGTCAACACCCTAGCACTCTGGAAGGACAGACGCAAAAGGATTAACCACAGCAGGGGTTTACACGTCAGCTATGACAAGTCACAGCTAGGAAAGGAGAGGGCTATGTCGTGAAACGAGTGTAACCCACTACTTTGTTAATCACTATGTCGAGATACAGATTTGCTTCAACCAATCAACGAGCACCGTTCAGCAGTCTCTGAGACAGAATAAATTAACGGTCATCATGTTCACGCAAGATGGCGGATTAAAACTGAATAAAATTAGGCTGTACGAGCAAAAGACGAAACCGGAGGAAACCAATCAGCTTGCTCCGCCAGGAACCAACCGAAAGCATTGCTTAAGAATTTACCTACCTATATAATCGGGCGGATTTTATGCATAATCACACATCACCGAGACGACGCCAGAGATACCGACCGACTGAAGAGGAAGAAGCTGTCACCTTGATTTAGAGCTTACCTGAGGACATCGACCTGCATCCTGCTTCGCTAAGTCGCGTCAAAAACTGGCTGTTTGAATCTTAGAGGGTAAATATGTTTACGATAACCTTTAGGAAAATAGGCTTTCCGCAGGTCTATAATGTTGGTATTTGTTGTGTGTCATTTATACTACCTATCAGGTTACTGATTGTATCTTGGGGAAATTAAGTATAATGATTGTATTTCCTATTATGATTGAATAGACGAAGGCTAATAGGACTCATACTTCAACCTATTGTCTCCTATACTTCAATCTATTGTCTCATCTAACTCCAACTGTAATATAACCAAAACAGTCCTTGTTAGGACTCAATCTATTGTCTCCTATAACTCAATCTATTGTTTCACATGATTTCAGTCTATTGTCTCAGATAAGACCAACTGAAATATAACCAAAACCGTCCTCGTTATGACTCAATCTATTGTCTCCTATACTTCAATCTATTGTCTCATCTAACTCCAACTGTAATATAACCAAAACAGTCCTTGTTAGGACTCAATCTATTGTCTCCTATACTTCAGTCTATTATCTCAGATAAGACCAACTGCCATATAACCAAAACAGTCCTTGTTAGGACTCAACCTATTTTCTCCTATAACTTGTCTATTATCTCAGATAAGACCAACTGCCATATAACCAAAACAGTCCTTGTTAGGACTCAATCTATTGTCGCATCTAACTCCAATCTATTGTCTCCTATAACTCCAACCTGATATATCACCAAACAGTCCTCGTCTCATATACTCCTATCATAAGAACATAACGTTATTGTTAGGATATATGTTACCAGCTTGTATAGCACGCGTCAGAGAGGGCCTGGTATATTATAGGGGGAAGGAAATGGTTGTATCACCTAAATGTACATATTATTGGATGTCTTGAATTTATATTATGGGATGTATTCATGTATTGAATGTATTCATGTATTGAATTTATATTATTGATGCATTGAATTTATATTATTGACTGTATCCATGTATTAGTTTATCAGAAAGAATGCTTTGCAAGTAGACACCTGTCTTGTCTCGCTATTGCTAAATCATACTGAGCCATGTTGTCATCCATCCTACATGCAAACACTGAGGCACACGCTCATTTCATCCACATTAGAAATAGGTGGGCTTGAGGACAGAAATTAGCCCCTATTTTTGCTTTGTTACAGGTTTCAGTCGTGTCATAAAAACTGAGATCGTATGTTCGAGTCGATCCCGCTGCCTGGAACTCCGCAGGAGCATAGAGGTTGACCAGACTCTACATCTTTGGTCCCCCTCAGTCTTGGGTGGGCTAAAGGAACGATACTCTGCCGTTGTTGTGTGAATCAAACAAAGAAGAACAGACTTAAGAGAGATGAGTACACATTAGTACCATTTCTGTCAGCATTGTGAGCATAGAAACTGTCAGTGATGAGAAAGTGAATTAGCTTACTTACAATTCCATTACATCCCATTTTTTTCAACATTCACCCTTCAGCACAAGAGTAGATAGTGTATATACTAAATAAATACTTATGGAATTGTATTTGAAGCCTTGTCAATTTTATCATTGTTAAGTAAAAATCTGTTTCCTTGTTTTGTTTAATATCACAGTTAGTTACACAGCGGAGGTGGCACTTTATGTCGGTCTCCTCTCTACTATTGTTTCGAGATCAGATCATTCACAGCCGTAACTAATTTGTGATACCAGTAGTCCTCTCAGACACTGGGACTTCACCATTTTCTGCAGAAATTCTATTTCTGTAATTGGCAGTACTACACTGATCCAAGAGCCAAATAAAACTTCTCGCCACAAATAGAATAGCTTTAACTTTACATGACATTTAAATGAAAATGTTAATAATACAGATAGAGTCTGTTTACATATACATCTCCACGAAAAGTTTGAAACTTTCATTAACTTTAAAATGAATATTTTCACACAGTCATTTACACTGGTGTAAAGCTTGAATGGAATAGCTATTGATTGGGTTATGAGAAACTATACCCACAATGAACAATTGGGTATAAAATGGACAAATGGAAAATTCCTGGGGGACCTGGATTTCGCAGATGATGTAGCATTCTTAAGTTCAACACCAAGACAATCCCAAGAAGCAATAAATAATTTGTGTCATCTCTCGGTTAAAATTGGTCTCCAAATAAATGCCTCTAAAACTAAAGCTATGAACTTTTCTAACGAGATCTTTGATATCATCTTGAACGGGGAAAAACTACAGAAAGTTGAAAGTTTCAATTATTTAGGCAGTAAAATGACTCAGGATGGTGACACAACAAGAGAAATCCATACTAGAATTGCTTTGGCAGCTAGCGCCTTCAATAGATTATCTAACATTTGGAAATTACGATCATTGAATATACATACCAAGCTTCGTCTGTTTAATTCAAATGTTATCTCAGTGTTAACATACGGCTGTGAGAGTTGGAAAATAACAAAATCATTGGAGAACAAGCTGAATACATTCGAGAACAAATGTCTTAGAAAACTCATAAACATCAGTTGGAAAGAATTCAAGACTAATCGACAAATAAGAGAAGACTCTAGGCAGAAATATGTCTCCGACTATATAAGGAAAAGACGATGGTCATATATCGGTCATGTCCTACGAATGCAAAACAACAGAATACCACTACAGGCGCTCACTTGGGTTCCTGAGGGTAAGAGGAAAAAAGGAAGAAGACCAAAAGAAACACTCAGAAGAACAATAATAAGAGAAGGAAGAACGTTGGCCTAAAATAATGTGCAAGAGCTAAGAGGAGTGGCGTCACAACGAACAACCTGGAGAGCACTGGTTTCTGCCTTATGCGCCGTGTTTGGCGCTTAAAGAATTTATTATTATTATTATTAAAGCTTGAAAACTTACATTAATTTTAAAGTGAATATGTTTATATGGACATTTACACGGCTATGAAAATGTAAGTATTATACTTAGAATGTACATAATTTCTTTCATCCTTTCCTCCCTGCTCCATATGTAACCTGGAACTACATTCTTTTAGCTCTCCCGCAAATCGCTCAATAAAGCAATCACCAGATGTCGTCTCCATGAAATCTGAGTTGAATATTTTGCATGACTCATCTAGTGCAAAATTTCAAACATTACTTTTCTGAAAATGGGCTGTAATTATCCGCTTGCCCTTGTGTACAAACGTACAGACAGATCAGTAAACTCATCCGAGAACGTGTTTGACACGTGCTAGTTCCCACTGAACTAGGGCATGGAGTATTTATAAGTCTATACATGCACAAACATAGTCAGCTGTAGGCCTTCTGTGTCAGACTCGTTGTCTAGCAGTTAACATCACAGTAACACAAGGACTCCAACTCACGAGTAATAATGAAACATCATAACTGCCGAGTCAATCTCCAAACATTTAATACTTCACTAACCGTATTACAATAACACATGGATAGTGTGATGCATATGATACAAATAATACGCTAGAGAATCTGTTCTAGCACAACTGCTACCATCAATAACACTGATGTTTCAACAACAACATAATCTCGCCATCTCACTTTCTGCTTCACTCAGCAACGTGCCTCGTTCAACTGCCTTTCTCTTACCAGTCTCAACACACTCCTCGTGTTTTGACATTTACTCACACTGTCTCATATCCCCGCTTCATCATTCACGAACAGTTCACAACAACTCATGTAACCATCTTGTGAGATTCACAAAAATAACACTCTTTAACTGTTCGTGACAGTGTTCAAAATGTAACAATCATTACTTTATCAGAAAGTAATCTTGTCATAACAAGTAGGACAGGAAACGCTTATGTCATAAGTTTCCGCCGCGTGCACGAGATCTTGTGCTAATCTTAGCAAAGCTGTGCCGCGCCCTTGCGACTGTGATGTATTATATCCGCCGCTCCTGCGAGTAATTATCTCAGCAAATCTGGGTAACGTCAAGCAAATTTGATTATTATCACCTACAGGGAGTGTCAAGCAATTCAACAAACTCAAATATCTGCTACTTAGCAGAAAAAGAAAGAAAGAAAGAAAGAACGAAAGAACGAAAGAACGAAAGAAAGAAAGAAAGAAAGAAAGAAAGAAAGAAAGAAAGAAAGAAAGAAAGAAAGAAAGAAAGAAAGAAAGAAAGAAAGAAAAGTACGACAATTGAAAGCACGCAAAGTAATCAGTATATAACAATGTAACAGATTACTGACGGAGTGAAAAGAGATTTCGAGGAGGATCGCCCCATTTTGTGACAGTTCCTCTATCTCTCTCTCTCTCTCTCTTGTCTGTCCTCCTACCTGTAACATTTATCTTGGTATCTTTCTCTCTCTCTTTCTCTCATGTCTGCCTGTCACACCCGTGTGTGTCTGTCTCCTTGTTGTCTGTTTACCTGCCTCTCGTACCAGTGTGTCTGTGTGTCTCTCTCTTTTGTCTCTCTCTTGTCCGTCTACCTGTCTATTATTAATCTGCCTGCCTGTCTGCTCCACCCATGTATGTCTAATACCCTATTCTCTCTCTCTCTTGCCTATCTGCGTGCATGTCACGCCCAAGTTTGTCTATCCAACTGTTTTCCTGCCTGCTTTCATTTCGATTCTTTCATTGCTAAATTTAACCCTCCAACATTCAACCCAAGTTCTCACTATGAGACAATTCGCACAACTGAAAATGTTGCGTTTGTAATAAATTTAGACTCACCCTTTTATTACATATGGTGCAGAAGTTCGCGTAGTTTATTACATATCATAAAGAATGTGCGATCTGCGTCATTCTAACAGTACATATAGGTCTCTCCTCTCTCTGTGTTTCTCTCTCACTCGCTCTATCTATCTCTCTCGCTCTATCTCTCGCTATCTTTTTCTATCTCCATCTCTCTCGCTCGCTCGCTCTCAACATCTTCTCTTGTCAGCTAATCGATTTATGTTTTCGTCTGCCTCTCTTCCTCCTTCTTTTTCCCACCCTGTCATATAATCACATCCATTTCTCTTATAAAGTGGGTGACGTGTCTCAGGCTTCTCTCATCATACAGCTTTTCCTTCAAGGGCGATGATGGAGATCAGGCTGTCAATCTGCTACTCTCGTGAAGGCGACATTCTTGGAGGGCATGGTCTACTTTTCGATTGCCTTCACAACATTGACACGTGCCTGCCTGTCCCATTTTCCCAGGCAAGATCTTGTTTTCTGGACTTAGCTTTTTTAAAGGTGGCATGTTGATATTGTTGTTATCGATCGTGTTGCCCTTTGCCCAATGCCATGTAGTGGTATCTGCATATTTTCACCAGTTGTTCTTCTGCTCCATATAAGGTGCTCCACTTATCTGGCCTCGGAGGAAGGAGCATTTTCCTAACAACATCGACTGCTGAGCATTCAAAAAGATGGTGGTCAACAGTTTCATAGGGGTAGGTACATAGCTGGCACTCTGGAGTGCGTTGTGGTTAGATTCTGTTCAAGTGATTATTGAGTTGTATACATTGTGTTCGGAGCCGTCAGGCAAGACATTTTCTGATATGTCTTCAAATCTTTGGAACTAATCTTCACTGTGTGCAAGTGATCTGCTAATGATCAGTAAAGATCTGCCCAGGTCTTTAAATCAAATTCCTTGTGCGGAAAAAGCTATGTAAAATTTCATTCCCGAAAAAATCAACATAAATATAAACTCAAGCTTTTGCATCTTGATTTCCGACTTCCGACAGTTTCAGCTTACGACGAGGTCGTTAGAACGGAACCCCGTCGTAAGTCTAGAACAGTCTGTACAAAACATCTTTCTAATTTATTTCAAGCCAGCAAGAAACCTATCTTGAAAGGTTTTACTGACACTTTTGCTAACGACTTTCAAGCAAACAAGAAACTTATCTTGAATGGTTTTACTGACACTTTGACTAACGCTTTTCAAGCAAGCAAGAAACCTATCTTGCATGTTTTTATTGATACTTTGACTAACGTCTTTTAAGCAAGCAAGAAACCTATCTTGAATGGTTTTACTGATACTTTGGCTAACGTCTTTCAAGCAAGCAAAAACCTATCTTAAATGGTTTTATTGACACTTTTGCTAAAGTCTTTCAAATTTAAAACCTATCTTGAAAGGTTTTACTGACAATTTTGCTAACTTCTTTCAAGCAAGAAAGAAACCTATCTTGAATGGTTTTACTAATACTTTTGCTAACGTCTTTCAAACATGAAACCTATCTTGAATGGTTTACTGACACTTTTGCTAACGTCTTTCAAGCAAGCAAAAACCTATCTTGAATGGTTTTACTGACACTTTTGCTAACGTCTTTCAAATTAAAAACCTATCTTGAAAGGTTTTACTGACAATTTTGCTAACTTCTTTCAAGCAAGAAAGAAACCTATCTTGAATGGTTTTACTAATACCTTTGCTAACTGTGACAGACGAACTTAGCTGACTCTGATTGACCCTGAAGCGTTGGATGATATAGTACGACCCTTTGTAACGACCTCTTCGTATAGCATCAGTGCCCCCGAATATATTGTAACTTTTCGTCAAACGGGATTTTTTTTTCACCTGGACTCATTAGCTATGCAACCTTTCCACGCAGATGGTCAACACGTTTGCTGATTAATATGTGGACAGTTTATCTACCGTTCATTCTGGTCATCGCATTGATTTAAGGAGAGATTAAATCACGCCCGCGGATATCTCTTGAGCAATCATATGCAGGTATTTTTATTAACTTGGCCAGTGGAGGGCGTTGCCAGCATCAAACGATAGTAGTGACCACGATCAAAGACACTGGGGGAGATCTCAGGAAGGACTGGCGGCATGCTATCAAAGGCAGTAGTGGTCCCTGAAACGAGCGACGCAAGTTTCCTGCCGGTATTTCGCATCTCGGTGTTAAACACGAAACCGATCGCAGTAGGAGCGAACGGGAAAGCCGGCGCAAGCAGCGAGCGAAGATACGAGAGACCAGGGGCGGCTTCTCACTTTAGTCTGGCGGTCAGATCCCCAAAAGTCTTCTGAGATCAAAAAAGGTGTCAAAATTTCACATGTCCCCCCAATCTTGCATTCCAGTTGTAGATATACAAACCATGAAGAAATGCATGTTATCACTCGTTGGCCAGAACTTGACAGAAGCACTAGCGATATTGAAATCTTGTTATAGATTTTCCCCTGGATTTTCATATATATTTGCAGTGAATTCTATTCTGTGCAAAACGGTAAAATATAACTGTGTCTAGTGATCAGTGGGCTAGTTCATTCATTCTATTTCACTGGATATTGTGTTAATTTAAATTTATTAAATTAAACCATCTCAATAGTTCCCAGTTGTAAATGTAATGTTATACCTGTTATATTATTTCCAAAAATAATAGAGGCTTAAATGTTAAAGTAACTTTTAAAGTCGCGAAGGAATTTATAATTAATAAATTTAGTTAAGTCCTATATATATAGATGTGGGTTTTAACCATTAGAACTCGCACAGTGTTTATTAAATACATAATTAAATACGCGAGGGTATATATAGTCTTAACGGGAAATTCATCGCGCTTTAGAATGTTATTTGATTTTTCGGTATATTACATGGTTTTTTTCTTCCTACAGAGTGATCGTAACCTTTGCAATCCCAGCAATAGAGAAATCATACAGAGTCCTTTTCAGACTCGGTTCTTAACTTCCAGATATATTGATGGAACATTTTTAAATATAATTCTTGTGGCGGTCCGATGCGACCTAGCTATCAATTACATGAAAGAAAGCACACCCAAGAACTTTTTTAAATAAATCATCAAATTTAATTACAATCTGTAATATAAACTGGAAGATGAACAGTGCCAGTAGCGATAATTTATTTACTGCTCTACTGTGAGAGAATACATATTTACCTGACTGTGACTGAGCCTAATTTTTCCTCACTGGATTTAAACCATACCGGTCAGTTGCTATCATCACGCCTTGAAGGAATTTTACCTCCAGCAGCGAAATTAAAGAGACTTCATTTTCACCCCTGTATTGAATTGTGTCAGTGCCATCCCATAGACTCCTTTTCATACAATAAAAGATAAGAACTCTGAGTCTTCAAGTCCGGCGATTAGTAGGAATATTCGCTATCAGCAAACCTCGCTACATCTGGGGCGGGACATCGAAGTACTAAACATTTTCACGTGTCAAGAGTAATTGTTTATATAATTCTATGGATTGTCTGATGCTGCAATCGGTAAGTGTGTGTGTGTGTGTGTGTATATGAGTGTGGATCCTCACGCGCGTGCATGAATGACAGGAAATCTAATTGTTTTTGCAAACCATTTGTTAACTTGCCTACCGGGCAATACATTTTCTGTATACCCCGCATTGTTCCTTTAAGTGGGATATTTTGTTAACTCTGTTTAACCCCCTCCCTTTCAATTGCTTAGTAAAGGGAAGAACAATTTGGGATAACAGGTTTTTTTTTCCACCCATACCTAGTATTGTAACCCCTCTTTCAGAGTAATTAACTTCACTGTTAGGTTACATTACCTATGTTCCTGATAACTATCTATCTTTGGACTGGGTTCATCTTTGTCTAATAAGCGGGAAGGGCTTAGTCGATACCAATCTTCTTCACCCCCTCCCCACCTTGTTATTTGCATTTTCTGTACTTATGATAATTTTATATAACACTTGATAGTTGTTTGTGATTTGATTTTTTTGGTTAATAAACATCATAAACCTAGTTAGCACTGTGTTGGAAATACCCAAAGCCCAACATTTCCCCTATTTGTTTAATATAGATTGTATTCACGTGCGTTTGTGTGTTTGAAGCACCAAATCGGTGTGAGCGCAGATGTGTGTCTGGAAAACGGCAAATAATTGTTTGACCAGGAGAGACTGAAGAGTAGATTGAGAGAAACGATTTGTCGTAAATAAGTCTGTCTTTACTCTCCTCCAGCACTCTGTGAAGCAACTATTTACTCTCTACAATTTCTATCACTGAGCTTTCATCATCATTCTTCACTCTAAACAGGACCACTATTTCTAAGACTCTTTCTCTCAAAATAAATTTACGACAATATTTGTGGGCTGGTCCTGGGATCTTGAGCTACATTTGAGGCAATTGCATAGCCGGGATAAAGATATTTTGAGTCTTATTAAGTCTGAGTCTAACTAGATAGAGTGTGAATGATCTGTCTTTGTGAAGTAGGGAAATAAAAATACAGTAATTAATTACACCCCTAGACAACGCCTTTTAGTATTTGGGTCGTCCACACAGCATATTTACAGGTTGTTTTCTTTCCACAGCAGTAGAAAGTACGGATAAACAAAAATATTTGTTATTTAAATTATTCTCTGGCAGAGAAACATTACATTTTTCTTTGTAAGATTTGCTGGGATTGCGTGATTGTTTTTACAGTCACTAAAGGTTTTTGAAGTTACTAGAGTTGAGCTTAAGCTAAAGACGCATTGTTCTGACTTTTAAGTCTAGTTAACATCGTCTCTTCTCATAAACTGACTTCAGGGGCGGAGTTTTTTGTAGTGGAGAATTACAATTTCAGGAAAAAAAAATTTTCCTTTAAATTGTTTTAATATAAATTTTTCTCTACTTTTAGTAAAAGTAAAATTTTTTCCAGTGTAACTTACCATTTTAGTGGCATTAGTCGCTTGCGTTTAGAGCCTTAATTGCCAGAAAACAGCAGCGATAAGTTAACACATTTAAGGTAGGAGGTAACTCAAGTAAATTTTTACTTTGGTTTTTCTCGTAGCGGTTCCGAGTTTCTTCCCCTTCTCGTTTCTTCTTACTAGTTCTCTAGTCATACTACATCTTATTCTTTGACAATGGCAGAGAGGATAAAGATGAGGTCCATCCTGAGGCTGGAAGCGAAAGAGGCAGGATTAGACGCAGAAGCTGCAAATGCGTTTGTTAACCAGGAACTGGAAATTTATGACGCGGAGCAACGGAGAGCAGAAGCTGAGAGGAAGAAAGAGAAGGAAAGAACAGAAGCTGAGAGGAAGGAAGAGAAAGCGAGAGCAGAGAGGAGAGAATCACAGGAGAGGGCAGATAGGAAAGAAGCGGAAGAACGCCTATTGGAACAGAAGAAAATTGAGGCAGAGATAGAAGCTCGCAGGGAAAGAGAGAGAGAGAGAGGGAAAGACAGCATGAACTGGCGCTTAAGGCTTTAGAGAGTCGGGGCTCCTCTACTTCAAATAACGGAGAGCCGTCTTCGCCCCAGTCTCAGTCAATGGATCTCTCCAGCACTCAATCTGTCCAATTAACTGCGATGTCCTTTGCTTTAGAGTCTTTTCCTAACCCCAATGAAAAAATTGACAGCTACCTAGAAAAATTCGAGAGGCTCGCAAATCTGTATGGGTTAGAGAGTTTCCGTTGGGCACTTAAACTCTCAACGTCACTGAAAAGTACTGCTTATGACGTGTACACAAAGCTGGGAACCAACCAACATGATTACGACATTCTGAAGAAGGCCTTGCTAGTACGGTTTGAGATGACCGCCCGAAAATTTCTGCAAATGTTCAGAAACAGCCGGAAAGAGAGCACGGAAACGTTTCCGCAATTCTATTCACGTCTCACAGGCTATTAGACAAAGTGCATTGAATTATCTGACCTACCTCTTACATATGAGGGACTACTTGAACTTGTTCTTGTGGAACAGATAAAGTCAACTTTGTCAAACGAAACCCGTAGATTTTTGACTGAACAGGGCGCAGTCAGGCTTGAGGACATCCTCAGTAAGGCAGAACGCTATACCAATGCAATGGCCGAACTTCCCAGCACTAAACGTAAACCCACAGATGAGCCATCTCGAAAATAAAATCTAGAGCAGTCATCCTTCTCCTCTAATTCTTCTCAGCAGTATAGCCAACGAGATAATAATACCCAAAGACCTCCCCATGAAAAATCGAAATTCTACAAAACCCGATTTCCCCAAAATAATAATTCTGATCAACCCACCAAGCCTACGTGGCAGCGCGGCCACCAAGGTCAAGGAAAAGGGAAGACCCCTACACCAGGAACGTCTGATCAGGGCAAACAGACCGGGCCCAACCGCATCGGATGTTTGCATACAGCCTTGAAAGGTAGAGTCAATGTCAGTGATTCTCAACCTGGAGGGGATAGACCCTCAACTCGAGGAACTGTAATTTTGAATGGTACCTCAACTACTTGTCTCTTTGACACTGGACTAAGCTTTAGCTGTATTGTCGCTAGGCACCTAGTCAAACCAGGTCAGGAGACAGAGGAATCCGTCAAACTTAGTGGAGTTTTCAGGAGTGATGCACCCAGGACGCTTCCTATCGCATTGGTAGAGATACACTCTGATTTTGTCAGAGGTGTTATTAAAGCGGCCATAATGGATGATCCGATCTACCCAGTTATCCTGGGATGTAGATATGTGTTCATTGGGAGACCTAAGGAGCCGATTGTGGCAGCGGTAACCACAAGAGGGCAAGCCAAGAAGGAGAGGGAGCCTGCGCCAAATTTGTTGCCGAATGAACTGAAGGAGGCGCAACAAAAGGACCCTACTCTGGAGCTCTGCTTTAGAAAACTGCCCCTGGCTAAGGACCCAAGACACAACGGAGACATCTTTTCTAAGGATGGCGTATTGTATCGTAGAACGGGCAACCCGGACACGGGGAATAACCAGCTCCTAGTACCAACGCAGTACAGAAGCCAGATCTTAGAAATGGGGCACTCTCTTCCCTTTAGCGGACATATGGGACAAAACGCCACTATTCAGCGAATAAAAACCCACTATTGGTGGCCAGGAATGAACTCTGACATTATCAGGTATGTGAAATCCTGCGCCCAGTGCCAACGGGTAGCACCCAAGCACTTGACATCCCCAGTACCTATGGGGCAAATGCCAATAGTAGGGACTCCATTTGAACGGGTTGCTGTCGACATTATTGGTCCCCTGGAAAAGACCAAAAGAAGGAACAGGTTCATCCTGACCTTAGTCGACACTTGCACTATGTGGGCCGAAGCTGTACCGCTACCATGCATAGATTCCAAGCATGTCGCAGAAGCCCTCGTGCAAATTTTTTCACGGTTGGGATTCCCTCAACAAGTTTTGACGGACAATGGATCATTATTCCGTAGCCTGTTAATGGAGGAGATCTTTAAGATCTTGAGGGCAAAACATATCCACACAAGTCCCTACCATCCGGCCGGAAATGGGCTCGTGGAACGGTTTAATGGCAGCCTCACCACCATGTTACGTAAGCTGGGTCAAGAGAAACCGGAATACTGGGACCTATATATATATCGGCTGCCTTATTCGCCTACCGAGAGGTACCCCAAGCGTCTACGGGATTCGCGCCAGCTACACTTTTATTTGGCAGACCTATTAAGGGGCCACTTGAAGCCTTACTTCGGTCCCTGACAGACCAAAAGGCTGACGAGACAGTCGTCTCTGCAAGCAAGTATGTATCTGAGCTCAAGGAAAGGCTAAAGCTAGGATGGGATCTAGCTACGACCAACCTTACGAAAGCCCGCGCTAAACATGCTAAAAGATACAACAAAGCTGTAAAAGAGAGAGAACTACAACCAGGGGAGAACGTTTTGTTGCTACTTCCAACCGGAAGCAATAAACTTCGCATCGGATGGCAAGGGCCGTTTACCGTCCTTAAAAAGATCTCACGTACCAATTACAAGATCTCCAACAAAGGAAAGGAGAAGGTCTTCCACATAAATCTCTTTAAGAAATATTTGGAAAGACCGGTGCCATCCTCCGAGCATCTCCTGGCTGTCGCCATAGCAACGGAAGACGAGGAAGATGATGATGGTTGCATGGAGTACCCACTGCAATCCACAGAATCCTTTAAAGATGTCAAGTTCGGCGACAATCTCTCACCAGAACAACAAACAGAAACCAGGGCTCTACTAAAACAGTACAGTGCAGTCTTAACGGATGTACCTGGTCGAACAAATCTCATCGAATTTGATATGAAATTAACAAACGAGACCCCTGTTCTTCTTCGTCTTCTTCTTCTTCGTCCTGAAAAGGACGGTGGTTGCGTTGTGTCTGTTTACGCCTAAGCTGTGATATCTGCACCTTTCGGTCGACACATCCGACTTCTGCACGGCAATTTTTAGGACCGGGTTTGCCTTCCCATTGCGATCCACACTCGCTCAACCAGACTGCACTGCTGCAGACTGTTTCCAGGACCACTACGTGGAGGTGGAGTGCGGTCTTGACCAGCTCTGGTTCGCTGGTCCTGACGCAGGCAGTCAAGCTATGAGTCGCTGACTGCGTTCTCTATTGCTGCGTCTTTGGGTCCCTGAGACCCCTGTTCGAACCAGAGTTTACCCCATCCCGTACGCTAAAGCTGATGCACTTCGCGGAGAAATAGACAAGCTGCGTCAGGCAGGAATTATCAGTGAGTCTACATCTCCTTACAGCAGGCTGATCACCTGCTTGTCAGTCACTCAGATTACGGAAACAACAATTAATTTTTTGTTGTACCAATAAACGCCACTAGGCGTAACGGAACAACAGTTAATTTCTTGTTGCCCTAAGGCGCCACTAGGCGTATTGGCCACGGACTGCTTTGTCGGTCAGTGGCTAAGGACGGAAGAAGAAGAAGAGACATCTCCTTACAGTTCCAGTGTAGTGCTGTTGCAGAAGCCCAATAAGGAAGTTTGGCTGTGTATAGATTACCGGCTGCTAAACGCTGTAACGGAATTCCAGCCCGAACCTCTCCAAACTGTTTCTGAGTTGTTCACCAAGCTCAGCAAAGCAAAGATTTTCTCCAAAATTGACCTCAGTAAAGATTATTATCAAATACCAGTCAAGGAGGAAATTAAACCTTTGTTAGCTTTCAGCACTAGTGAAGGACATCACACATTTAACGTGATGCCGTTCGGATTGCATAACGCACCAGGAGTGTTCACCAGGATGATGAGGAAGCTTCTAGAACCTTTTCAAAGTCCCCATATCCATAATTTCATGGATGACATACTAATTGCATCGGAAACCTACGAAGAACATATTGCTACGGTTGCTATGCTCCTCAGGAGACTACAGGAAACTGGTCTCACAGCCAGACCTAGCAAATGTCTCATCGGGTTTGAACAGTTAGACTTCCTGGGGCATACTATTTCTCACGGCTGTAGCTCGCCTATTAAGAAGAACGTGGAGAAAACAGCTGCAGCCAAAAGACCCCGAACGAAGAAAGACGTACGTTCCTTCGTATCACTATGTGCATACTATCAGAAGTACATCCAGAACTTCAACGAACTGACGGCACCTCTGACTGACCTCACAAAGAAAGGTTGTCCTGATAAGGTCATATGGGATCAAAAGTGCGAACACGCGTACAGCACTTTGAAAGGACAATTGTCTGCATACCCCATTTTGAGGTTGCCTGACCTCAAGAAATCTTTTGTACTGCGGGTCGACGCGTCAGGTCAGGGCATCGGGTCAACACTGCTTCAAACCGAGGACAGTGACCTGAACATGCTGTTTCCAGTTGCCTATGGCAGTCGGAAATTAAATAAAGCTGAACTGAACTACAGCGTAGTCGAAAGAGAATGCCTCGCTCTAATTGACGGTATCAGACGCCATCATGAGTTTCTCTATGGGACATCTTTCACGGTGCAAACAGACCACGCTCTGTTAGCCTTTCTTGGTGCCAATAAAGAATTTAACGCAAGGATCATGCGTTGGGGCCTTCTTTTAAGCGTCTATTCTTTCAAAGTGGAATATATTCCGGGAAGACAGAATGTCGGGGCGGATTTCCTGAGTAGAAACTGGAATACGGAGGAATAGGAGGAAGTTGAAGATACCAATCATCCTAAAGCTACCGATCAGGGCAGCTTCATTGTCATAAATCAAACATGAAAAGAGGTTTTCATGTCTCAAAAGAGGATGAGGACTGTGACAGACGAACTTAGCTGACCCTGATTGACCCTGAAGCGTTGGATGACATAATACTACCCTTTGTAACGACCCCTTCGTATAGCATCAGTGCCCCCGAATATATTGTAACTTTTCGTCAAACGGGATTTTTTTTCACCTGGACTCAATAGCTATGCAACCTTTCCACGCAGATGGTCAACACGTTTGCTGATTAATATGTGGAATGTTTATCTACCGTTCATTCTTATCACCGCATTGATTTAAGGAGAGATTAAATCACGCCCGCGGATATCTCTTGAGCAATCATATGCAGGTATTTTCATTAACTTGGCCAGTGGAGGGCGTTGCCAGCATCAAACGATAGTAGTGACCACGATCAAAGACACTGGGGGAGATCTCAGGAAGGACTGGCGGCATGCTATCAAAGGCAGTAGTGGTCCCTGAAACGAGCGACGCAAGTTTCCTGCCGGTATTTCGCATCTCGGTGTTAAACACGAAACCGATCGCAGTAGGAGCGAACGGGAAAGCCGGCGCAAGCAGCGAGCGAAGATACGAGAGACCAGGGGCGGCTTCTCTCTTTAGTCTGGCGGTCAGATCCCCAAAAGTCTTCTGAGATCAAAAAAGGTGTCAAAATTTCACATGTCCCCCCAATCTTGCATTCCAATTGTAGATATACAAACCATGAAGAAATGCATGTTATCACTCGTTGGCCAGAACTTGACAGAAGCACTAGCGATATTGAAATCTTGTTATAGATTTTCCCCTGGATTTTCATATATATTTGCAGTGAATTCTATTCTGTGCAAAACGGTAAAATATAACTGTGTCTAGTGATCAGTGGTCTAGTTCATTCATTCTATTTCACTGGATATTGTGTTAATTTAAATTTATTAAATTAAACCATCTCAATAGTTCCCAGTTGTAAATGTAATGTTATACCTGTTATATTATTTCCAAAAAAATAATAGAGGCTTAAATGTTAAAGTAACTTTTAAAGTTGCGAAGGAATTTATAATTAATAAATTTAGTTAAGTCCTATATATATATAGATGTGGGTTTTAACCATTAGAACTCGCGCAGTGTTTATTAAATACATAATTAAATACGCGAGGGTATATATAGTCTTAACGGGAAATTCATCGCGCTTTAGAATGTTATTTGATTTTTCGGTATATTACATGATTTTTTTCTTCCTACAGAGTGATCGTAACCTTTGCAATCCCAGCATAATAGAGCAATAGAGAAATCATACAGAGTCCTTTTCAGACTCGGTTCTTAACTTCCAGATATATTGATGGAACATTTTTAAATATAATTCTTGTGGCGGTCCGATGCGACCTAGCTATCAATTACATGAAAGAAAGCACCCCCAAGAACTTTTTTTTAAATAAATCATCAAATTTAATTACAATCTGTAATATAAACTGAAAGATGAACAGTGCCAGTAGCGATAATTTATTTACTGCTCTACTGTGAGAGAATACATATTTACCTGACTGTGACTGAGCCTAATTTTTCCTCACTGGATTTAAACCATACCGGTCAGATGCTATCATCACGCCTTGAAGGAATTTTACCTCCAGCAGCGAAATTAAAGAGACCTCATTTTCACCCCTGTATTGAATTGTGTCAGTGCCATCCCATAGACTCCTTTTCATATAATAAATCATAAGAACTCTGAGTCTTCAAGTCCGGCGATTAGTAGGAATATTCGCTATCAGCAAACCTCGCTACATCTGGGGCGGGACATCGAAGTACTAGACATTTTCACATGTCAAGAGTAATTGTTGTTTATATAATTCTATGGATTGTCTGATGCTGCAATCGGTAAGTGTGTGTGTGTATGAGTGTGGATCCTCACGCGCGTGCATGAATGACAGGAAATCTAATTGTTTTTGCAAACCATTTGTTAACTTGCCTACCGGGCAATACATTTTCTGTATACCCCGCATTGTTCCTTTAAGTGGGATATTTTGTTAACTCTGTTTAACCCCCTCCCTTTCAATTGCTTAGTAAAGGGAAGAACAATTTGGGATAACAGGTTTTTTTCTACCACCCATACCAAGTATTGTAACCCCTCTTTCAGAGTAATTAACTTCACTGTTAGGTTACATTACCTATGTTCCTGATAACTATCTATCTTTGGACTGGGTTCATCTTTGTCTAATAAGCGGGAAGGGCTTAGTCGATACCAATCTTCTTCACCCCCTCCCCACCTTGTTATTTGCATTTTCTGTACTTATGATAATTTTATGTAACACTTGATAGTTGTTTGTGATTTGATTTTTTTGGTTAATAAACATCATGAACCTAGTTAGCACTGTGTTGGAAATACCCAAAGCCCAACATTTCCCCTATTTGTTTAATATAGATTGTATTCACGTGCGTTTGTGTGTTTGAAGCACCAAATCGGTGTGAGCGCAGATGTGTGTCTGGAAAACTGGCAAATAATTGTTTGACCAAGAGAGACTGAAGAGTAGATTGAGAGAAACGATTTGTCGTAAATAAGTCTGTCTTTACTCTCCTCCAGCACTCTGTGAAGCAACTATTTACTCTCTACAATTTCTATCACTGAGCTTTCATCATCATTCTCCACTCTAAACAGGACCACTATTTCTAAGACTCTTTCTCTCAAAATAAATTTACGACACTAACGTCCTTCAAACATGAAACCTATCTTGAATGGTTTTACTGACACTTTTGCTAACGTCTTTCAAGTATGCAGGAAACCTATCTTGATGTGACAAAACGTCACACCTTTTGTTCTTTTGGTTGCTCTCTCACACCTTTAGCCACTACGGCAGTATTATTTCTTTTCTTCATTTTCTCCGATCGCTTATTATTTGGCTATATTTTGTCCTTTCATTCATTATTTTGCTCTATGCTGAATCTAGTAGGGTGAAGTCTCTAACACTCCACTCCCCTACGGAAGTATCTGCTATGGGACTTTCTTTATCTCTTACATTTTTGCATTACCACTCCGCAGACTTATTTCCGTTCCGCCAGGTGAACTGGCGTATTATCGCAACAATATCCTGTCATTATCACCTGTCAGCGATAATACGTTTGTCGCTTTGAGTCGCCTAGCCAATCTTTGATAATAGACGATCCTGGTTGGACAACCATATTGTTTGTCTGGGTGGCCGGCGACCCTTTTGTTTGACTGTCTGAAGAAGGCACGAACACACAGGCGATAATGAGATAATAGTTTCACGGGCCCATCCCTGTGTGTGATTAGCGCAGATAATCTCTCTGGCCAGTCAACATTGGCGGAAGACATTACGCCAGGTAATCAGTTCACACATTTGTTTGTGGGATTGCACAAGATGTCAAAGGAAATATTACCGCATGATTTGAAAGAGGTCACTCGTGGGGAATATTAAATTTAATATTTTAAACACGTGGGGGATTTTTAAATTAAACACCCCAACCCACGTAGTGCGAAAAGAGCTTACGATTGGGTTGAAGTGAGAGCCGGAATATACAATGAATCTCATTTGGCAAGTTTGCCGCGAAGTACAAACTGTGATTTGAACTGGAAACTGAAAATAAAATCTAACGAACTCGGAGACACACAAAAGTGATTCATAGAACACCGTCATAATAGGAGTTTCTCAAACGAAATTAATTTGAGAGCATATGCACCGAAATTGCTCGTGTTCATCCGAAACCTGTGCAAGGAGATTGTGTATAACCCAAAAATTTGGGGTAAGTTGTGAACATTTATTTTACAAATGTGAATTTGACATGTGTTTCTTGCTTAGTGGTTATATATGAGGCTGGCAACCTCAACATACGAAAACAGTATATTCATAAACCACTACAGCAAGCGCTGGTGATTGTTTCTGGCTAGTCATGCGAATAACCCGACAGCAGAGATGACCCCAGACTCCGACTGGAGCAGTGTTGAGTGATGATTACATCACATGTGCCTCAAGTGTAGCATTTCATTTTGTGAGATGTATGTAACTTGTTAATGTTAGTTCAGGCACAAATCATTATTCGCGCTGTCCAGATACATTTTCCCAGTTAATACCCAGAGGAATATTGGTGAATTTTATTCATCTTTCCTGAGTTGCACTGTGTATACTCAAGAATTTAATTCTTCTGAGAGATAACATTGGTGGGTGAACAACGAGAGGATGCGCCTGTTAAGCATCCAACTCAGTGTACTTAGCAGAGGCATTTGTCTTTCTATGTTTTCTAAAAGCACGTGGTTACAAGCATTAGACGGTTTGAAGTACTAACGTTACGACGCCGCTAGTATGTGGAGAAGTGCACTCATCACTAAAAAGAAGTGACGGAAACCACGGCGACAGGACTCTTTTAGAGTTAAGTTTTCGTGTAAAATAGGCGAAAGCAGCGGACTTTGATAAATCCTCATCTACGTCTCAGTAACGAAAACTTGTATTTACACCAATCTTTCCATATTTATTTTAACTGTTAAAGAGTAATTCATTATTAAAATTGTTACATGTTGTTTTAAAACAAAACAATCATAGTCGCTTCAGTGTGTTGTGATGACGTTTTAATGTTCTCATCGTCTCTTTGGCCTTCTCTCACTCACACTCTGCCGTCACACACAAAAACTTTTCGATACAGTGGTCCTGTTTTTTTGCTAAATCCTATCAGGCAGTATAGACACAAGCAGAACATGTGAAACATTACAGCAGACATCGAGAAAAGACAACCTGGCGGAGAATAGTGGAGGCTGAGATGCAAAGCATGAACCAGAGTTGGGACACGGCACGAACGAAGGCCATTGACCGAGCAAAATGAGAACAGTTTGTTGCTGCCCTACAAGACTCCACTAGGCGTGATGGCCGCTGACTTCTTTGCCAGTCAGGGGCTAAGGATCCAAGAAGAAGAAGTTGTTCGTAACAGTGGTTCCCCCTTCATTGCGAAATCCTATCAGGCAAGTATAGACACAAGCAGAAAATGTGAAACATTACAGTAAACATCGAGCAAGCTAACTAACTAATTAACTTTTTCCCCGTCAGTATAGACACAAGCAGAAAATATGAAACATTACAGCAAACATCGAGCAAGCTAACTAACTAATCAGCTTTTTCCCCGTCAGTATAGACACAAGCAGAAAATGTGAAACATTACAGTAAACATCGAGCAAGCTAACTAACTAATCAGCTTTTCCCCCGTCAGTATAGACACAAGCAGAAAATGTGAAACATTACAGTAAACATCGAGCAAGCTAACTAACTAATCAGCTTTTTTCCCGTCAGTACAGACACAAGCAGAAAATGTGAAACATTACAGTAAACATCGAGCAAGCTAACTAACTAATTAACTTTTTCCCCGTCAGTATAGACACAAGCAGAAAATATGAAACATTACAGCAAACATCGAGCAAGCTAACTAACTAATCAGCTTTTTCCCCGTCAGTATAGACACAAGCAGAATTTGTGAAACATTACAGTAAACATCGAGCAAGCTAACTAACTAATCAGCTTTTCCCCCGTCAGTATAGACACAAGCAGAAAATGTGAAACATTACAGTAAACATCGAGCAAGCTAACTAACTAATCAGCTTTTTCCCGTCAGTACAGACACAAGCAGAAAATGTGAAACATTACAGTAAACATCGAGCAAGCTAACTAACTAATCAGCTTTTTCCCCGTCAGTATAGACACAAGCAGAAAATGTGAAACATTACAGTAAACATCGAGCAAGCTAACTAACTAATCAGCTTTTTCCCCGTCAGTATAGACACAAGCAGAAAATGTGAAACATTACAGCAAACATCGAGCAAGCTAACTAACTAATCAGCTTTTTCCCCGTCAGTATAGACACAAACAGACAATGTGAAACAATACAGCAAACATCGAGCAAGCTAACTAACTAATAATAAATTAAGGGGCTGCTGTAAAACTGGTAAGGAAATATATAAATATAATTAACTAATCAGCTTTTCCCCCGTGTTTACTCATTTATGCATTTACAGTTTACTCGTTTACCTAGCACAGATTGCTGAAGCGTCTGAAATATAATACTCGTAAAACAAAATGCACCTACATAATACTTCATACTACAAAGTAGGGGTTCCCATAACTCAATGGGACTATATCGTTTCATCATCATCATCAGTTGCCATCTCCACAACGAAGGTTGGCTGTAATGGATCTCCAACGTCTTCTGTCTCTTGTCTTGGTGGTACACTCTGATAGACTCTTTCCCGTCCATCTCTTGATGTTATCTTCCCACTTATAGCGCTGTCTTCCCCTTGCACGTTTGCCTTCAACTCTCCCTTCTGTTATGGTCTTCTGCAAGGTGTTATGCCTTTTTATGTGGCCAAAGTATTTTAGCTGCCGAACTTTGACCTCTCTCATTAGTTCTCTTTTCATACCTAGATTTTCTAGGACCTCCTTAATTGTTTTCATCTCTTTCCATGAGATACGCCCCATTCTTCTATATATCCACATTTCAAGAGCCTCAATTCTTTCTTCCAACTGCTTATTCATCGTCCATGTTTCTGCACCACACAGAAATGCAGAATATATATAACACTTTATGATTCTCAGTTTTAATTTATGAGATAACTGTTTGGATGTCAGTATATGTTTCATGTTGTTGAATGTAGCTTTGGCCATTCCTATTCTCTTCTTGATTTCTGTTTCACATCTGCCATCTTCTGTTATTATATGACCAAGATATACGTAGCTCTTGACTTGTTCCAGGATTTTCCCATTTACGCTTATCTTTAATGTGGGTTTATCGTCTGTTTTGCTAATTATCATAGTTTTAGTTTTCTCAATATTAATGTCGAGTCCATATTCATGACTTATACTGTTCACTTGCTTCACTAGCTCTTGTAACTCCTGTTCGCTTTCAGCTAACAACACGGTATCATCTGCATCTGTTTACGCACAATAAAATACAAATACAGCAATCACCCTGTCTTACGCTGTTCGATTAGCGCTTTTTCGATATAACGCCGTTTCTATTTTATGCCATATGTACCTTAAACGCTTACAAAATTCGATCTTATGCTGTGCTCTAAATTCTATAGGAGGCAGGAAAATAACTTTCACATGCTCATCAAGTTCATTAACGTTGGTGGGATAACCAAGAAGTATTGTCATTTTTTTAGCATAATGAAGCATGCTCCAAAATGGAATGCAGTTCTATGGTAATCCCTAACATAGAATAATATCTTAATTCTTGCAAGGTTCTTCTTGAAGAGAGAGAAAAAAAAAGTAACAAAGCAAAACAAGCTCGATTCTTTTTTTAAAAGTCTCCTCGGATATCTTCTGCCCCTATTTCCCATCAGCCATACATTCGACATCTAGAGGCAGAAAAACCTTTTCATTGCCTACAAAACCTTCTGCTAACCGGTCGTCAGATGATGAAAACAGCTCCGCAGTAGCAACTATAGCGACAAGTGACAAAAGTACCTTCGATGAAAGTCCATTTCTATTTTTTGTTATAGCGCTGGTCTCTCGTGGCAAAGGTGCCAGGTTCAATTCGTGGTATTGTCAAGCTCCAGTCGACCTATCTGTAAATGAGTACCTGAATTGCTCTTGAGTTGGGGAAGAAAAAAGCAACGAGGAAGAAAACTGGTTGCCCCAGCTCTCGATACTGGACCTAGTATAGTCAAATCTAAACTTCATTCCCCTATGGTAGTGTCTTCTATTGGCCACCTTTTTTAAAAACTATTTTTTATACATTTTTGAAAGTTCAGCATGTACGTAATGTTTAGTTTCTATTTAATATTTCTGATAATTATAGGTTATTATATGTTGTTAGCTTTGTAGTTTGTTTCCCCCCCCCCCCCTTTTTACTTAATTTTATACAGCTTTCTGGACCTCGGTAATTAATTATTTTTTATTGATATTAATTCTTTTAGGCCATCAATATTCGTTTAGTGATTTTTCGGTTAGCGCTAGATTTTTCAAGAACGAACGAATTAACAACGCTAAGCGGGGGGTTGCTGTATATGAAATTCTGCCTATGTCGATGCCTGGATAGTCCTCTGAGCACAGCACAACTTAATTATGGCACAGTCCCTCCTCACTCATCGAATGTATTATTGAGAACCAAAGTTGAACTGGCTGGAAGTGGCTTTGTCTGTCGTAGGGAATTCTATGATTTGATAGTCTAAACCCCTTGGTATTTATTACCATTCCATCCATATGAAGGTTTCGTCATTTGGTTCAACATGGCACGTCAACTTCCTTCCAAAGGACAAATCAGATGCTTTGTTATGTAATGGCATGTTGTCCGCATGTTTTTTCCTCTCCTGTCTTTCCTGTATTCTAACTTCTCCACACTGCCTTGTTCCACCTTCTTATCTATCGCAGGTCTGTAATAGATTATTGGTGTATTTCGAGTTTTCTATCTCAAGTAAATAAATAATAGCCTCCCACCCCCACCCCCATTTATTTACATACAATGGACTACATTTAATGCTACAACCCTGTTTTCGTTTCGTCATAGTTTTTGTTTTTGTGCACTTCTTCATTCCTATTTTTGATCATTATGTCCATTGTCCTTTTCTGTTGACCTGTCTATATTTCTTGTGTTTGTCGCCTGTTTGTAACTGTGGCTGTCGAAGTGAGAACCCTGAAACGTCCTGTGTTTCTACTGTACCGTCCATTTGTAGCGACTCTAAAGCGAATTCATCTGTCCGAATCCCCATATTTGGACGCTAAAGACAACGATATCCTCAGGTGTGTGACCTCCAGATCGTACTAAGTTCTTCCGCTTACTATTATCACGTTATTTCCTATCGTCATTGTGTCTAACGTTTCCTCTTCCCCTACTGTGACAAAGAGCCGTCAAGTGGCAGAGTGGCTAAAGTGCTTGCTTCTAGAGGCAAAAGTGCCGGGCTCGAAGCCTGTTAGCGTCACGCTACAGCCTCAACATCATCATTATCGCTACCATCTCCACATCGAAGGTCGGCTGCAATGGATCTTCAGCATCTTCTGTATCTTGCCTTGATGGTGCACTTTGATAGACTCTTTCCTGTCCATTCTCTTGGTGTGATCTTCCCACTTATGACGCTGTCTTCCGCTTTCACATTTGCCTTCAATTCTTCCTTCTATTTCAGTATTCAGTTAAGTGTTATCGTTTTACGTGGCCAAAATATATATCTAATTTTGGCTAATTTTGATCTTCATTAATCCTCTTTTCAATCCTAGGTTTCTTACGACTTACAGTCGACCCAGCTATAGATGATTCCCTGATTTTGCTCATGATCTAGGGAAAGTAAAGGCAGCGAAAAAATGAACCGATCTTCTTAAGTCATAAAGCTGAGATCTAGTATGGTGAGGTCGCCTACACTTCATTCCCCTGCGGCAGTATCTGTTAAGGGATTACTGTTAAAGAACAAATGTTAATAGTTTATGTATTATTGCCACACATAGGCTTATAACCATTGCTATTGAGGAAATATGTCTCTTTGTGGTAACTGATGTTTTTGCACGGTTTTTAACTTATATAGAATGCTGCATATTTAATACGTCACCTGTTATCAATGACGTAACATATTTGCGCTAATTTATTCAAACGGCTCATAGACGTGGCCTTTTCGTTACGTCAAGTCGTCCTAGTCAGACGTGTTTTTCAAGCTCCCAAAATTGTGGAGGAATATTATATATTTAAGTGGCATAAACTAACTTCGGAAGGCGCCACTATGTTTTCTAAGATGGTCCTGAACTTATACAGAAGTTCCACCTCTTACAGAGAAGTATAACTCGAGTAATTTTATATTCACGTTGTCTGGTCCACAATACTTGGGTGTCGTCGATCTGCACGCACCTCTATTACAGCGGCCAGAACTGAATCATTGAGACGAGGTATATTGATGACTGACTACTGTGGTGGATTTGATGTTATGAATTGTTGTAGGTATTATTATATTTGTATTAAATGAGATTAGCTATGAAGGTCCCTGAATATACCCAATAATATTGTGAACTTTTCAGGGTACCTTTCCACTACCACCTTTTTATCTCATTCAAAATGTATTTATATTAGTATATTAAATGACTTCGTGTTGTGTCTAGGGTTATGAATGTAGAGTGTAATGTACAATAATCAACAAACATATAAACAGATAGTTTATTATTCACAACAGCACACAGTACTACCACAATAACATACAAACGACACTCTAAAAGGCTATCTTATTTAAGACCGTGTTTGAAAGTTGTGTAAAGATAATTTTTTACACTTTTATTATCCTGATTCAAATTTATTTGTAATCAGGACTGACAATTTAAAAGTGAAATCAAAATAATCATTTACCTCAGTCAAATAGCACAATATATCATCTGCCCATACATAAAATATTTTTCTAATATACGTCTGTAGTGTTCTCCTACTTTAAGGTAATACTGGTAGTACCACTAGTTTGTTGTTTTCAATCATATCCTTTTAAAAATGTTTGTTTCTATTTTGTCACTTGTGGAACTATTACATATTTGTCCCAGTTTTATTCACTGTCATTATATAGTTCTTCTAAAGTTCTGTAGTTTGAGCTTTCAGGTGCCGAACGAGAACTTAACTTGGCAGTAGAATATAGGTTGAACCTTTCCTCTGCTCGCTTGACAATCTGTTCCCTGTTTGATAGGTAATGGCCACTAGCATGGGCTCGCAGTAAACAGGCAGAGTCCTGAATCAATCAGTTTTCAAGCGTTTGGTACCACATTAACGTCAGTACCCAGGACCTCTGAAATGTGAAGGTATGCATCCTTCGTAATATCTAGCATACACTAATAGTCCACAGTTAAGGACATGTACATTACAAACAAACCAAAAGGATCATATCCTTATACAAACCTATGCCACCATTTTCTTTTGATGTGACAATGTACACCAGTATTCCTTTCCCTAATAGTTACAACGCCACTGCAATTCCAGCTGTAATCTCTTCCATATAATAGGATAGGTGTTATGCTCCTTTATGACAATCATACATATTCTTGTAGTTTTACACCTCTCTGACAGTCTGTTACATGGTGGATCAATCTTTAGGCTTTGCCTCATGTTCGCTATAGACCCACTCAGGTACAGACATATATTATTATTTCACATTCAATTTTTATATAAAATACATGTTAATAAATGTCAATCGTACCACAATTTTCAATGAAATATACACAGAGACGATGACTGACACAGTTTCGATCTGTTTTATTGCCCAGGCTGCTTAGAACTTGTATTTTAAAGCACAGCCTGTTCTCATCTATCACTGTTGAAAATTTTCTGGAAATGGCGTCCCCGTAACGCTTATTCTGACAATATCGATTCAGTTAGCCAATCTCTATTAATTTTACAGTGTAAACAGTCTTTTCAAAAAATATCATTAAAACTTTTCCTACGTTACTAGGTTATTTATGTTTATTCAAAGGTCAGCCAATAATATTTCGTCTCACTTCAAATGCCACCCAATCGGATTCCCTGTACTATCCTAGCCTATCTGTCACCTACGTTTTTTCCAAAATATATGCGATCCAATCTAAGCATATATGACTTGACCTGACAGTATCTCTGATCTCTATGTATTGTTTTATCAATATTTAATTAGTTGAGGGACTATTTAGATAACTAATAACATATTCTTGGTCAGCAAGTCTTCAGGTACACGAATCTACGATTTTTAAGGGGTTATGTGGTTTGGTTCAAAATTATATTTTTTCTATGTTGGTTGTTTATTTTTAAACTACCTCCTGTTCACTTTTTTTTGTCATGTACTTACGAGATAATTACGAGAGCTTAGGTCATTCATAATAAGAGCTTAACATGTTTACATGACGTAGTGTCCACAATTCTAACTTTTTCATTGTATTTGGGGAAACCCCTAAGGCAAAGTTAGAACCAATTTGAGACGTGATTTGCGTGTTATCGAGCCTTGCCCCTCCTCGTTCCACAATGCATTTTAGGCAAATATTTTCTTAGAACTAGGAAAAGTGGGTGTTTATGTCAAGGACGAATTTGAAAAATTGGGTACCGTTTTGTTCAGCTATTCGTTAGCAAATAATAATCTGAAGGCGTAGGCGATACCAACCGTTCTAGCAGAAAATTCTTTTGTACTTTCTTATCTTTGCCTTTATGCCCTATACTGTTATATACCAATTTATATATTGTATTTAGAAGTCACTACAACTACTATGAATGCCTTGTCTATGAATTGACCATGCATATGTATTTTTGCGGAGATCTCACTCACGATTCTCCAACCATGCCAATGTTCCTGAATTAAATAAATGTCAAACGAAGTTATCGTGGACCCTCTACAAGATGTCTTGTGTTCTTCGGCCAGTTATGTCCTGTGATGACCATACCCGTGTCCATTTGTGTTTGTCAGCATGATGCATGAATGTTTATAATACTTTACACTACAAGTACGGTACTAAACCAAAACCCAACAAGAAAGAAAACCCTGATGTAACAATTACCTTTACTTCTTAAAGTGGTAAAGGTGTGTCCTTCTTGTCTGAGATTATGCCAACAAGGGCACACATGCATACCACTGGCTCAGGATTCAAATTATATATTACAACTTTCTGAGTCATAATAATCCTGCTGACCGCACGTTCACATTTGCCTTTGTGTTCTCTGACTCTCATAATAATAACACGTGGATAATATACTTTGTCGTTGCCTGTGACTATCGCACAGAGAGGTGGTTAATGACTGACACATTATGTTGTAGCTAATGACTGAGATATTATGGGGTGGCTGTTGATTGTAATTTTATTAAATCATTCATTCATTAATTCACTACTCCTCAGCTACCCATGAACACAGGCATTCTACAAATCTGTTCCATCCGCTAAAAACTTCTCATTGTTTTCTTTATTCCTTTCATTTCTGTCTCCATTCCTTCTCCGTGTGTTTTTCTGTCTCTCTCAATCTCTCATACCCGAGAGATTCCAGATTAATTACTATCTTGTAATGCTATCAATTTCTCAATGTTTGTTTAATCCATCGCCAACGTCTTCTTATCACCTGTTCCATTGGCAACTGTTTGGTTCCTGTCGTCAGCAGTAATCTTGTCATACCATTTAAATCCTTCTATTATTTTTGTCTGAGAGAAAAAATACGTTGTGTCGTAGTTTACAGCTGGGCTGCGATATATGCGCCTTTCGGCTCGGCACATCCGATTTCAGCAAGTAGTTTTATTTGGATATGCTGTCCTTAGCCTCTGGCTGTCCCTGCAAGGCAGCAGGTGTTTTGAAATTAGTTTTCCTTCTACATGAATTCCCATCTACGGCTTGCGATCTTCATTTACCCAAGTTCATTTTCTAGGCGCCAGAGACTCTCTACTCGTCCCATCTATCTATCTATCTATCTATCTATCTATCTATCTATCTATCTATCTATCTATCTATCTATCTATCTATCTATCTATCTATCTATCTATCTATCTATCTATCTATCTATATATCTATCTATCTATCTATCTATCTATCTATCTCTGATAATGTTTGTACTTTTCAACATATGTTATGTCATGCTTATAAGTAATTAATGTTAATATGAGTGTGCTATATTATTATTTTACTTTACAACGTTGAATTCCTTGAATTTGATATGTAAAATGCATATGAGAATAAATGAATTCAGTATGAAAGGTGAGAGAAAGGAAGGGCAGAATGTCAGACGGGCCTGCGTGCCCAATTCTCAACCCTTTGAAAATAAAGTTCGTTCGTTCGTTCGTTCGTTCGTTCGTTCTCCTGTTAGTGAAAACAGGCCCACCACAAGGTCAGGAGCTGCGCTTTTGCTACCAGGGGCTATGCACTGCACACGTCTTATGAATGCAGAAACACTAAAAACAGCTGCAATTACCATCGTTGAGAATAAGATTCTGCCAGAGACAAGATAGTGTTCCTCTCGGTCAGCACTGCTCTCAGGAACAATAAAAACAACGAATTAGGCTGGCAGCAGCACTACTGGAAAACGGCTATAAATTCAAAACAGTAAAAGTACAGTGGAATCCAGGGAGATCTACTGCTCACTGAAAAGCAATAGTGTAAGATATAGAGTGGCATAAAATCAGAGATCGATACAGTAGAACCATACTACTCATTACCAAGAAGAGATCAAATGATAATTATCAGATTAAGAACCGGACTTGCAGAATCAAGTACCATATGGGCAACAAATTTAAAATCAGGCAGACAGATACGAGGGAAGGACAAACACACAGTAGAACATGACCTCCAAGATTTTTGGCTCCATCAGAGGAACAGGTTGGCAGCATGATCTAACCCAAGCCAGTTGAGGGAGAAACTGTTTGGTGACGAGAGAAACCTGAGACGGACCTCCAACTTTATGAGAGAGATAGATGTAATTATCTGAGAGCGAACGAAGAAAAAGAAGAATCCTTCTGTACAATGCAAACGCCCATTATTTTTATTTTTTCCTTAACCAGCGGCACTAGGGCTTTCAGCCCTTCGGCCCAATGACATGTCATTGCGAGGCTGTGGAGCCTGTGGACTTTCCTTCCAACCCGGTCAGGAGCTTCGCTCCTTCCCATCCACAGATGGTTTATCTCAGGAGCCGTTCAGGTTATTCAGTCAAAATCCCGGTCGATGACACTGCTTCAAATGCCCACGCCCAGGCTTGAACCTTAAACACCTGATCGCCAGCGCAATGTGGTAACCATTACACCAGCGCGGCTCCCCGCCCATTAGTTAAAGTCTGTATCTTCTTGGTGGTCGTTTGGTTGTTCTCCATGTTTCAGAGCCATACAATAGGACTACTTTGACATTAAAGCTGAAGATTCTATGTTGGATTTGATGTTTTAAACAATTTCTATATATTTCCCAATGTGATGAAAGCCCCTCTTACCTTTTTGTATTCTTATTCTGGTATCACTGTCATTGATGATAGTAAAAAATGTGAGGTAATGTAAGAAATGTTTACATTATTGTTATTATTATTTCAAAAACAGCATTTCACTGGACATCAATGCAACAACCTGGAAGGATGAGGCTGCCGACCGCACCAGATTGGGCCAAAAGAAGCTGTCACAGCAAGCAGAAGAGTAACGAACGCGCCGAAAGAAACACCATGGGAGCCGCGCTGGCGTAATGGTTACCACACTACGCTGGCGATAGGGTGATCCAGGTTCGCGCCCTGGCGGGACAATTTGAAGCAGTGTCTTCGACCGGGACTTGGACTGGATTAATTAGAGTCCTGGAGAAGACATTTGAAAGAGTGCCTTCGACCAGGGTACTGGAATAACCCGAGCGGCTCCTGAGCACAAACCCTCTGTGGATGGGAAAGAGCGAAGCTCCTGACCGGGTTGGAAGGAAAGTCCACAGGATCCCCAGCCTCGCAATGCCATGAAATTTGTTTCATGTCGTTGGGCCAAAGGGCTGAAGCCCAAGTGCCGCTGGTTAGAAAAAAAAAAGTCAGTTTCGGCTGCAGGGGGAAATTACTATTTCAAAAATAAAACCGAGCATTGTTGCCTTACTCAGTATCTTCACATTTAAAAATTAAAAACAAAATCCTCTTGTTTGTTCGTCTTAATTTTATTGAAACCAATGTTGAACTTATTAACCACAGGATAAGAAAGACAAATCATTAATCATAAAAAACGAGGTCTTAGAAATGTAAAAAGGGGATGTCTGAGAAAAGGGATACTTAACCTATTTGCTCTAAAACTTCAAATGAAATTGAACTTAATTTACACTCTTCCCCCTCCTGGAAATTAATCAATGAATCAATCAAGACATAATTAAAACGTTGCTACTGGGATTTCATTTCTAGCCTATTCGTCCGACACACAATGAAAAATATACAAATAAAATGAGACGGCTGTTGCAGATTTCGGTCAGTAAGGGCAGAAATTCAAAGGACAGTCTTGAACAATTCTAGGGACTTGTCACGCTTTGCATTCAATGAACTCCTAATCACATCTTCACACTGACCAATGTTGAAAACCCGGACTCACAGTTAGGTCGTAGAAAATGGGATTAAGATTAAAAATGCTTTATTTGCCGAAACTAGCTAGCAGCTGTTTGAGAGCACCCTAATTCATCAAGATTTTGATTGGACAGTCCTTGCTTCAGAAAATCTTTGTTCTACAAATCGATGAGGTCATCATCGTGACAGCATGTCAGCATCATCCAATAAGTCCAAATTAAAAGTGTAAGAACTTTGAATCCACGGTCATTTTAAAAATTCGTCTGAATAAAGTTTTATTTTTTTTAAATAAAGATGTGCATCTTTAATCAACCTAGACACAGGGTCCGTCAGTTATATTATGGCGCACGTCCAAATATAAAAGACATTGAGGTTTAGTAATAAAGTAATTATCAAAGGAGTAAATAAGATTTAAAAGATGCCTCAAAATATCGCCCTGAATCCAATTAGACAGTAAGTGCGACGCATTTTCTATATGGTACCTCATGCATTCCCCTTTGCACCTCACCTGGGAAGGTGCAACGCAAAGTTTAACCTCCCCTGTCTTAGAAAAATAGCTAATAAGATTTGAAAATGTCCAAAAGCAGTAAGAAGGAAATTAAGGACATCGTCAGTAAGTACGAATGAAAAGAATGTATTGAAAAACCGAGGATCATTTTCTTTGAACGCCTTGTAACAAAAGATACATTCCTATCAACCAGAAGCGCAAACGTATAACCTCAAATTAGAAAAGACAATGAATCAATGTGTGCCTATGGGGGGGGGGGGGGGGATGAAGAAAGATATATATAACAGAATAACAGATGTCAATATGTGCGCTGAATCGGAAACCAATAAACCCTAAAGCGCTTGGGTCGTTTTACGGCATAGGTAGCCGCTGAAATAACAAGTTACTGTGGTCTATGAGTCACGAGGTTTAGTTGAAATTTACTGCTGCGTTTTCTTTTCTAATCCAGAATTTTATCTTATCTTACGACAAGAAATGGAAAGATAATTGAGTCATTTCCTAATGTGCATTAAAGTAACTTCAAGTAGATCTAGTTCCATTTCGTTTGCTAGTGTATGTGTTCCATCAAGCCATCCCATCAGTGACTGCCGTCGTGCCTTTCGTTCCAGTGTTTTGTGAAAGGAAGTCTCACTTTTCTTGGTGATCAGCTTGCCTTTCTATGTCTGTCCAGTTCTTCTTCGTCTTTATTACACTCTCAGACGTCTACTTGAATATTTTTAAAGAAAGCAATTGTCAGCTTGAGGCTATTTGTATCTCATTGTGGGTTTTCCAGGAATGGTACTGATAACGGCCATATGTGCGTTCTCTGTTGCTCATATGTTAGGCATCTTGGAAGCGATGTTCAGCAGTCATTTCATCAGTGTCACAGTCATACTGAGCAGTAGTTGCTATTTTTAGTTTGTTGAATAGATGGTATCTCAACCTGTTGTAACCCATGTGGAGTCTGAAGATTACTACTTGTACTCTTCTGCTGAGTTGGTAATCAGTTCCATTTCCTTCTTGTTGTTTGTCCCTTTTTTCTTCATGGCGTCTTTTCTGAGGGTGTCGGGAAATCTGTTTTTAAATAAACTGCTGATTCACATGCTAAAGAAGGCACGTGTGTCATTATACCGGTCATGTAAGTTGACAGTGTCATTTTTAGTTTGCTTTCAAAATGGCCAAATATCTCCACATTATTAATAGTCTAAGTGAAATTTTCTGCAATGAAAAATTTAATAAATTCCGCCAGCTTTTCGGGAACGAAAACGAAAAGGCGCACATTGCACCGTGAAAGTGTAATTGAACAACAATTAAACGAGCTTACGCAGTGTCGTGTGAAATTCTAATCCACATATATAAATTAAAAAGTAAATGTAAAGCCTAACACATAAATTCAATAAAAGGAAAGAAGAATGGTAAAGAACAGTGCTGTCACAATGACGGTACTCGAGATCCCCTTGTTTTCTACTTCGTCTGCAAATTGTAACGTTTCACGTTGATAGTAAATGCCTACTGCATCAATACACGCTTTCTACAATACAACGTGTACTGCATTTCTAAGAAAAACCTTGAGATACGCAAGCTGATTAATGACCTAAATTAATACTAGCATTAATTACACTACGTTACCATAAACGAACGGACAGATGGACTTAGGATAGAAAGAAAGGGAGGGCTGAAAGCCGGAACGCATGCAACACTAACACGCGTCTCGCTATACAATTAATGCCATCACGCGTGTAAGGCCACAAGCACTAACTTTTTTTCAAATCGACAGTGATAAAAAACACTACCCATACGAGAGTTAGGTTTTAAAAACCTGAAAAATTCTTATTAGGAAATATGACATTATACTGGTTTACGTTTGAAAACATGACAGTACCCAGACACCACATCGATCGAAGTGAACGGGAGGTAGAAGAAAATGCATATTTTGAACGCAGCCCCTTAGCCCCATAAAATTTATATAGTTGGGTTCCTTAGGACTTGCTGACAAAGAATATGTTAAGTGTTACGCAAATAGTCTAGGAATTAACAAATTATAGCCAAAAGAAAATAGTGAGGGTGTCAGACAACACCAAATAATAATCGCACAGTGGCATGTTTTGGAACCACTATTTTACGGGAAATGGGCCACCATGTAAAATCCTATTTGATTGGACAGAAGTAAATGTAAGGCTAAACACGATTAGTCGGGCTACAAATACTATTTTTTGTTGTTAGGGGAGGCGGAAGGAAGGGTACTTTTTTTCAAACGCTTGTGTAAACATGGCCCGATTGGTTAGACCCGCCAATATAGGCAATTAGGAGCGTCAGTTCAGTACCACATTTTTCAAATAAACTTACTAAAGAAACAGTGCGTTGAGAGCCAGTGCATATTTTTCTAAATAAAAGCCTGGGACATCGGCAGATCGAAATTGTGCTATATTCATTGCCAGTCAACGTAATTGTGTATTATTTCCATGAATTGTGGTAAGCTTGATATATTCAATATCTTTTTAATGAAAATTGAATGTAAATTGATAATTTATGTCTGTATATGTGTGTGGTTCAGTAGCGAACATGAGGCAAGGCCTAAATATTGCTCCAACCTGAACAGAAGGTGTCGGAGAAAAGTAAAACTGCATGGAATTGCCAAACAGTACACTGACACCTATCTTATTGACTAGAAAGAACTAATGCTGGAATTGCAGAGGCGTAGTAACCATTAGGGAGGAGTATACTGGTGTAAATTGTTTCAGATGAAGCTGGCAGTTGGCCTACCGCTCTGAACTCAGTGTTTGTTATGTATTGTGTTCAGTCTGGAAATAGATTATAGATTAGTTCTGAAAATAGGAGGTACAACCTTCTTGTTTCAGGGACCGTGGTCTTAAAGTTATTGAGCAGCACCTGGTCTGAGCTTTGCTGAATCTAGAGGCTGACAGCATACTCCTGGGTCCAGATAGCGACCAGTGAGGTGTCTCCAGAACACAGGGAAGCTATCGAGCAGAGGAGTCTTTTCCTGCCGCCATCACGAAAGATAAGCTTCTGTGGCCAGAGGAGCTCAACATTATGTGTCCCCTCTAAAATTGACATTATAGTAAAACAGAGGGACAATACCTTGTTTAAATTGATAGGAACTGGGAACTTTTCCCCATACTATTTCCAAGATAAACAAACACTTGAAGTCATGATGACAAATAACAACATAGCTTGAAAAAACAAAACCAGTATTACCTCATAGTACTACTACACAACTGACACACATAGGATAATACTAATTAAATATGTCACTACAAGGTTCATATTTATAAATTATGTACATATAAATTGTGATTACATTTGATTGTGATTCCTGGTTCACTGTGTAGTTGAATCAGGATATATATTAGTGAAAGTAATTAATACATATATATTTGAAACTTTACCAGTGACTCATTTAAGATAGTCTTATAGAGTGTTAAATGTGTGTGAGTGTCACAGTGTTGTCAAGTGTGGTGGAATAAATTAAATTGTTTATCTGTCTGTTGTTGTTGTGACTTACACTTCATCATTTACATAACCCTAGACATTCAACGTAGTCATCACAATATTCCAGAATAATTCTGACTGAGGTATAAATGTGGTAGCAAGTAAGGTTATCTGTAAAACACTACACCTATTAGATACAGATACCTTCACAGCTGATCTCAGTCAGTACACTAAGTCCCCTATAAGTATTTATATCATCCCACTTTACCACACGCAGGTCTTTATGGTTTTGTTTTAAATGCTGCATTGGCATTTAACCATAAGTCATGATTTAAATAAACAGATCCCGTTACACGCCCATTGAAGCATATTGGGAATATGGTGTTAGGCTGATATTTTCTTGACCATCGGCACACTAGGGGTGATGTGGCCGCCTTAACATTCCCAGAGTTGCTCTGCTGTCCAATTCATAAGGCTGGGTCAACCCCGGAGCCGTTTGCGGTCTAAGAAATCCCACCTCAATTGGGGATCGAACCATGGACCACCGGGCCAGGAAGCCAGTGCACTAACCACTACGCTACCGCGGCTCCATAAGTCATGATAAGCTTCACTACAAAGATCCAATGAAGTTGGAATGGAAAGGAATGAAAAATGACAACAGGGGAATTATTGCCGTTATCAGGACATGTATCAAAAAGAGCACAGTAGAATTATTTCCGACCATATTTTGTCAGGTTACTTGCCTGTACTGACATGGTCGCGTCGTTGAGACATGAGGGGGCCATATTAAAAGTCATAACTGTTGAAGTAAGCGCATGAGGTCATCTAGTTGTCTCAGTATATGATCTACTGAAATAACATGGTCTGGTGGGTTAGTCAAAGACAAGAACAATCAAACGTCGGCGAACCTGCTGAGAAGGCCTCGTAAAGGCTGTGAAACCACCACAACGGGCAGCGAAATTCAGAGCAGAAAATGTATGTACCACAAAATCTTTATTTCCGTAACCGCCTCAGGTTACATTATGCAATTCAAAGCTTACATGACAATTCTTTATGTCCCACAGCCAACAAACTATAAACCATAAAATAATGAATGATAGATCAATATTGGTTACAATATTTCTAGTCGCTAGTGATACTTGATTTGACAGTTTCTTAAGATGTAACTCAGGGTTAGAAACATATACATGCAATGCAACATGTAATGACGACTACAACATACTTGTGGTTCTTTGGACAGGTGGTATTGAAGAGCAATAGAGAATATGTAATGGACAATGGGAAGTGACTCTTCGTAGTTTTGTTTTAACAATAAAATGTTGCCTCGTTTTGGGGAAACTAGGAATTTAGGTCTTTTTTTAAAATGACAGTCCTACATTCTCTTGTTCTTGTTGATTTTAGGGCCTTGCACAAACCATTAGACAGTGTTTAGTGCATGAGATACACAGCTCAACCCCATATAGGTTATAATTTGAGTATATCAATCAATCAATACCCTTTAGCTCCCCGAGGAGCATAGGCCTTCAATAAACACATGTCAAGTCTCCCTGTCCTGTGCCGTCCGTCCGCTCATGTTCTTTCCATGTTTTCTTCATCATTTTCATCTATGTATCCTGTTCTCTTTTCCACGTGTTTTTGGTCTACCTCTGCCTCTCTTTCCCTTTGGATTCCAGAACAAGGTCTGCCTTGTAATGCTATCAACAGGTCTCCTCAACGTGTGTCCTATCCATCGCCAGTGTCTTCTTCTCAACTCTTGTTCCACTGGCACTTGTCTGGTTCTTGTCATTGTGACGTATAAGGGAAACATAGCCTACAGTATCTGACAGTCTTTCGTGACCTCGTAGCGTTCTATGATTTGCTAGCAAAACCACGCATTTTTCTGCCTATCTTACTCACACAAGCTTATTCTTCATCCACGCCTCTTTTCCTTGAACATAAACAAACAAAGTTATTTACCAACTTTCGCGACCTGTCAGTCATAACAGGGAGCGAATCAGGTTTGTTTATCAAGTTTCTCACACGAGCTGATCTGTCAATCATCGGATACCTGACAGACCGCACGTAGAAAACACCGGACCTTTTTGAAGTAGACGCCTCGGGCAATGTTGTAACTTTTTGGTTTCGCCAGAGCAAACCGATTCCACCGGGACTCATTTAGTATGCGGCATGAGATCTAAAGACACTGAGACGATCCCCGAGCAGAGAAGCTAGTTTCTCGCAGGTATTTATCATCTCCGCGCGAACACTAAACCGCTCGCAAGATGGACCAGAGCGGTCAGAAGAAAGACACGGGGGGGGGGGGGGAGATCTCAGGAAGGACGGGCGGCATGCTATCAAAGACAGTAGTGGTCCCTGAAACGATTTCGCATCTCGGTGTTAAACACGGAACCGATCGCAGTGGGAGCGAACGGGGAAAGCTGACGCAAGCAGCGAGCGAAGATACGAGAGGCCAGGGGCGGCTTCTCTCTTTGGTCTGGCGGTCAGATCCCCAAAAGTCTTCTGAGATCTAAAAAGCTGTCAAGTTTCTCATGTCCCACTCATCTTTCATTTCATTCTAGATATATACAGACCACGTAGAAATACACTTTATCACTCGCTGGCCAGAACTTAACAGAAGCACTAGCTATATTTGAAATCTTGCTAGATTATCCCATGGATTTTATACATATTTGCAGTGAATTCTATTCTGTGCAAAGCGGTAATATATATAATGTGTAAAGTGATCAGTGGTCTAGTTCATTCATTCTATTTCACTGGATTTTGTGTTAATTTAAATCTACTAAATTAAACCGTCTCAATAGTTCCAGTTGTAAATGTAATGATATACCTGCTATATTATTTCCAAAAGATAATAGATGTTAAATGCTTAAATTAACTTTTAAAGTCGCGAAGGAATTTATAATTAATAAATTTAGTTAAGTCCTATATTTATAGATGTGTGTTAAAACCACTAAAACTCGCGCAGTGTTTTATTAAATACATAATTAAATACGCGAGCGTATATAAAATAGTCTTAACGGGAAATACATCGCGCTTTAGAAGGTTATTTGTTTTTCGGTATATTACATGTCTTTTTTTCTTTCATACAGAGTGATCGTAACCTGTGCGATCCCAGCATAAAGAAAGAAATAGAGAAATCATACAGAGTCCTTTTCAGACTCGGTTCTTAACTTCCAGATATGTTGATGGAACATTTTAAAATATAATTCTTGTGGCGGTCCGATGCGACCTAGCTATCAATTACATGAAAGAAAGCACCCCCAAGAACTTTTTTAAAATAACTCATCAAATTTAATTACAATCTGTAATATAAACTGGAAGATGAACAGTGCCAGTAGCGATAACTTATTTACGGCTCTACTGTGAGAGAATATCTATTTACCTGACTGTGACTGAGCCTAATTTTTCCTCACTGGATTTAAACCATACCGGTCAGTTGCTATCATCACGCCTTGAAGGAATTTTACCTCCAGCAGCGAAATTAAAGAGACCTCATTTTCACCCCTGTATTAAATTGTCTCAGTGCCATCCCATAGACTCCTTTTCATATAATAAAACATAATAACTCTGAGTCTTCAAGTCCGGCGATTAGTGGGAATATTCGCTATCAGCAAATCTCGCTACATCTGGGGCGGGACATCGAAGTACTAGACATTTTCACGTGTCAAGAGTAATTGTTGTTTATATAATTCTATGGATTGTATGATGCTGCAATCGGTAAGTGAGTGTGTGTATATATGAGTGTGGATCCTCACGCGCGTGTATGAATGACATGAAATTAAATCAATTTTGTAACCATTTTGTTAACTTGCTTACCTAGTAATATATATCTTTTCTGTATACCCTACATTGTTCCTTTAAGTGGGATAGTTGATAATTTGTTAACTCTGTTTAAAACCCCCTCCTTTTCATTTGCTTAGTAAAGGGAAGAACAATTGGGAAGAACAGGATTCCTTTCTACCACCTATACCTAATTTTGTAACACCTCTTTTCAGAGTAATTAACTTTACTGTTAGGTTAACTTACCTACGTTCCTGATAACTATCTATCTTTGGACTGGGTTTATCTTTGTCTAATAAGCGGGACGGGCTTAGTCGATACCAATCTTCTTCACCCCCCTCCCTACCTTGTTATTTGCATTTTTCTGTAAATTTTGATAATTCTTGTTGTAAACAATTGATTATTTTAGTGATTGTCTTTTTTAACTTTAATAAACATCATAAACTTAATCGTTACGGTGTTGGACTACCCAAAGCCCATAAAATTTCCCCTATTTGTTTAAGATAGTTGTATCCACGTCGTCTGTGTGTTTGAAGCACCAAATCGGTGTGAGAGCAGGTGTGTGTCTGGAAAACTGGCAAATAATTGTCTGACCAGGAGAGTTGAAGAGAAGATTGAGAGAAACGATTTGTCGTAAATAAGTCTGTCTTTACTCTCCTCCAGCACTCTGTGGAGCATCATATTTAATCTCTACATTTCTATCACTGAGTTTTTTTCACCATCATTCTACACTCTAAACCGGACTACTATTTCTAAGACTCTTTCTCTCAAAATAAATTTACGACAATATTTGGCTGGCTCGCCGGGATAAAGATATTTTGAGTCTGATCTAAGTCTGGGTCTAACTAGATAGAGTGTGAGTGATCTGTCTTTGTGATTTAGGGAAATAAATAAATAATTAATTACACCCCTAGACAACGCCTTTTAGTATTTGGGTCGTCCACACAGCATATTTACAGGTTGTTTTCTTTCCACAGCAAATCATAAATTTGGTTAGCTAAATTATCCTCTGGCGGAGAGTCACTAAAGGTTTTTGAAGTTAAAAAGAGTTGAGCTTAGCTAAAGACGGATTGTTCTGATTTTTTAAATTAAGTTAACAACGTCTCATCTCAATAATTGACTTCAGGGACGGAGTTTGTTGTCAGAGAATTAAAATTTTAGGGAAAATTTTTTTTTTCCTTTTAAATTGTTTTAATATAAATTTTTCTCGACTGTTAGTAAAAGTAGATTCTTTTCTAGTGTAACTTACCATTTTAGTGGCATAGTCGCTTGCGTTAAGAGTCTTAAGTGACAATAATAGCAGCGATAAGTTTGCACATTGCAAATAGGAGGTAACACAAGTAAATTTATACTTTGTGTTTTTTTTTTCTCGTAGCGAGTTTGAGTTTTTTCCCCTTCTTGTTCCATCTTACTATTCTCTAGTCTTAGAAGCATCCAGTTCTTTGGTATGGCAGAGAGAATTAGGATAAGATCCATTTTGAGACAGGAGGCGAAGGACTCAGGGTTAGAAGGAGAAGCCGTGAACCTGTTTGTCAACAAAGAACTTGAAAGATATGACGCGGAGCAAGAGAGAGCAGAGAGGAAGGAAGCACAGGATAGAGCAGAGAAGAAGGAAGCAGAAGAGAGTGCAGAGAGGAAGGAAGCACGGGATAGAGCAGAGAAGAAGGAAGCAGAAGAGAGGGCAGAAGCTAGGAAGAAAGAAGCGGACAATCGTCAATTGGAGCAGAAGAAAATTGAGGCAGAGATGAAAGCTCGCAGGAAGAGAGAGAGAGAGAGAGAGAGAGAGAGAGAGAGAGAGAGAGAGAAAGGGAAAGACAGCACGAACTGGCGCTTAAGGCTTTAGAGAGTCGGGGCGCATCTACTTCAAATAACGGAGAGCCGTCTTCGCCCCAGTCTCAGTCAATGGACCTCTCCAGCACTCAATCTGCCCAATTAACTGCGATGTCTTTTGCTTTAGAGTCTTTTCCTAGTCCCAATGAGAAAATTGACAGCTATCTAGAAAAATTCGAGAGGCTCGCAAATCTGTATGGGTTAGAGAGTTCCCGCTGGGCACTTAAACTCTCAATGTCATTAAAAAGTACTGCTTATGACATTTATACAAAGCTGGGAACCAACCAACATGATTACGACATGCTGAAAAAGGCCTTGCTAGAGCGGTTTGAGATGACCGCCCGAAAATTTCTGCAAATGTTCAGAAACAGCCGAAAAGAGAGCACGGAAACATTCCCACAGTTCTCTTCACGTCTCACGGGCTATTTGACAAAGTGCATTGAATTATCTGACCTACCTCTTACATATGAGGGACTACTTGAACTTGTTCTTGTGGAACAGATAAAGTCAACTTTGTCAAACGAAACCCGTAGATTTTTGGCTGAACAGGGCGCAGTCAGGCTTGAGGACATACTCAATAAGGCAGAACGCTATACCAATGCAATGGCCGAACTTCCCAGCACTAAACGTAAACCCACAGATGAGCCATCTCGTAAACAAAATCTAGAGCAGTCATCCTATTCCTCTAATTCCTCTCAGAATTATAACCAACGAGAAAATAATACCCAGAGACCTCCCCAGGAAAAATCGAAATTCTACAAAACCCGATACCCCCCCAACAACAATTCTGATCAACCCACCAAGCCTACGTGGCAGCGCGGCCACCAAGGTCAAGGAAAAGGAAAGACCCTACACCAGGAACGTCTGATCAGGGCAAACAAACCGGTCCAAACCGCGTCGGATGTTTGCATACAGCCTCGAAAGGTAGAGTCAATGTCAGTGATTCTCAACCTGAGGGGGACCGACCCTCAACTCGAGGAACTGTAATTTTGAATGGTACCTCAACTACTTGTCTCTTTGACACTGGACTAAGCTTTAGTTGTATTGTCGCTAGGCACCTAGTCAAACCCGGTCAGGAGACAGAGGAAACCGTCAAACTTAGTGGAGTTTTCAGGAGTGATGCACCCAGGACGCTTCCTATCGCACTGGTAGAAATACACTCTGACTTTGTCAGAGGAGTTATAAAAGCGGCCATTATGGATGATCCTATCTACCCAGTTATCCTGGGATGTAGATATGTGTTTATTGGGAGACCAAAGGAGCCGATTGTGGCAGCGGTAACCACAAGAGGGCAAGCCAAGAAGGAGAGGGAGCCTGCGCCAAATTTGTTGCCGAATGAACTGAAGGAGGCGCAACAAAAGGACCCTACTCTGGAGCCCTGCTTTAGAAAACTGCCCATGGCTAAGGACCCCAGACACAACGGAGACATCTTTTCTAAGGACGGCGTATTGTATCGTAGAACGGGCAACCCGGACACGGGGAATAACCAGCTCCTAGTACCGACGCAGTACAGAAGCCAGATCTTAGAAATGGGGCACTCTCTTCCCTTTAGCGGACATATGGGACAAAACGCCACTATTCAGCGAATAAAAAACCCACTATTGGTGGCCAGGAATGAACTCTGACATTATCAGGTATGTGAAATCCTGCGCCCAGTGCCAACGGGTAGCATCCAACACTTGACACCCCCAGTACCTATGGGGCAAATGCCAATAGTGGGTACTCCATTTGAACGGGTTGCTGTCGACATCATTGGACCCCTGGAAAGGACCAAAAGAAGGAACAGGTTCATCCTGACCTTAGTCGACACTTGCACAATGTGGGCCGAAGCTGTACCGCTACCATGCATAAATTCCAAGCATGTCGCAGAAGCCCTCGTGCAAATCTTTACACGGTTGGGATTCCCTCAACAAGTTTTGACGGACAATGGATCCCAATTCCGTAGCCTGTTAATGGAGGAGATCTTTAAGATCTTGAGGGCCAAACATATCCACACAAGTCCCTACCATCCGGCCGGAAATGGGCTCGTGGAACGTTTTAACGGCACCCTCACCACCATGTTACGTAAGCTGGGTCAGGAGAAACCGGAAGACTGGGACCTATATATATCGGCTGCCTTATTCGCCTACCGAGAGGTTCCCCAAGCGTCTACGGGATTCGCGCCAGCTACACTTTTATTTGGCAGACCTATTAAGGGGCCACTAGAAGCCTTACTTCGGTCCCTGACAGACCAAAAGGCTGACGAGACAGTCGTCTCTGCAAGCAAGTATGTATCTGAGCTCAAGGAAAGGCTAAAGCTAGGATGGGATCTAGCTACTACCAACCTTAAGAAAGCCCGCGCTAAACATGCTAAAAGATACAACAAAGCTGCAAAAGAGAGAGAACTACAACCAGGGGAGAAAGTTTTGTTGCTACTTCCAACCGGAAGCAATAAACTTCGCATCGGATGGCAAGGGCCGTTTACCGTCCTTAAAAAGATCTCACGTACCAATTACAAGATCTCCATCAAAGGAAAGGAGAAGGTCTTCCACGTAAATCTACTTAAGAAATATCTGGAGAGACCGGTGCCATCCTCCGAGCATCTCCTGGCTGTCGCCATAGCAACGGAAGACGAGGAAGATGATGATGGTTGCATGGAGTATCCATTGCAACCCACAGAATCCTTTAAAGATGTCAAGTTCGGCGACAATCTCTCACCAGAACAACAAACAGAAACCAGGGCGCTACTAAAACAGTACAGTGCAGTCTTAACGGATGTACCTGGTCGAACAAATCTCATCGAATTTGATATGAAATTAACAAACGAGACCCCTGTTCGAACCAGAGTTTACCCCATCCCGTACGCTAAAGCTGATGCACTTCGCGGAGAAATAGACAAGCTGCGTCAGGCAGGAATTATCAGTGAGTCTACATCTCCTTACAGTTCCAGTGTAGTGCTGTTGCAGAAGCCCAATAAGGAAGTTCGGCTGTGTATAGATTACCGGCTGCTAAACGCTGTTACGGAATTCCAGCCCGAACCTCTCCAAACTGTTTCTGAGTTGTTCACCAAGCTTAGCAAGGCAAAGATTTTCTCCAAGATTGACCTCAGTAAAGGTTACTATCAAATACCAGTCAAGGAGGAAATTAAACCCTTGTTAGCTTTCAGCACTAGTGAAGGACATTACACATTTAATGTGATGCCATTCGGTTTGCATAACGCACCAGGAGTGTTCACCAGGATGATGAGGAAGCTTCTAGAACCTTTGCAAAGTCCCCATATCCATAATTTTATGGATGACATACTAATTGCATCGGAAACCTACGAAGAACATATTGCTACGGTTGCTATGCTCCTCAGGAGACTACAGGAAACTGGTCTCACAGCCAGACCTAGCAAATGTCTCATCGGGTTTGAACAGTTAGACTTCCTGGGGCATACTATTTCTCACGGATGCAGTTGGCCTATTAAGAACGTGGAGAAAATAGTGGCAGCAAAAAGACCCCGAACGAAGAAAGACGTACGTTCCTTCATATCACTATGTGCATATTATCAGAAATACATCCAGAACTTCAACGGACTGACAGCACCTCTGACTGACCTCACTAAGAAAGGGCGTCCGGATAAGGTCATGTGGGATCAAAAGTGCGAACACGCATACAGCACTTTGAAAGGACAGTTGTCTGCATACCCCATTTTGAGGTTGCCTGACCTCAAGAAACCTTTTGTATTACGGGTCGACGCGTCAGGTCAGGGCATCGGGTCAACACTGCTTCAAGCCGATGACAGTGACCCAAACATGCTATTTCCAGTTGCCTATGGCAGTCGGAAATTAAATAAAGCTGAACGGAACTACAGCGTAGTCGAAAGAGAATGCCTCGCTCTGATTGACGGTATCAGACGCCATCATGAGTTTCTCTATGGTACATCTTTCACAGTGCAAACAGACCACGCTCCGTTAGCATTTCTTGGTGCCAATAAGGAATTCAACGCTAGGATCATGCGATGGGCCTTATTGTTATCTGTTTATTCATTCAAAGTGGAATATATTCCGGGAAGACAGAATGTCGGGGCTGATTTCCTGAGTAGAAACTGGTCTACAGAGGAAGAAGAGCAAACTGAAGATACCACTCATCCTAAAGTCACCAATCAGGTCACCTCCATTGTCAAGAAGGAAACATGAAAAATGGTTTCATGTCTAAAAGGGGGGACGATTGTGACGTACGTCTAGTTCGACAAGTGAATTTTCCCTGATTTGATGGATGATTAAAGGGACTTTAGCTTTTCATAACATTAGAACCCCTGAACATTTGTTGTAACTTTTTGGTTTCGCCAGAGCGAACCGATTCCACCGGGACTCATTTAGTAGGCGGCATGAGATCTAAAGACACTGAGACGATCCCCGAGCAGAGAAGCTAGTTTCTCGCAGGTATTTATCATCTCCGCGCGAACACTAAACCGCTCGCAAGATGGACCAGAGCGGTCAGAAGAAAGACACTGGGGGGGGGGGGGGGGGGATCTCGGGAGGGACGGGCGGCATGCTATCAAAGACAGTAGTGGTCCCTGAAACGATTTCGCATCTCGGTGTTAAACACGGAACCGATCGCAGTGGGAGCGAACGGGGAAAGCTGACGCAAGCAGCGAGCGAAGATACGAGAGGCCAGGGGCGGCTTCTCTCTTTGGTCTGGCGGTCAGATCCCCAAAAGTCTTCTGAGATAAAAAAAGCTGTCAAGTTTCTCATGTCCCACTCATCTTTCATTTCATTCTAGATATATACAGACCACGTAGAAATACACTTTATCACTCGCTGGCCAGAACTTAACAGAAGCACTAGCTATATTTGAAATCTTGCTAGATTATCCCATGGATTTTATACATATTTGCAGTGAATTCTATTCTGTGCAAAGCGGTAATATATATATTGTGTAAAGTGATCAGTGGTCTAGTTCATTCATTCTATTTCACTGGATTTTGTGTTAATTTAAATCTATTAAATTAAACCGTCTCAATAGTTCCAGTTGTAAATGTAATGATATACCTGCTATATTATTTCCAAAAGATAATAGATGTTAAATGCTTAAATTAACTTTTAAAGTCGCGAAGGAATTTATAATTAATAAATTTAGTTAAGTCCTATATTTATAGATGTGTGTTTTAACCACTAAAACTCGCGCAGTGTTTTATTAAATACATAATTAAATACGCGAGCGTATATAAAATAGTCTTAACGGGAAATTCATCGCGCTTTAGAAGGTTATTTGTTTTTCGGTATATTACATGTCTTTTTTTCTTTCATACAGAGTGATCGTAACCTGTGCGATCCCAGCATAAAGAAAGCAATAGAGAAATCATACAGAGTCCTTTTCAGACTCGGTTCTTAACTTCCAGATATATTGATGGAACATTTTTAAATATAATTCTTGTGGCGGTCCGATGCGACCTAGCTATCAATTACATGAAAGAAAGCACCCCCAAGAACTTTTTTTTAAATAACTCATCAAATTTAATTACAATCTGTAATATAAACTGGAAGATGAACAGTGCCAGTAGCGATAACTTATTTACGGCTCTACTGTGAGAGAATACCTATTTACCTGACTGTGACTGAGCCTAATTTTTCCTCACTGGATTTAAACCATACCGGTCAGTTGCTATCATCACGCCTTGAAGGAATTTTACCTCCAGCAGCGAAATTAAAGAGACCTCATTTTCACCCCTGTATTGAATTGTGTCAGTGCCATCCCATAGACTCCTTTTCATATAATAAAACATAATAACTCTGAGTCTTCAAGTCCGGCGATTAGTGGGAATATTCGCTATCAGCAAATCTCGCTACATCTGGGGCGGGACATCGAAGTACTAGACATTTTCACGTGTCAAGAGTAATTGTTGTTTATATAATTCTATGGATTGTCTGATGCTGCAATCGGTAAGTGAGTGTGTGTGTATATGAGTGTGGATCCTCACGCGCGTGTATGAATGACAGGAAATTAAATCTTTTGTGTAACCATTTTGTTAACTTTCTTACCTGGTAATATATATATCTTTTCTGTATACCCTACATTGTTCCTTTAAGTGGGATAGTTGATAATTTGTTAACTCTGTTTAAAACCCCCCTCCTTTTCATTTGCTTAGTAAAGGGAAGAACAATTGGGAAGAACAGGATTTTTTCTACCACCTATACCTAATTTTGTAACACCTCTTTTCAGAGTAATTAACTTTACTGTTAGGTTAACTTACCTATGTTCCTGATAACTATCTATCTTTGGACTGGGTTTATCTTTGTCTAATAAGCGGGACGGGCTTAGTCGATACCAATCTTCTTCACCCCCTCCCTACCTTGTTATTTGCATTTTTTCTGTAATTTTGATAATTCTTGTTGTAAACAATTGATTATTTTTAGTGATTGTCTTTTTTAACTTTAATAAACAACATAAACTTAATCGTTACGGTGTTGGACTACCCAAAGCCCATAAAATTTCCCCTATTTGTTTAAGATAGTTGTATCCACGTCGTCTGTGTGTTTGAAGCACCAAATCGGTGTGAGCGCAGATGTGTGTCTGGAAACTGGCAAATAATTGTTTGACCAGGAGAGTGGAAGAGAAGATTGAGAGAAACGATTTGTCGTAAATAAGTCTGTCTTTACTCTCCTCCAGCACTCTGTGGATAAATAAATAACGCGTAGCTATTTTATACCAGTTGTTCAGTAAAATGTTAATTTTACCACCCGCTTTTAGTTGACTGATAGTGGAAAAAAAAATTCACGTTATATTTCATTCTGTGTAGTTATAGTAAGTGACTATTATTTAATAACATACGATGACCAACAGACGCCGACAATTTAATAGCTATTAACGACAGGCGATATTTATGTAAGTACGTGTAGGGACAATTAAATAATAATTGACATTGTACGCTGATCGTTAACGCGCGCGTAAAGGAGCGGGGAGGGTTGCATACCTTCATCCGACCTGAAATCGCCGCGCGGGCGAAAAGCTGACCGTATGGTGTAAAGAAAGTCACCGTGTGCCTTTTAAATTTAATCAGGACTGACGGAGTGGATAAGAGATCGTCTTGTCCTCGTCTGTGTGCATATATGTAGCTGTATAGGATAGTAGCATTTTTTTCATAAATGTTCTTTATTCCTAAGCAGACCTGATCACAAGAGCGGCCAGCAGTCTTTTTTTTCGGTCCTGCTTTTCCAGCATTTACTGAATGGATAATGTTGTCTTTTTCTTGGCTTGCGCGTCCCCAAGTTCATTTGTGAACAGGATTGGCCAAAGAGACAAAGAAACATTTTAAATCATAAGTTTAACTGGACTTATAAAACCCAGCATTATATTTTTTCCAATTTTATCAGCCCACTGGGGTTGTGTAGAAAAATAACATTATCTGACTTTTGATAGTCGTATCCATGTGGATTTTTATCCAGAAGAGTTACGCTGTTTCAGAATCGGAACTCACCTAGAGCCAGCCGAAAAGATTACCATCATTTATCAATTGCAACATTTTCTTTAGCAGCCAGATGTTTCACAATACTGTAAGTATTTTTTCTCTTTGAACTGGGAACCCAAGATATCGGTTTCTACACTAACTATTCGAAGTGACATTTGTCCATCCAGGAATAAAACACCAAATTCGGCGTCCACCTTATTAATTCTATTTGTCGAGGTTGGACTGGGGCCAATTTGGAAGATAAAAACACTGGCAATTTTATATTCAGGATAATTGTATTTTCAAGGGATATCACCAAGAGTAGGTAAGGAGTGATTGAGTGGCCACGTATGACAGAGAGAGTGAATATTTTTCTTTGTTACAGAAACTGTACCATCCTTGATTTTTTGCTTAAAATTGTTTACTTTACTGGGTAGCATTTAGTAGGAACTTGTTTCTTTACTGTCTATTCTGTAACATAGTGCTAACTTTTGACATTTGGGTTATTAACTCCTTGGGTTTTTTTCTCAAGAGGGGGAGGGCACATTTTTCAGTTATTTCCTATGCATGTAAATCCATCTGATTTTATTTGATCTTTCTTTAGATGTTTGGTGTTGTCAAGTTTAAATAATAATAAACAACAAAAGAAACTTAACTTTGTGTGTTGGTCAGACCCATACCAAATTAACCGTAGTTTTTCACGTTTGTGTGTCTTGTAGTCACATGTGTGTGTGTGCGTGTGTGTGTGTGTGTGTGCGTGCGTGCGTGCGTGCGTGCGTGCGTGCGTGTGTGTGTGTGTGTGTGTGTGTGTGTGTGTGTGTGTGTGGTTAAACTTATAGTTACATATATGAGGAGGGAAAGATTGTCTTGTACTAAAATTATAGTCGTATAGATAGGCTGGATTAGAGAAACTTACTCATTCCAGAGATAGATCTTCTCCTTAAACTATGCACCCGTGAAATCTATTTCTCACACTTTTATTTCTCACGTACTTATCACCATCCACTCTACTCAGACGGGACCATAAATAACTTCCAAACCTATCGGTACGACATTCATCAATTCCACATTTGTGACTTTGTCATACCATTTCAGTCCTTCTATTCTACGCAAGCACCAGTTTATAAAAGTCTGTAGCATTTTGGTTGTTGTTTTTGTTGCTCTCCATGTCTCAGAGCCATACAATAGGACTGACTTGACATTTGAGTTGAAGATTCTTATTTTCGTGTTGGACTTGATTTCTTTTGTTCTCCATATGTTTCCCAATGCAATGAAAGCTCCTCTTGCTTTTTGTATTCTTATTTTGATTTCATTGTCTGTCCTTCCAACTCTGTCTATATTACTACCAAGATATGTGTAAGATTCTACATCCTTAGTGGTGTTTCTTCAAGTTCAACCTTGTTATCATTTCTTGCATTTATTCTCATAATCTTTGTCTTTTCCCTGTGTATTTTCTGGCCCACTTGTTGTGACCTCTCATTGAGAGTTTTCATTTTCTCTAGCATCTGTTTATGGTTATGGGACAGAAGAGCCAAGTCATCTGTAAAATCCAGATCATCAAGCAGTTTAATCAGATTCCATTGGATTCCATTTCTGTTGAGTGGTGTCGATGTTTTCATAACCCAATCTATTGCTAGTAAGAAAAGAAATGGAGACAAGAGGCATCCCTGTCGCACTCCCGTTCTTATCCTAAACGGTTCTGTAAGTTGTCCTTCGTTGAGAACTCTGCATGTCATGTCTTTATAGGTCTTCCTTATTAAGTTAAGGATCTTCATGGGAACTCCATAATGCCTCATCAATTTCCAAAGTGATTCTCTGTCTGCACTGTCCAATGCCTTTTCGTAGTCCACGAATCCGATGTATAGCGGTAAATTCCATTCCAGACTTTGTTCAACTATTATTCTCAATGTGGATATCTGGTCTGTACAAGATCTGTTTTGTCGAAAACCTGCTTGTTCATCTCTCAGTTGCTTGTCTATGGACTGTTTTAATCTCTCAAGGATGATTCTGTTATTCTGTTTAATAATTTTCATGGCACTGATAGTAACATTATTCCTTTATAATTTATGCACTCTTGTAAATTTCCCTTCTTGGGCAACTCGATCAGATAACCTTCCTTCCATTCTGCTGGTATTTCCTCTCTCTCCCAGACTTTGCCAAGTAGTTTATATAATATCTATGTAGAGGAATCAATATCTGTTTTGATGACCTCTGCTGGAATTCCATCTGGACCAGCTGCTTTTCCATCTTTCATAAGCTTTATGGCTTTCTTTATTTCTTCTCTACTTGGTCGTTCACGGCTAATTAGTAGCTCCCTTCCTTCTACTGGCTGGATATCTGGGGGATTAGTTTGAGCTGGTCTATTGAGAAGTTGCTCAAAATGTTCTTCATTTGTTCTTGTATATTACTAAGCTACTTTCCATTCTTATCTTTTATAATGCCATTTGCTTGCTTATATTTCCTGTTAGCTTCTTTGTGTTGTTGTATAGGTCCCTTATATTTCCTTTGGCTGCAGCTTCCTCTGCTTCCCTTGCCAACTCTTCAATATACTTCCTCTTGTCTCGTTTGATGTTTCTTCTTACTTCTTTGTTTGCTTCTATGTACACTTCATGAGCCTTGGCTTTGGAGCTTCTGGTTTTCCTTCTGTTTAAATCTGCTTTCTTGTTTTTCCTGTCCTCTATCTTGGTAATGGTTTCTGTTGTTATCCATGCTTTGTGCTGATGTTCTCTTTTTCTCAGTACTTCTTCACATGTCTCGTTCCATATATTTTTTACTTATTGCCAGTGGTCTTCCGTATCTGCTTCATCTTCCAGCTGTTGGAGTACTTGGTATTTGTTGGATACTGTGATTGAAAATTTTTCTCGTATTTCCTGATTTCTTAGATATCCCATATTATACTGTTGTCTATAGCTATATACTGTTGTAAATTTCTTGAGTTTTAATTTTATTTTAGCCAACAGAAGATGGTGGTCTGATACCCCATCTGCCCCTCTACATACTTTTACATCATGCAATGATGACCTAAACTTCTTACTTATGCATATGTGATCAATCTGATTCTCAGTTCTGTGGTCTGGCGATATCCATGTTGCTTTATTTATTCTTTTATGTGTAAATATGCTTCCTCCTACAGCTAGTTAATTTGAAGCACAGAAGTTAGCTAATAGTTCCCCATTCTCGTTCATCATACCTAATCCATGCTTTCCCATGTTTTCTTCAACGCCGGTGTTGTCTGTTCCTTTTTTGGCGTTTAGGTCCCCCATCAAAACTGTGATGTCCTTTCTTTTCTTTTTGTCCAAGACATTTTGTAGTCTGGTGTAAAAGTCTACTTTCTCAGATTCTTCTTTATCATTTGTTGGTGCATAACACTGGATGAAGTTTATATTTACTTTCTTTCTGGCTGATTTAAACCTTGCTGTTATAATTCGGGGTCCCATTGCTTCCCATTCTATACGTGCCTTCTGTGTTTCTCTAGACAGCATTAGAGCCACCCCTTCACTGTGGTGGGCTCTTTCCTCCTCATGCCCTGAGGACAACACCATTTCTCCTGTGATCAATGTCCTCCTCTATATGCCCTGCCATCGTGTCTCGCAGAGACCCAGGATATCAATCCTCTAATTTGTCATTTCTGCTGCTACCTGTGCAGTTTTCCCTTGTTCACATAGAGTGCGAACGTTCCAGGTGCCAATCCTGGAGACTTTCTTGGACGAGAAAAGGTTAGTCTGCAATCCAGACTCCTTTCGGCTTTCTCTGGGTTGCTTCATGCGCCTCCTTTCCAGAGGACCTTCTTCTGTCTTGGGCGGCTGAGTTGATTTATATTCTGTATTTGACTTGTCCATGTTTGTTGAAGTTTTTTTGGAAAAAAGTTTTTTACGGGATGGGGTAACCAGCCCCATGCCCAACCCGCCTTAGTCGCTTTTTACGACATGCATGGCAGGGTACAGTGTTACTATTCTTTGCTCCCCTTCCGGGCCCCGGTAATACACAGGTAAATTTGGGTATCTAGTGTTCCTTTTTTCTTTATAGTACATTGCATTTGTTGTTTTTCCAGACTGCAAATTCTCTGGCGTTTGGTGTGGAATTTTCTATGATCTGTGGGTGTTTCTTTTCCCTGTTTTTGAGTATATCTCTCGTCACCCTGTTGAGTTTTGAGATGTTTGCACTTTGATTGATTGTTCGTTAATCTTTCCGCACCACTCGCAAAGATCCTTCGTCACTTTTACCAAACCTCTTCAGTAGGAGCCGCGGTAGCGCAGTAGTTAGTACACTGTCTTCCTAGCTCGGTGGTCTATGGTTCGATCCCCAGTTGAGGTGGGATTTTCTAAACCGCAAACGTCTCCGGGGTCGACCCAGCCTCATACCAGACCTCTTGCCCCTCTTTCTACATTTAACTTTTTCAATTAACTAGAAAAAAAAATAAAGTTAAAGGTAGTCACAACGCAGAAACAGCCGTAGAGGAGTGAGACTTCACTATACTAAGTCCAGTTTAATGAGATGATGTTCCCTCCCTCGCTGCCTTTGTTTTCCCTAACTCAAGACCAAAGTCAAGTACCCATTTACAGCAGGGTAGACTGTAGCATGACGCTACCAGGTTTCGATCCCTGTACCCGATAACTTTGCTGCTAGAGCCAAGCGCTCTAACCGTTTAGCCAATCAGATCCTCACTTCCATGAACTATGAACCTAGTCAAAAATCCGTGATCCCATATAGGACAGGCCAAAGAAACACACACACACAAAAAGAAGGCTTCAGCCCACGCGTCCCTTAATTGATATCTGTGGTGGGGTGTACGAGAAGAAAAATCCGGTTTAATAAAAAGAAATAAAAAAATCACACCTGCTTTTAAATTAATTTACTTATTCTCCCAAATCCATGAAGCCAAGCAACATAAACATTCATATTTCAGCCTCTCCCTTCCCCGACCTTATTATTATAGAGTGATAGAAAAGTCTCTTCTTATTTTTAAATTGATATTTCTTCCCTCCTCTCCAACTAATTTATATGAAACAAACATCAAAATGCAAACAATTAACCGCCATTGTATTACATAACATGCTATGTCACATTAATATAACAGCTCAGCGTGAAATCCGGTTTGTTCAAGACATGATTTCATAGTGCAATGTTTGTTGTCTCTTGTAACATTATTTTATTGACAATTTTATGTTTGTTTAATTTTGTTTCGAGAAATTAAAAATGATCAAAACATACTTATCAAATGACAATCATTGTGTATCCTACACGTGATAACGTAAAAATTTTAAAATAGTAGGTGATTTTTTTTCAATCACGCTGTTGTGTCTAACACAGAGTGGCCCAACTGCAGTACCGCGGGCCAAATGTGGCCCGCGTAAAATTGTTTTGTGGCACGTGCTCATACAAAACATGTTTCTTTAATTATATGGTATAGTTAATACTTTTGAGATTAAACTCAAAACGTCCGGTGCAAAGCAATGTTTTATGTTCGATTGACATTGAAATCGAGACTCTGGTTACAGAAAATCCACATCCCGCAAACTTCCCATTAGGAGGTAAGAATAAAACCAAAATTATTTCAATAGAAATTCAATGGTCATTGTAATTGTTATTTGGTTTTTCATTGATCCCTTTGATTTTCATCCATTTTTCACTTAGCTTTTATTTTAAATATCTGTTTATCATGAACGGCTCGCGAATTTTAAATTTCAGGCTTATGTGGCCCTCGAGGTAGAATAAGTTGGTTCACCCTGATCTAACAGCAAGCCACATGTGACCCATAACTTGTATTATTTATTATAGTAAAGTTCAGATGAAGTTTCAAGAACTGCCCTGATTTGTTAGCAGGAACTTGTCTTGTCACTGATCCCTAAAAATAATCAGGATATAACTTCGGTCGTGCATTAAACGAACTCCGGGAGCCCAGGTTTACTGTCAGACCACAATAAATCGCCGGCCCAGTGTGTCTTATCGGTGCTATTTCAGTCCTTATTTTCTGTCCAAGTCATATTGATTGATCCGTGGTTATACTTATTGACACGCGGCTATGTGGACTGATCTGGTTTGCTTCTGAAGATCTGACAGATCGTTACGACTGTGGCAAGAAGAATATGGAGCTCAAATGGGAAAAGTTTTGTGACTTTAGTTAGTGACATGGTACGGAGAAGATGATTAGAAAATTTACATGAAGAATTTAAAAGACAATGAAAACGAGCAAGACCATAAGTTGAATTATGAACGATGTTAAGAAGAATGAGTAGATGACAAGACTTTGTACTGGAGTGATTGGAGAAAGGAATCGAGGAGCAAGAAAACAACAAATACACAGATGCAAAGAAGAATGGGATTAAGTAGAACACATTCAAAGATGAAAAATTAAGAAAAGGAAGATCTTGAGAATAGAAGTATGTCACGAAGTGTATTCGCCTTCTTTTCTCTCTGTCTATCTTTTCTCATACAAATTCATTCCTTCTCTTAAATTCTCTAGAATCTCTACCACTCATAAATACACATCAGGAGATCTCCCATTTGCTTCGGAAAATAAATTCCTTTGTTCTACGTTTGACTGGCAAAGTCGCTGAGCACCACTGTGACCTTTTACCGCTGTGAACTTCCGCGCCCTGAATAATTACAGTTTAGCCAATGGATAGGAGCAGTATATTGTCGTTTGACCTTTGACCTTAGAAACCACCATGAAGTATGGCCAGTTTGGGGGGATGGAACGTAACATCAAAAATAGGTCAGGCGCCCCACCCCTAACGTAGGCAAATTGAAGGCCACCAAACAGAAACCTGGAGGAATTAGGCGCGATTCTCGAAGCGCAGGATTCACAAAGCGGCAGCCTAGACTGGCAGACCGGCTTGAATTTAAAACCCAGCCAACTTAGGCGCCATTCTTTCACTAGCCGGCAGACTGACCGGCCGGGAAAAGATGGTCCTGTCTATGAAATACAGAGGGGCCCGGTCATTTTAAACAGCCGTGGTTATGAGCGCAGCGATCCTACCAGGTTGTCATACCAGGTTGTCATACCAGGTTGTCATACCAGAAGACTAAACCATAAGCAGTGTTCTCAAGGGCAGACATACTCCATCCCAGTTGGTGATGAGCCCTGTGTCAAGACGGAGAAGAAGCAACTTGCCATCCTCTGAAACCCTAAAAAGAACTTGCGGGACCTGGAGTGCTGTGACATATTGAACCCCTGGCAACAAGACTACATAAATTCGGCATCTAAGATGAGTATCTGAACATGCCAGCAGAACCACTACAGAATATTCCTATTGTCCTATGATTACAAATTAATTCTGACACGGTTCAGAAACATTCATAGATTAGGGAACATATAGTTGTATATTTGAATATATTGTGAGATTCTATTTTCATTTTTGTAAACTTTACATAACCGAGTCTGTTGTTATTTTTCTTTGTAATATTTAATTGGGTTGTATAGTTTTAATAACATAAATCTACACCCTGGGGGCAGAGCCATAATTAAATAACACTATTGGTCGGGATATTTTTAATGTGGCTGGGCACCAAATCTCTTATCCATCTATATGTACTATGCATAGTCCTTTGTAGGATATCGGATATAGAATTTATCGCCTAGAGAATATCCTGTTTAGTTTCACCAGAATTCTCTTAGAAAGTTTTTTGAGTGGACTAATTCACCCGATTTCAACCTGCAGTCCTGGGAGAGACTGTGCATTTTACAAAGGACAAGAAAGAAAATGAAAATTGTGAGAAGAATTCAAGTAACAGCTAATAGATGAAAAAGAACAGAATAAAGCAGTGGAACAGCAAAATCAAAAGGAAAATAAAATAATAACAAAACAAATGACAGGAAGGAGAGAGGAAAGAATAAGAGGAGATGAGAACGAAAAAAAAAGGGGGGGGGGGGAAGAGGGGAGTTAAATGACAAAGACGAAGAAATAGGTAGAAGGCAAAGAAGTAGACGGAAATAAAAAGTTGCACCAGGTACCGTGTCTCGGGATCTCCAAATTCAAGTCCATTATTCGAGATCTGTATTACGATCATATTAAAGTGATTGAGAAAAACGTGGTTCACACAGCCACGTCGAGCCAAACTGGGAAAATAGTTAATAAACGGCTGTTTTCAAAATCGTATTACGAGAGATGTCGATGGTCCTCATCGAATACGATGGACAAATCATCATCATCATTCTATACAGTATATTACATTTATTGTTTTATATGTGTTGGTCCTTCCAAGCTGCAGTTTGTTGGTGTTTCCTACGGCATGTGGTGTATTACCTTTCCAGTGCGTTCACATATCTCTCTTTACCCTGTTTCGTTTCAGAGGTTTGCAGATTTTAGTTTACTGTATCTTTTTGTTTCCATCTTCACTATTTTCTACTCTTCCCTACTTGAAACAGAAGCACTTGTATACATTTTCCTATGTACTTCCAACGTTCTACCAACTATTGTTCGTATTATGTATACAAAATATTGCCTTCCCTTTTGCTCATCAAATCGAAACTGTTCATGAGCAATTTCCATTTTTATCTTTGGTCTTACTTTCTTCATTGTACAGTAATTCTTCTTAATAATATTTTGGTCATGTGACTCATAATGCTTATGGTCCGGTAACCTTCACATTCATTGTTATAGAAAAGGGAAGTTTATGGTTGCTCTGGTAAGGTTATGAAAACGGATTTTTGATTGGAAGAAGAGAATTTCCTTCATTCATGTCCTTTGGCGCTCCTTTAACGAAGCATGGAGACAGTACTGTAGCTAACCCTCTGGCAGGAGGCCAGTACCAAGCAGTCACTTGCTCTTGCAGCCGTGGGTTCTGTGCCAACTTGTTGTTCATGAGGAGGTTGCTAGCACCATGCACCCAACCTCTGCCGATTATTAGGTCACTTTTGTACGACATGCCTGATGGTGTATTAGTTCTATTTTTTTCTATGTCACTTCAGATCGCCCCCCCCCCCTTTCCCCCCCCCCCCCCCCCCCCGGAACTACAAGAAAAGAGGCTAGAAGAAAGAGGGAGATTTATTTTAAAAGGGAAATAAGACCAAAACAAGGAGAAACAGAGGCAGAGCAGAGGGAAGAAGAGGAATAAGGAAGATGAGGAGGAATAAGATCAATAATATTGTGAGGACGGAAAACAAGAAGACTGAGATAGAGAACAAGAAATAGAACATAAAAGAGAAAAAGAAGAATATGATAAATATGAGGATGATGTAGTGAAGCCCTCAACAACAAGCTATAACGAACTAAATTTGTTACTCTGATTTTAACTATCGGTCCCTTTAGACTTGAAAAATCGACCGCCCTACTTGATCGTTTGCCAGAGCAGTTGTCGAACTCATCAAAATATAATTAAATCTAGCAACGTGTCACGAAATAATTAAAGTTGCCATCACGTCACAGAATTGCTAAAGTTAGCATCAAAGGTAGAAGAAAAACGTAAAAGATGGAGAAATAAAACGGCAGCGCTGAACCTTGAGAAAGACGGCAAGAAACTTTGGAGATTAGTCAAATCTCTCAATGAAGAGAGTTTCTCGCCTAGGCAGACTATCACATTGGATGAAGGTGGCAAAATTCTCAGATGAAAACAAGCTCCAGACCTGTTTGCTAGAAGATACAGTTCAGAAAGCAACTTAAACATTAACAAGACCATTAGAAGGAGATAAGGAAAGAAATACGGGCGACCATGGGACAAACAGATACTCCTGCCTCAATGAGGGAACCCGTCACATTAGGAGAACTACAGAATGCTATTTCCAAGCTTAAGGTCCAAAAATCACCCGGCCCAGACGAAATCAGCAACGAAATGCTAATAAATCTGAGCTCAGCAGCAAAGACAAAACTGCTTGAGATATTCAACCACAGCTGGGTGAAAGGAACGGTACTCCACGTATGGAGAGAAGCCATCACAATACTCATACTAAAGAAAGGGAAATGTAAGACCAAGGCTGCAAGTTACCGGCCAATAAGTCTCACAAACTGTGTTGGGAAGACTATGGAGCGAATAGTACACCAAAGATTGAAATGGTATTTAGAGTCTGAGCAGATCCTGGTGCCGGAGCAAGCTGGATATAGAGAATGCTACAGTATAGAAGACCAAGTTACCTACTTGTCTCAAGTAGTAGAAGATGCCTTCCAGGAGAAGAAAAAGGTCCTAACAATCTGGGTCGACTTCAAGCAGGCCTTTGACAAGGTGTGGAAAGATGGCCTTATTGCAAAACTTAGGAGAAGTGGAATCCAAGGCAACGTGATAAGATGAATCCAGTCATACTTGCACAACAGGAGAACTAGAGTCACCCTTGATGATCTGCAGAGCAGAAACGTGTTGCTCCATCAGGGGGTACATCAAGGAGGAGTAATTTCTCCAACACTCTTCCTTGTTTACATCAATGACCTGGTAAAAGATCTCCCCGCTGGAGTGAAAGCTGCCTTATATGCAGACGACCTAGTACTCTGGTGCGCCGATGAATACGTCACCACAGCAAATTATAGAATGCAGCGGGCAGCAGACAGGTGTTACCAACAGACTACTGGGGACAATGAAGATAGAGATGTATATATATAGGAAGATATTTATTTGTTTGTATACTTGTTATGTTTGGACATATTTGGTAATAATATTTTGAGTCTGAGATTAGAACTCTAGACAAAGGGCGAATACTCTGTATTTGCTTCGTATGAATGTAAATAAATACCCTAGTTGTCCCCCACTTGAATATAGAGTTCAGAGTTTTTTTAAAACGCATGCCCAGACCGGGTTGTGTGTTTTGAAAAGAGTCTTCCGTTATGTTTTTTCTGCGATGGCTGGTCTGTACCAGGGAAGTCCGAAGATGGGATCTTTCCGTGGTTTATTTGGGGAAAGGAGATAGATTCTCTATATGACTGTTATGTTGGTAATCCTCCCCAGTGTTTGTTCCTAACGCCAAAAGATGGTGTGAGCTATTCGCCAGTGTATTTTTTTCCATAACAAGGTAACGAAACCAGTTTATGTACCCTTTGCAATGCCTAATGATAAAGACGTTTCGTCGTGCCTAGATTATAATTGACTACAGAGGAAATGATATGCTCCCTAGCAGTCCTATGTTATTTGATGTGACCAGCATTATTAATTGCAGAATATTCAGCCAGCCCCAATCAGGACATTTATGTAAACAGCATCTTTAATTATGCTTCATATTTTCATCTTGGGTGAGCGAGGTTCAAAAGCACTGAAAAGTAAAGCCGAAATCTTGGATCTCATTGCCAGTTTAATAAAATCATCTATCGAGAACAGGGACAACCTTATTATCTGATGATGATAGAGATCTGTTATCTATAAGGAAAATAAAAACCCCACTACTGGTGGTTTAAGATCATTATCATGAACATTTGCTGGATTTAAGGCTTGTAAGACTTAGGCAGAAGAGGGTCTGATAAGGAGCCATTATTAAGTAATATTTATTGGCTGACGCGATTAGTCAGCTAAGGAATGAGACTATAGACAGATCAGAATACTATGTGCTTGGCTACGACCATTCCATTATATCCAGATGCTATGTATTTCTTCACGTATACAACAATGTGTGTGTCAACTTGTTCCAGTGACTGTCAACCGTAATGTCAGAGTATGTGTCACAATAAATATATGAAAACGTCAATAGCAGTTCAGGACATCATTGACTTGCATACGAGTGTATGATTGTATTCTAACCAACATGTCAACTTCAGAACATTCCACACATTCGCGCAATTGACATTTATACTTTCACTCATTGTCAACATCACCTGTCCAGGGCCTCACTACTTTATGGACCAGGTGACCTGTACGTACAACCCTGTGTCGGTTAGCGAGTTGACAATCATAACACCTTACACCTGCAAATAGCATTTCAACAATGTGATGACCATTAACCTGCATCTACGATAAGAACATCAATTATACTCTTATCAACAGGCTAATGTCATTGGCAGAGAAATGGCTTGTCACAATAAACACAGACAAAATCTCCACAACGTTGTTCGCCCTCTCCCCCAAGGACAAAGCAGCTAACATACACCTAGGGACAACCATGATCAAGGAAGAAAGCTACCCCACCTATCTTGGGGTAACATTTGACCAAAGGCTTACATGGAATAAGCATATTGAAAATGCAGAAGGAAAGCCCCGAAGACGACTAGGCATACTCAGAAAACTAGCAGGTACCAATTGGGGAGCAAATGAAAGAACTCTAAAGAAGATTTATAATGGAGTAATAAGACCACACTTAGAGTTCGGCTCAGCAGCATGGTCATCAGCTGCTAACTCACATCTGCAGTCATTGGACAAATTGCAAAATCAAGCCCTCAGGCTCATTACAGGAGCCATGAAAACTACGCCAATATCAGAGATGCAGAAAACTGCTGGATTACAGACATTGTCCTATAGAAGAGACACAAAAAGTATGATCCAGATGAAAAAGTACAACAGTATGCCAACGCACCCAATGAAGGCAAGACTAGATGACCTGGCATTGGGACGTCTAAAACGTAGCAGCTTTGTCCATCGGGAAAAAAGACTTAAGAGACAGCATCAAGAAGACCTATCCATGAAGACAACACAGATGAAGCCCACCCTGTACCCTGTACCATGGGAACAGACCAGCAGTACCCTCCAAATTAATACATCGATCAGTGGTCTCACAATTGGATATGAGTACAATGATATGCAAAAACGAACTGCTACATTGAGTATGATCCAAGAAAGCTATCCCGAACACTCACGGATACATGCCTACACAGATGGATCAGCAATAAATGCTGTAAAGAATGGATGCGCCAGTATCTTTATCTCATATCCTGACAACCACTATCAGACTAGGCATATTCCCACTGGTAAATTCTGTTCCAACTATACAGCTGAATTTCAAGCTCTAGAGCAAGCTGCAAATATGATTTATATCACCAACTCTGACTGCCACCAGGTAGTCATCCTCACAGATTAGTCTGTACTGCAAGCTCTCAAGGGGGTAAACTCCCGCATCTGAGAAATTAACTGAGCAAGGTAGCTGCCAAAAAGCGAACCATACTTCAGTGGGTACCATCCCATTGTGGTGTACGCGGAAATGAAAAGGCGGATCAACTTGCAAAAAAGTGAGGAGAATGTGAACAAGAAGATAATGAAATCACATACTTTGAGAAAAAGAGAACTATCCAGATTATCAGAAGAGAACATAATCAACCCAGCGACGACTACCACACTCTTAACCGGAAGGGACAGATCACCATTTTTCGCCTCAGGACAGGGCATAACAAACTGAATAAACACATATACAAGCTTCGATTGTCTGCTTCACCGCTGTGCACATGTGGATTAAACGAACAAACTGCTGAGCATGTTCTACAGGATTGTCCTCTGTACGACCAGTTCAGAAAGATATACTGGCCCAATGACTCAACACTAAACTCAAAGCTGTATGGAGCTAAAGAGGAACTCCAGACAACGGTCGAGTTCATCATGAGAACTCATCTGACGGTGTAAACATCAAAGATGCGATCGCAAGAAGAAGCATCACGTTACACAATACTTAAGACCACGGCAGCATAAGATAACTATTAAAATAGTAATTAGTTATCAAAGTCCGAACAAGTTTCATAAATGCGTACTGAGGATGAAATAAAAAGTAGATATATAAATTAAAAAATTAAATGATATGGAATAAGTTCGCACGTTAAAAATCCCACGGCAGTTGGAAATCATAAAGAGTAGGTCTAAATGGCCGCTGCCCTGGCAAAATTTAAAAATCAGAAACCTACCCACCACAAAAATACTTATAGAATGTGTGATTCCTGTATACACACATTAGGATTCTCGCCGGTGCTACGGGGTTCATGCACTGTACTGAGATCCTCCGTGTGTGAACTAAGGGAGGAGATCGGAGCACTGATGGAGTTGTCTGTGTGCAATGAGATAGTCCTTAAAACCAAACCAAACGGTACACAGGAAACACGGGACTTCGTCAGCCACAACTACAAACAGGTGACAAGGACAAGAATTAGAGACAGCTCAAAGAAAAATACTACAAACACATACGAGGATGAGAAACAAACATAAACAGCGATCTGAAAAGGCATATTGAACAAACGCAAAAATATAAAAAATAGAGAAGTGTGCAATATACAATTATCACGAAACGAAAATAGGGTAGCAGCGATGATTTTAGTATAGTATAATGAAGAGGCTGCTGTAAAACTGGTAAGAAAATAAATATATCAATTATAAAAAAAGTATAGATTCCGTTTTACAAATTAAATGTACATAGGAAACACGGGACGTTTCGGGTTTCACCTTTCGTCAGCCTTAATTACTTACTTACTTTATCGTTCATCTTCTACCGTGAGGTATAGAGATTTGGAAGAGAGAACGCCATACTATCCTATCGGCTGTCTTCCTCCTGGCCTGGTTCCATTCTAGTCCTCAGTCCTTCAAAGATTGTCTAATGTCCTCCCAGCTTACTTTGGGTCGTCCTGGAGGTCTGGATCCCTGGCTCTTAGTTTCCCATGCTTGTCGTGGTAGCCGATCTTCTCCCATTCGCTTCGTCAGCCACAGCTATAAATAGGTGACAACGATAATTATGGTATATGCAATAAAAAGTCATGACCAATCAGAAACAAATAACAATAACCAGAGTCCTTGACCTTATGGTGTTGATTTTGTTATTTTGATATGATTTCATTCATGAGAACACTGATACGATATTTTTATGTATTCGTGTTTTTTAAGTTTCAATAAGCCATAAATGTAAATTCATGTTTACCGCATAGTATGCTTGTATTTTTACGCTAGAAATCAAAGTGAGTTCAGCCACGTTCACCGCTCGTAACCATCATCATCATCATGTACTGTGCCAAGAAACACGCGATCTTGTCTCTCCAGAGATCAAAAGCATCGATGTTTTCCATTAAATTACGGACTTCTTCCAGTGCCTTAATGCCTTGATGCCCATTATCTTATAGACTGCCTCTCTTGTTATTGATTTTTCCTTTTGTTACCGAGTTTTCTAAAGCTCGGTTTCTCATCAAGAGACTAAAGAAGGCTGATTGTCTTTACATTTAGTTTTTTTTTTAGTTTCGTATTTCCCAGCTGTGTTCGAGGGCGTGGGTAAAATAAGGCTTCTGTTTATGAGCAAGACGTAAAAATCTTGACACGTGACCGGTTTCTTTGGAAATACTTTAATCATCTTCTGTGGATTGTACGGGCCAATGTAGTAGCAGTAGTGGCCCACTTCAGGCGTAATTGACAACAGGAAAGCGGCCCTGAGGTGACAACCCTCAGCTGTTTTTTTTTCCTGGTGTTCCTTTCGGCATGTTCTTTTGTCTTCTGCTAGTTGTGAGAATTTCTTTTCGACCTGTCAGGTTGCGCCGTAGGGAGCAACGCCATTTGGTGCGATAGACAGCTTCATCCTCTCAGGCGGCTGGATTTATGTCCAGTGCCTTCATGTCTCTCTTGTACACATCTTTGACTGTTCTTTTGCCATCTGCTCCAGGTACATTTTTGTATGTACCTGCAAGGATACTTGGAGAGGAGATGGGCACCGCCAAGCAAACCTCTTGCCCACTGAAATGCTATGATGGAAAGTCAACTCAGTAATAATTTGCCGGATCGGCCGATGCCCGGATTAACAACGACCGCGCTCTCATTGCCCCTTGAGAGTGATAAGTCAGCGAATGGGGTAAAAACACCTGTTTTGAAACTTCCAAGAGAAAGTTTTGTTGTTGGAACTTGGAATGTACGCACGCTATATGCGTGTGGAAAAGTCAAAGAACTAACACATGAACTTGTTAGATACTCGTGGGACATCCTGGGCCTAGCAGAAGTCAGATGGACAGGATTAGGTGAATCAATAACGGATGATGGTCACAAAATTTGGTTTAGTGGAGATGAGTCTAAACATCAGCATGGAGTAGGTTTTATCGTACATAAAGATAGATTGAACTCTGTCATCAGCTGCACCCCAATAAATAGCAGGCTTATCACCATTCGTATTGCAGCACATCCAAAGAACATCTCCATCATACAGGTATATGCCCCCCCCTACTGACTATGAGGATGAGGCAATTGATACATTTTATGACAATCTGGATGAAGCAATTAAGAAAATTCCAAAGAAAGATCTTCTCATCGTGTTAGGTGATTGGAATGCTAAAATAGGGCCAGATGCATACGGTCACTGGGCTGGTACAGTGGGGAGATTTGGGACAGGTGAAACTAACGATCGAGGACTAAGGCTACTAGAATTTGCCAGCAACTATAAACTAACCATTGCAAATACACTATTTCCTCATAAGTTATCAAGAAGAACAACGTGGCATGCCCCAAAAACTGAGATACATGGCCAAATTGATTTTATTCTTGTATCCAAAAGATTCAAGTCCAGTATTAATAAAGCCAAGACTAGGACTTTTCCTGGCGCCGACATTGGTAGTGATCACGACATGGTATTGATGACGCTCAAGCTTAAACTTAAAAAGAACTATAATCAAAACAGATGTTCTCAGTTAAGATTCAATTTAGACAAACTGAAAGATCCAGAAATCGCGGGAATCTTTGAGGCAACTGTTGGAGGAAAAATTCGCAGCTCTCAACTTTTTGGAGGATGATATCAACTCAATCACAGAGAACATGAAAGACGTGCTCATTGAATCAGCAACAGAAATACTTGGTAAAAGAAAGAAAATAAACAAACCATGGGTTACAGATGACATTCTGAAGTTATGTGATACACGGCGAGAAATGAAAAAGGTTAAGAAAGAGGTTCCTGAAGCAGCATGGCAATACAGTATGGTGAATAAAAATATTAGGAAGAAAATGAAACAGGCCAAAGAAAAATGGGTAGCTGATCAATGTGAGTCCATTAATACGGGGCTAATAAAAGGTAACAGCAAGGCAGCTTTTGACACATTAAGAAAACTATCAAAACCCCAACAGCCCAGGGTAACTGTCATAGAAGATAGCAATGGGGCTCTGCTCAATGAAAAAACAGCTGTAATGAGAGGATGGACAGAATATTGTAAAGAATTATATAACTGTAAACTTGACACTAACTTAGGCATATTAAACAACATTAAGTGCGAAAACAGGGAACTCGGAAATGCAGCAATATTACGGGAAGAAGTGGAAGAGGCTATATGTTCGATGAAAGGAGGGAAGTCACCGGGTGTGGATAATATCCCAGCAGAGCTCTTGAAATATGGAGGACCAGATATAGTAAAAATCATGACAACAATTTGCCAGAAGATATGGAGTACAAAAAAAATGGCCAAAAGAATGGACGCAGTCATTAGTAATACCGCTTCCAAAGAAAGGAAATCTAAAAATGTGCAAGAACTACAGAACCATTAGCCTTATTAGTCATCCAAGTAAGGTGATGTTAAGGATACTTTTGAACAGAATAAAACAGAAATCAGAAGAAATCTTGTCAGAGGAACAGGCTGGCTTTAGACCAAAAAGAAGTACCTCAGAACAAATCTTCAATATTAGATTACTTATCGAAAAACATCTCCAACATCAACACGATTTATACCATAACTTCATCGATTTCACAAAAGCCTTCGATCGAGTCTGGCATGAAGGCTTATGGCAAGTAATGAGAAAATTCAATTTTGATACCAACATCATAGATATCATTGAAGCACTATACAAGGACGCAAGCAGTGCTGTTTTTGCAAGCAACGACATTGGAGAATTTTTCAAAACAACTGTAGGAGTTCGGCAGGGATGTATCCTGTCCCCAGTGCTCTTTAATATTTATCTAGAACATATTATGCAAGAGGCTCTCTACGATTATAAATCAACCATATCGATTGGAGGCCGACCTCTGTGCAACCTACGTTTTGCTGATGATATTGATCTGATAGCTGGATCAGAATCAGAACTTCAAGACCTTACCTCTAGACTGGAGAAAGTAACAAGAACGTATGGGATGGAAATTAATATAGAAAAAAGCAAGATATTGGTGAATAGCCATAAGAAACATGTTCCGACCAACATTACGTTAAATGGGCAAACGTTAGAAGAAGTTAACACCTTTAAATATCTCGGGTCCACTATATGCAGTGATGGAAGATCAATTAAAGAAATCAAGACAAGACTTGAGATGGCCTCAGCTGCCATGACAAGGTTGAATGTGATCTGGAAAAGTAACATCAGTTTTCCTGTGAAGATCAAATTATACAAATCACTTGTATTATCTATTCTCTTGTATGGGTGTGAGAGCTGGACACTCACTGCAGATACGGAGCGAAGGATTCAGGCTTTCGAGCATAAATGTTATAGAAGAATTTTGCGCATTTGCTATAAAGAGCACAAAACAAATGTCTATGTTAGAGAGAAGATAAACACCTATGCAGGCCACCAAGAACCACTTTTGTCAACAGTGAAACGTCGAAGATCCTTCAGGGAACAGTCGAAGGTAAACGGAGAAGAGGAAGGCAGAGAAAATCCTGGGCTGATAACATCAAAGAATGGGCAGGACACGGTTTTTCCACACTTGTACGCATTGCTGAGGATAGAGAGCAGTGGAGGACCCTGTCTGCTGATGCTTCCACCATGGCACCCCTACGACCCATGACGGGTTACGGGCTGAGATGATCAAAAAAAAGCAGTTGTCATCTTGAGGTTGTTGCTATCTCCGCAGAGATTTTTCCAGGAATGGTACTGGTGATGGCCATATGCGCTTTCTCTGTTCCTCATATGTTAGACACCTTTAAAGTAGATGTTCAGCAGTCATTTTATCGGTGCTATAGTTACACTCATCAGTAGTTCCTATCATTAGCTTGTTGAATATATGGCATCCCAATCTGTTGTGACCTATGCGAAGTCTGAAGATTACCACTTGTTCATTTCTGCTGAGCTCGTAATATGAATCATTTTTCTCGTGGCCTGGGGGCTCTGGTTCCCACTTGCTCCTGTATCTGCTCGTGATAACACTCTTGGCTTCTTTATGCTTGTGTCAAGTTGAGGCAGCTTTCCATCTTCTTTTGCCTTGTGGAGAACAGGCTGTCAACTAATTCACATTAAGCCTACCTTTACTTTGCCATCCTTTCAAGATCTGTGAGTGCCTCCTTCATCCTTTTCATATCTATCTTCAGTGCCCTTTTCCACGTGTTGTTAGGTCTCCCTCCATTTTTCTTGCCCTGAAGATACCAAAGCAAGGACTGCCTTGTCATGTGATCAACTGATTTTATCAATGTATGTTCTATAACACCATCCTTTTTTCCTCCTCTCGCGCATGTTTTAGAGACATGAGACAAAAGGTTTCAACGAAATAAGAGGAGTAACGTACACATGTTTTTTGAGTGAAGACCATATTTTACAAAACAAATAATGCTTTAATGTGTTTTAGATTTGCAATTCTCATCAAAATTCTAGCGCTTTGTTAGAAGAACCTGTAAGCATAATTCTAATGATAGAGTAGAAATAAAACTGTCTTTAAGAGATTAGTTTTATAAAGAACATCATGCATGGAGGCATATCTGAAGTCATCCTTATATGCCCACAAGCTAAGCGCAATGCTATGGTATACAGATGATGTGGATGTGAACCTCTGTCTGTGAGGCTAATTACACCCTCATTGGCTCTTGAAATCATCCACACACTTCCAGGGATTTCCCCTGTGGTGAAACTTGTTGAGAAATCAGCATTGCACACTAAGCTTGAAGTAGTCACTTGAGCCTCAGACGTAATTTTGGCTTTTACCTGGTTGGCTGCATACAGGAGGACCTCACTGTGGACCCAGCATAGGCAGGGGGAGTTGAGAAGTGGTCCTGTGTAGGACGTGACAATTCCTTGAGATAGCCCAAAACCAGAGCACAGTATTTTAGCTCTGCATTTTTGGAGAGCCCATTTGGATAGTGGGGAATGCACAGTATGCCACGTGCTTCTTCCTCCTAGCTTTGGGCCAGATGTGATGATCTTTTAAATGCAAGTCAAGCTGGAGAAACTGGAGCTCATGACCAACTCAACATTCAACTTTCGGAAAAGCAGAAAAGCCACAGGAAAAGCCTAGATCTACAGTGAAGATAACATCATTGAGTCTTCAACTTGGTATTGACTGCAAAAGAGAAAAAAGCTCAGCAACCCTAGTTAAACAACAACAACAATAAACAACATCAGTTTCCGTATGATTGACTACGAATGTGTTGATAAATATGATATCATCATTTTTTCTTATTGCCCACATAGTTGCCGGGGCTATCTAAGAAGACAAAGAATTGGATTCTTCTGCTCCCTCGGCATGTCGTAAAAGACGACTAATAAACGGGTTTGCATGTGACTGGCAAGGTCACGTGTAAAATAAATTGCTACAAAAACCATCCCTTCAAGAGCCCATTAATGTTTGGTGCAGCTTCCTACAAGGGGGCCAAAGGTAAATGGGCGCAACATGCTCCATACAGAGCCAAAATGGAAATGATGATGATAAATGTTATTATTCACTTTGAGAAATATGTTAACATAAACTTGATTTTGATAACTAAACATTAAAACATCTCAGCTCAAACAAAATCAATTTCTGAAAGTTTACAATTACCGTCATCACGTGTTTTCCTGTTCAGAAGTTTGATTACGTACGGCCTTCACATCTCTCTATTTCTCTCTCTCTCTTTCTCTCTCTCTCTCTCTCTCTCTCTCTCTTCCTCTCTCCCGCTCCTCACACCACGCAAATTGTATTTTATAGAATAATGTTCACAACTGCATGGGTCTACAGAAGAGTATTAAAAATACCGTCTACCGCTAAAAATGAAGAGTAATGAGGAAATTCTGAAAGAATCCAGTGCGCAAAAGAAGCTAATTACTCGCATTAGAAGGAAGCTATCTACTTTTTTAAAGTCTTGTAATGAGAAGGGAAAAATAGCTGGAATATATCATGACAACCAGAAAGGTTGAAGGAATGAGAGATAAAGCACGACAATGAGATAAAATAGTCGACAGTTTAGCATCGTGGCATGGAAAGATGTCAATAGTAGAATTAACAAACAGTACTGGAGACAGGAAGTTGTGAGAATACATGATCACCTACGCCACTAGGCAATGTACTTGAAGACGACGTTAATTATGTCGTCTGTCATGTCCATGCTTTTATGTAATGATACTTGCTCCAGGCTTACGGCCATTTGCCTTCACAAGCATGAATGTCTCTAGAGCTCTTTGTTAGATAATGTGTCCACAGTCTGTTCTCTACTGTCCTTCGTGGAAGTTTCTATTCACAAGATAAATAATTAAAGAAAGCCAATATTCTTCTTCTTCTTCTTCAAGTACAATGCCTTGTGGCATAGGTGATCACGTCTCTCCACAAGTTCTTGTCTACAGTACTATTGATCAGTTCTGTTGTTGACTTATTTCCATAGTACGGTGTCAAACTGTCCAGAATATGTTCTCTTTGTCATCTTTTTCCTTCAATCTTTCCGGTTGTCACAATATACTCCAACTTCCTTTTTTTCATAACATATCCAAAGACTTCATTGCTTCCTTCTAAACTGAGAAATAAGCTTCCTTTGCACGTTGGCCTCTTTCAAGACATCCTCATTACTCATTTTATCAGTGTGGTAGGTTTGGCCATAGTTAAGCGTACCTGCTTACGTGATCGATAATGTACAGATTCTTGTTCTTGACATGATGATGATGCATACACGTGAACATTTTCACTAAATGAGCTAGCTATAGCTTGACGACTGACCCCATGGCCTGCAATGGTTCTCAACTTTTATTACACAATGTACAAGGGGTTGAATGAAGAAGAAACAGCATACGCTTCTGCAGGACATAGCTCACCCCGCTAAAGACATCGTTCTCATATAACATAATGATTCTCTTGGTCATGGAAGTTTCTTCGAATCTCTTCTTCTCTCATGTCTCTGCTAGCTCTTCAGTGTATTAACCTTTTCTAGACTACTCGTGATATACCCAGCTATCTCAGGTTGTAGTCAATGCTACTGTACACCTCCAGGTTTCGTTAATTTGACCTTAATACGCTGTCTCTCTGTCGATACTTAGAAAATGTCTTGTTATCAAATATCACTGGCACACAGCACGTGGCCTTATCTACGCAAGACTTAAGTTACACTTCTCTGCGTGGTTACACGTTTTGCTACTACACTCCATGTACCAGAGTCATGTCTTGAACGCTGATCACAAAGTTGATGCCCATTTCGTTAAGCATCTTCTGTCTCATTCGGTGAGTTGAATTTCTTGCAACCGCAGACCACTGACTGTAACAATAATAAGTCTAGAAAGTTTCACGAGCACTTCTGTGCTATTATCTCACTGAATTACGTGGCGCATAAGAGAAAGAGGTATGGTTAACCCCTTTTTATAGACAGGCTCCTCGAATTCTCTAGAACCTGTACCATGTGACCACCAATGATGTCTCTCTTACTTATTCAATACCCTTTGCTCTTTTATGTACGACAACTCACTAATTATAGATCTCGCTAAATCCGGTTACCTCTCCTTGATCACGAACTACCTCTTCGTTCATTAACTACCTCTTCACTCATAAACTACCACAGCTGTCTATGTTATTTTTAATACAGTGGTTAGAGACCTTGCTTCTCGAGGCAAAGCTAGTGGTTTCGAAACCTGGAAGCGTCACGTTCGAGCCTACCAAGCATGTAAATGGGTACCTGGCTATGCACTTGAGTTAGGGAAGACAAAAGTAGCCAGGAAGGGAACCTGTCACCCCCATCTCAGAAAGCTGAGACCTAGCATAGTGAAGTCTCTAACATATTCACTTCCCTACCTCCGTATCTGCTATAGGACTACCTTCACCTTTACCTCCTGTCAGGTAATCGTGCTGTCAGCGATGACAAAAGCATGGGCTGATATAGTTTTCTATTCTCGGTAGCATTCCACCAAAGACAACCTGTCGATAAACCCCTCTTTGTGTGTTTAAATGGAGCTCTTTAGCTCACGGATACGCCCGTATAATGTTAAACATAATAAAACGGAAGTACGGCTTCGTTTATGCTGTCAAGCAGTAAACAAGGTCAAGGTTGTCCTATAACAGATACTGAGGTAGGGTAGTGAAGTGTTGGAGACACTGGATGTGGGGTGACTAGTTTCCTTCCTCGCTGCCTTTTTCTTCTCTAACTCAAGACCTATGTCAGGTACCCATTTATAACAGGGTAGATTGGAAAATGTCGATACCGTGAATCGAACCCGGCATCTTTACCGCGAGTGATCACCGTTCTAACCACTCTGTCAATCGGAAGCCAGCAGTACAGTATATTTACTAGCGTGGTGCAGCGTGTTTTTGTTTCGCTATAACTCACGCTATTATTTCTTTTCTTTTTTTTTTTCTCTGTACCTAACCTTGGTTCAATGTGTGTCATTTTTACATCCGCCACAATATGCTGCAATTTTAACACGTGATAATGTGTTGCAATTTTAACACTTGATAATGTGTTGCAATTTTAACACGTGATAATGTGTTGCAATTTTAACACTTGATAATGTGTTGCAATTTTAACACGTGATAATGTGTTGCAATTTTAACACGTGAATGTTGGTTTATGGGAGAGACAAAAGTGAATGACGATTTTTGTTATATGCTTTTGCCTTGTTAGGCAAGGCTAGAATCGTTCATTCTAAAGACAAGTTCCGTCAGTTATATTAGATTATATGTAAAAACCAAACGACCTTTCTGTCCAGATTTTTTATTTTGCCATTAATGATACAGAAGGCAATTAGAGAGATAGAAAAAGGAATACAGTACAGTTAGAATGAGAGGGGAAAAGTGTGTGAGGGCCAGAAGGAGATGAGTGGGATCGAGAAATTAAGAAAGATTTGGAAAGAAGGTATAGGGGAAAGGGGGGAGAGAAAATGGGAGAATAGAAATGTAATAATGAAAAGAAAAGAAATTAGATTAAAGATAAAACATAAAAGATCGAGATGTAGAAAGGGAAAGAATAAGAAAGATATACATTAAAGAACGTAAATCTGAAAACAGTTTGGCAGGTAAAATTGAAAAGAAATGAAATAGCGGAATCAAACAAGTTATATAAATGTCACAACCCTGTGTGAGTGATTTTTTTTGTGTGTGCCTGTTGTGCACGCTTGTACCCGACCTGTTATAAAAATGTTATTTTACCCAAACTAGTTACACGTATTAAACACTGTCTCCAATATTCAGGTCACGATGTCAGCAACAGGTGGCTGACGTATAAATCATCTTTACAGGTCACAGTCATTGATCAAATACTCCCTGCCTGTGGTAGCGTGTTCGCACTTCACACGTAATATTTAATACGCTTATGGTGCTATGTTTTTCTTTATTAAAACATCGGCATCCAAAATGTTTTAGGTTATAGGAGAGTTTGTGTTATGTTGGTAGTCTAATAGCAGATAATGCCGTAGGAGAGTGAAGCGTTAGAGACTTCACTATAATAGGTCCAGCTTTATGGGGAAGGGGTGGAGTGGGGTGACTAGTTCTATTGCTCGCTGCCTTTCCCTTCCCTAACTCAACAGCTGAGTGTGGTACCCATTTACATTCGGGTAGACTTCTTCTTGTTGCTCTTTCGAACCCAGGGATTCGAGTTTTTCACTCGTTTACCCTTGCGGCAAATGAGGATGAGGTTTTTCCTGCAACCCCAGAGGACTTCCCTAACTCAGCGGACTCCGCTGGTAGAGGTCACACCAGACCCACTAACTGGCGGGTGGCAATGCCACGAGAAGGTTGGACCTCTACCCTGATAGGGGGTCCGCCGGGCAGACTTGAGCGTGAGACCAGGCTTCGATCCTGGAACCCGGTAACTTTGTCGCCGAGAGCCCAGTGCTCTGACCGCTAAGCCAGTCGGAAGATCAGTGCGTGGTAACTTGGTACATTATTGCAGGTGAAGCACAATAACTTATTATTTCTCTTCGCTGACACTGGAGTATATGGTTTTTAAGTGCTGCTTGCATTGCCTGGCAGGAATCTACTTATCACTACCTTTTACTGTTTCTGTCAACTCTTGACATGAAGCGTTGTGGGGAGCTGAAGTTTCCGTTCTTGAACCCAGTGTGTGTCGCATTGACTTCTGTGAGCCCGTGTTGTTGTAGGATGTCTGTGAGCCTGTGCTGTTGTAGGATGTCTGTGACGTTGTCTGTGAGCCCGTGTTGTTGCGGGATTTCTTTGATATTGTTTATTCATCTGTAAAAAGACAACGCCTTGCTGAATATCATAATAGAAGGCAGAGCTGAAGGTAGATGTGCAAATATAATTTTCTGACACCCTGTATAAGAAGGGCCCACTTAAGCTGTGCCCTGGACCCCTAACATTGTAGTTACGCCTCTGAGTTGGACGTGTGACAGTGTGTAGAACTGAACAGTTTTAGCTATGTCAAAAAATGTGTGGTGCAAAATTAATTTCCATTGACACATTGATTGGTTGGTTGACTTGTCAGATCAATAAACAACATCAATACATCATCACTATTATATAACACGTTTCCTGTATCTTTGAGGTGTGTACACAGAAGACTCAAAATATTACCACTATATACAGCAACAACAACAACAACAAAACAAACAACAACAAACCTACTTAAAAGCGCAGCGTAGAAAAAAAAATGAGAACAAAGATATAAATGTCACGGATTTGCCTCCCCTGCGTTGCAGTAGTGAGTACTGTGAGTACAGTGGCCAAAACTCAAATAAGTATTTAATCTGGGTCTGCGATGTGTCTACCTTCGCGCAAGATTACTCTTGGCAGAGTTGTAGATAGAAGTATAATGATGCTTCTATCCCAAGGGAGTTTTCATAAGATATTTCCGAAGTCAAGAACAATGCTGCATTGCAGGGCAATTGTTAACTTATATCGGTCCGCCGCCTTTTATGAAGAATTACGCAATTATTAATTTCAGCTCGTTCAGCCCCCACCCTGATTTACTCAGTGGAATTCTTATTATTATGGTATAGCTCTGTTTAGAGTGTATTTAAGAAATTGACTGAGACAAACATGCAGTAAATTCAAAATTCAACGTTAAATTTGTATATATACAAATAACAGATTTAATAGTCATTTAGGTTTTAACAAGGTTTTAAAGAAATGAATAATTATTTATAAACAAAGTTTATCATCACTGTTGTGATGGGATAGAAATGTGTAAAGGAGGTACTTGGGCAGCTTGTATGTGTTACTTAGCTGTCAGTGACGGTTATACTAATTCTGAAGGTTTGGTTCTTGGTAGACAGATCACGCTCGTCGCTGGTCAAGGTTGTAGGGCGCAGCACGTTCCCAGAAATGTCAGGGAGTGTCCACGATGTTGGTCCCTCGTCTTTAAGCTCAGGCCACTTTTCCCTTCCTTTTTCAGAGATAATACCCTCAACTGATACCATCAACAACTATGGTAAAAGAATATAAACTAAACGCTCTCCTGTGTATTGCATTTTCCTACACATAGGTATGGGTTCCTTTCTCCTATTCCATCATCCCATTTACCTCAGAATTTACCCTCGATGAGAATTAAGCTTAATCCCTCGACAGAAAACTTTCTTTACATTTGAATTTTTACAGTGTCTTAAAACTGCGAAAAGGTCAGGTTATATGGCCCTTCTTCCCCCGCATTTTGTTTGTTACGCTGCTAAGAAAGATCCAATTGTTTCAACATGCGTGTTTAGTGGGGTAATTTCAAAATTATTTCCGCATGAAATAATATGCGTGGTGCAAAAGGTCACGTCTCCCATATATGAAATGAAAACATCCGATCCTTTCTCGGCCATGTTTACAAATAACTTATTATTACTTTAATACGAATCGTTTAAAGTAATGTCTTTGTAACAAGATGTGCCGGAAACAGTAATGTCGTGCATGTCTGTCAAAAATGTGTCGCACAGACGAGTAATCTCGTTATGTGTCGCTTGAGCAGACACAATCCGTCTCTTTACCATCTTGACAAAGGACGCAGCCTAGCCTTATCAGCGATTAAACAAATGCGCTGGGCGATTTTAGTGTTAGTCTGATGTCGGCCACACCCGAGATTAACCAACATAGTTGTCGATTAATTATTATCTCAGCCGTTCCTTGCAAAGCAGGGAGAAACAGATAACCAAACAGACATAACGACTTATCAGTGATAGGAGTGTAAGAATGTTTGAAAATATCAAATATCAGAGAAAGAAAGAGGTGTCGACCATTGAAAAGCATGTAATTAGTCAGTACAACAAATGTCTCTGATTACTGCAGTAGTGAAGCAGAGATCGACCCAATAATGTCACAATAAACAGTAAAGTATTTTGTGTGACACCACAAATGAAAAGAGAGAGACATGTTTATCCGACAGTAGAAGAATGTATGTTTCAAACAACATGGACAGGAAAAGGGAAAAAAGGTGCACAAAAGCCATGAATTGAGAGCAACAAAAATATTTGTTCGATCTCACCCACAGTCCTTTGTCAACAACGTTTAGCCTGCCTGACTTTCGAAGTCAATGGAACTAGGCCCAATTTTCTGTTGTTAATGACGGAATGCTGTTAGTCGACTTCATAAGTGTTAAGTGCGGTGAGTTTACAGATTAATCACTCACAGACTTACCTATTACAGTAAGATCTCGGGTTATGAACGAGTTCTGTTCTCAAGGAAGTTCATAGCCTGACTGTGTACGTAAGTCGGAATTAGCACGTCCAGTAACGTGTTTAAGTGTTCGTTAATAAAACCACTTCCTAAACCTGGCAAAGACCCCGCACTGCTCAGCAGCTATCGAATTTTCACACTACAGAAGGATGCTTATAACGGTGTGGACTTGGCTAACAAGGCGGATAGCAGCTGCCTTAACGTAGAGATCAGTTAAATTTCGCTTCGGAACATCAGAATCAATGCGCATTTGCCCGGGACTACCCCAGGGTTCTTCACTACCACCAGTGCTGTTTAATATCCACACAGCAAAAGTCACAACCATTCAATAAACAGGACTGAGACGAACGTTAACTTTCGCAAATTATATACTCATGTACAGAACTGGCTCAGACAGACAGGAAATGGTCCAAGGCATATAAGAGACACTACAGGCGGTTTCTAAATGGTGTGAGGGAAAGTCAATCCTAATAGGGCCTGAGGGATGTGGTACTCTTTGAACAACTTCATAGTGAATACAGACCTTCCAGACATTACTTTCAATGGGCAGAACACTGAAAGACAAGACAGGCTGAAGTATCTGGGAGTAACGTTTGATCGTGGCTATCGTTCAAGTATCATACAGAAGTCAAGCGACTGACTGGCATTTAACAGAAGTGCAAGCGAGGAACAGAGACTACAGTTTCTCCTGTATCATCAGCTCGTGAATTCAGTAATCGAGTATGGGCTAGGACTACTCACGCTGTCAGCATCACAATGTGAACGACTGAAACGCATTCAAAATGAAGAGATGCGACTAGTTTTGGGCTGTACGCATGATACTCCCATTGTGAAATACATGCTCGGATTGCTGTCGATTAGATCCAGATTGCGATGGCCCAGGCAAAAGCCTTTATGCGGGTAACCACTTGTAGCCGTGTATACCGTGATTTCTTCGGAAACAGGCTATATCCCACCAAAGACGGAGGAAGCACAGATTAACATATAAATAAATAACTTATGAGAAACAGAGGATAAAAGTAACTAAATGACATAAATTTTAGAGTCGCTTCGTTATGCCATAAGTAGTCACATGATTCCCCTAACCAATCATAGAGCTCAGATTTTCCCCGGCAAGAAGAGATCTCGACGCCATTTGAGCAGTCAGATAAAGAGAGCGAAGCTGAAAGGACGTGTCTGGTCCAGCTCTGTATATTTCGTAGTTGAGGAGATTAACTTCACCATTTTTATCAAATGTGTATTCCAGGATATTGAGTGGTGTTATATTTCATACTTTCGTAAGTATTGAATCTCATAAAATGCATGTTTTGAATAGAGCTCACAACCCTAGCTGCAGCTGAGCTAGGTTCGAAGATTGAGTCAAATTGTAGCCTAGTCCTACACCTCGAAACTTGCTGAGGAAGAATGCCCTTGTGTTGGGACTATGATTAACTCAAGGAATACTTATAATGCTAAAGAAAGCATTGAATCAAGGACTAATCTGAAGAGATGGGATATGTTGTCAAAGCTAGAAACTAAATATCCAAATACAAGAAAATAGTAGAAATGAGGAGCCCTGCCATAATCAAAATGAATGATAAGAAATAGGTGCAAAGGAAATCTAGCGCCAGATAAGATAATGTGAGATATTTTACATGAATTTGTACATTGCTGTAAATATGCCATTAACCAAAACTTTGCTGTAGTTGACCCCAATCAATTTGCCTGTTGAAAGTCATTAAAAGTTGTTTTGTTTTCATGCAAAAACATATGCTGTTGAGGATCGAGTTACAAACATTGAATGTTATGTCGAGAAACTGACTGATCCAAACTTATTTGCTAAAACCTACTCTCTGCTCTATAAGAAACTATTGAAGTTATGAGACTCTGAGAATTTATAGGCACTGAATAAATAAGACCCCCACTGTCACACACTGATAAAAGACACCCCCTACATGAGAACGTAGCTGACTTCAAAGGAGCAAGAATAAACAAAAGGGTGTCATGGATGGCACGGGCAGAGGCTACTATTGGTCAGGTGACCCTGGTTTAAAATATATCCAAAGGAGAAGAGTGGAATAAGTCAGGAGAGAACTGGATAAACTACCAGCAGATCCTCATTAGCATTGGCAGAGAATGCAGAGCTTGCGGCAATGGAAAAGCAGAGCTGGAGATTAATCAATTAAAAAGTGATCATGCTGGGGATGATGACGTCATTGTGTACACTGGTGGGTCTGTAGTGTGTGGTGAGAAATGAGGATGGGGCTTCTCTGCGAGAATAAAGGGCAGGGTCGTTGCTGAATAGTGGAGCCTACATGACAACAACTTTCAGCATGAGAATGGAGGTAGAGGCAGATACTGCGGCACTGAGGTGGCTGTCTGAAAATACATCAACCAGGGCAGTTATATTGTCAGACTCTCAGGCCATGCTTCGGAAAGTTCAGAACGGATGGATGTGGCAGGAATGGTAAACATCTAATAGAATCCTCGAGTCTTCAAGAACTGGTGTGGATTTACTGCCCTGGCCATGCAGGGGTACGTGGCAATGAGAGAACTGACAGACTGGCCTCGAGAGCACCCATAGTGGGGACATTGGACATGGATAAGGGAGAGATACTAAGGGCAATTAATGATTGCCTGCTAGATATTGACACTGCAATGGATGAATCAACAAGGCTGAGACTGTTGGAGTTTGGCATCAAACGTGGGACTGGAAGAGATGGACGGGATAGGGGAGGCATCCGTCGTGTGTGTCCCGGATTGCCCCCCCCCCCCCCCGCTTTGCAGTAGTGGTCCAACAGTGATTGAAACTCAAGAGTATCTAATATTGGCTTCCAAGGTATCTACCTGCGCGCAAGATTACTCTGGGCAGAGATGTAGATAGAAGATTAATGACATTTCTACGTTCATGATAAATGCTTGTTTCTTGCACCATCAAGATAATCATCAGACCTTACTGACCAAGCGTGTCAGTTGATAAATACTGTTCAAGTATGACTCCTAAACAGAACCTCTTTTCTAGCGAAGATTCCTTTAGGTAAAGTTCAGCAAATCTATCTGAAGATAATGTTAACCCACCAGTATTGGGTTTTCTTTATAACTGGGATCTCTTAATCATCACCTGATAATAAGGGGCATCCCCGTTCTCTGACTGATGATCGACAAAAAGTTAGAATCCAAAATGGCTTCTGGTTCCCTTTTGAGCATCGCTCACTATACAGATGTATAGCAAATCTTCAATAGAAGCTTTGTTCATAAACACAAATGTTTCTACAAGGATCAGCATATTCTTTTATCTTAACTGCTGCATACAATCGTCTACCGTGCTGCTAGGTAATATGTCATCCCGACATATGGATATCTATAATCATAATGTAGCCGTCTGCCCAGTTAAGCCTAGGATGAAAAAGTTCAGTAAAATGTTCTTTTACCTGGGCATGAGAAAAACACTAGCAGAACACATACTCCCCTCTCCTGGCGTTATAGAATAAACACAGGGGACTAGTAGACTTAATGAACATATCAGAAATTATCTTCTTCCCCATGACAAATCATAGAGACCACAGACTGGGGACTCCTCTTCAACATGGCTTTCGCCCGGCATTCCATCATCCCGGAAGACACTCTTCTCTCTCCGCATGCGCAGAATTCCCTGACCCCAAAGTACAGTGCAAGGAAAAATAGTTCCACTAAGACATACCAAGATATCACGATATAAGACCGAATCGTCTGAAATAGACACAGAGTAAACATAGACTCGGACTATAAACATTCCTGCATAAACCTAAGCAAGAACAATCTGTTTTCTGGCCCAACAAGGCACAGACTAACGAAATCCAGATTCATACGCCAAATTCGATCTCCAGGGGAGATAACCCACATAACAAAAGTATCAATCAATCATGGGTGATATATCTTTGACCAGGAAAGCATCCTGATTCTAAAAACAAATACCTTTCCTCCGACAGATCAATATTATCATAAATATATATACATTGTCACCAGTAATCTGTTGGTAACAGTTCATAAGATATTTCCAGAAGTCACGAACAATGTTGCATTGGGCTGAACAATTGTTAACGCATTATATCTGGTCCGTCGTCTTTCTTGAAGGATTTAAGCAATGGTTTAGCCAGTTCAAGACCCCAGTTGGTGTAATCCAACGAAATTCCTCTTATAAGGTATAGCTCTGTTTAGAGGTAAATATGTGTCTAGGTATTTATATATACATATTAAATATTCTGGCTCATACGTTTGCTTTCATACATATAAAAAAACTGAATCGACTATAATTGTTTAGTTTTAAAACAACAGGTAACAAATTTAATAATCAATTAGTATTAACAGTTTACAATAAATAAAATGCTGGTGAATTTATATTGGAATCAAATTTTCTCTTCCCTGAGATTTATGGTGAGAATATATCAAAAGACCTTTTTGCTGGTGCTTTTTTACAAGCACTTAACTTTTATAAGGGAGTCCTGCAGATGTGGTTCATCAATTCTGTGATGACGAAAGCCTTCTCCACACTCTGGTCCACTGTAGGGTGGATGCCTTTCTCTCACACTAGCGGCGTTAGTACCAGAAATCGTCTGATGGCTTGTAACCACGAACTTTAGACAAATAGAAAGAAACAAATGCCTGCTAAGTACATTTGTTCGCCGCAAACTAAAAGGTCCATTGTCATGCGCTCCACCCACCAATGTTAACCTCTCAGAAGAATTAAATTCCCGTGCACACAGTGTAACTCAGGTAATATGATGAAAATTCACCAATATCCTTCTGAGTGTTAACTAGGAAATTGCGTCTGGAGTGCGTGAATAATGATTTGCCTGAATTACAATTAAAAAATGTACATACATGTCACAAGATAATATGTTACACTTTAGGTACATGTGAGGTAATCATCACTCATTACTCATCACTACTTCGGTCGGAGTCTGGAGTCGGTCTGCTGTCGGGTTTCCCGCACGACTAGTCAGAAACAATCACCAGCCCTTGCAGTAGTGGTTCATGCATATACTATTTTCAATTGTTGAGGTTGCCAGCCTTGTATATAACCACTTAGCAAGAAACTTATATGTGACGTATAATGGAATAAAGCCTACAGTATCTGACAGTCTTTGTGATCCCGTTAGAGTTCTATGATTTGCTAGCAAAACCACGCATTTTTCTGCCTTTCTTACTCGCACAATTCTTCATCCACGCCTCTTTTCCTTGAACATAAACAAACGAAGTTCTTTACCAACTTTCGCGACCTGCCAGTCATAACAGGGAGCGAATCAGGTTTGTTTATCAAGTTTTTCACGCGAGCTGATCTGTCAATCATCGGATACCTGACAGACTGCACGTGGAAAACACCGGACCTTTTTGAAGCAGCGCTCAGGCAAAAATGTTTCCCCGAGTACCCTTTGAAGTTCGTACACAGAGAGGGGAGTTAACTCTTTGATCTTCAGATACGGGCAAAATCTCCGAGAGCCCGTTACACGGTTTTAAGTCTCCGATGTCGATTAGCAACGCATGACAGAGCGACCGTGAAAACTTTCATCTGGGGGATTCATACTTCTGATTCTCTGCTACGCACTATAGTGTGAATAGTAGCAACCTCTAGAGATCAGATAAACATGATGACATATAAACTGTGTCTTCAGAAACCAGCTATCAGTTGTCACTCAGAATTTTTCGGATAGTCTAAACACGTAGTCTAGAACCATTGTGAAAGATGTGTTAATAGTATTCGTGGGGATTGTCATTCTGATGTTCTGGTAATAGAAATTAGTGCTTACATGTTAAAGTGTTAAAGCTTTTACCATTTTAATTCCCTTAGAGTTCTAGCATGTACAATCAGTGACATAATAACGAGTAGCTGCTCTATACCAGATGTTTCAGGTGTAATGTTAATTTTAACCACCCGCTTTCTCACACATGAAGATACGGTTTAGTTGACTGATATTATATGCTAGGCTCGACTGGTAGTGGAAGATAGAATTCACGTTATATTTCATTTTGTGTAATTATAGTAAGTGACTACTATTTAATACCATACGATTACCAACAGACGCCGACAATTTAATAGCTATTAACGACAGGCGATATGTATGTAATTGCGTGTAGGGACAATTAAATAATAATTGACATTGTACGCTAATCGTTACAGCGAGAGCAAGGACGGGGAGGGTTGTGTAGTGAATTTCTAAATACAATATCTAAATTAATATATAACAATATCGGGCATAAAGGAAAAGATAAGAAAGTATAAAAGAATTTTTTTTGCTAGAACTGTTGGTATCGCCTACGCCTTCAGATTATTTGCTAACGAATAGCCGAACAAAACGGTACCCAAATTTTTCAAATTCGTCCTTGACATAATCACTTTTCCTAGTTCTAAGAAAATTGTGCCTAAAAATGCATTGTGAAACGAGGAGGGGCAAGGCTCGATAACACGCAAAGCACGTCTCAATTGGTTCTAAGTCTACAACCAACTTGCACGCTTTGCCTTAGGGGTTTCCCCAAAATACGAGGAAAAAGTTAGAACATGCAGACAACTCGTGTCACAAAAACAACCTTAGCTCTTATTTCAAAAGACGTAATTATCACGTAAATAGAGAAGACAGCACATGGAAAAGAATTGAACGTGTAGTAGACAAAAAATAAAAACACTAACATAGAAAAAAAAAACTCTGTACTTCTGAACCAAGCCAACTAGTCCCATATAAATTGTATATTCGTGTACCTTAGGACTTGCTGACAAAGAATATGGTAATAGTTACGCAAATAGTCCATTAATTAACTAATTATAGCCATAATACTATAGTGGACCCGACCAGACTGTCAAGTAAAGATCATGCCTGCTTGTAATTTTTTATGGCATGTTTTGAAAAAAACGACTTTGGGTAAATGAGGTTAAAAGGTACGGGATATTTGATTGGTTGGATTTTAAAGGAAGGCGCAGTATGATTGGTTGACCTAAAACTAAAAATATATTTGCCTTGGAACATATTGAGAGTTGTTATTTGAAACGAGAGATTCAAAAATAAAGGTAAACATGGTCCCATTGGACAAAGCAGTAGATATCGGTACGAAACGGGGACTATTCACTGCCATTTCAAGAAAATTTTGTGTAAAGCAAGATCGATGAGAGCAGGCGGAGAATTTTCTAACATAGGAAAAGCCTGGACATAGGGGCAGATCGAAAATGTGCCATATTGCCTAGTCATCGTTTAACTTGTGTTATTTCCTTGCATTTGTGGTAAGATTGATTTTCTTAACATTTTATTTAAAATAAAATTTGAATGTGAGATACTAACATACGACTGTAAGTAAGTGAGTCTATGGCAGACTCAAAACAGAGTCTAGAGATTGATCCAGCATATGAAAGACTATCAGAGAGGTGTAGACCAAACTAAAATTATATAGGATTATCATCAGGAGCATAATACCTATCCTATTGTATGGACAACAGATTATTGCTGGAATTGCAGAGGCGTTGTAACTATTAGGGGAGAGGAATACTGGTATACCTGGTCACATCAAAAGAAACTGGTGAAAGGGATTGTCGGAAAGAGCTGATCTTGCATGTTTGTTTGTAATGTGCCTGTACTGGTTGTTGAAAATTAGTGTAGGCTGTTGATTACGAAGGAGGCATATCCTTCTAATTTCAGAGGGTTTTGGTTGCTGTCAATAACTGGTGCCAGACTACAGTGGGCCGATATATTCATGCAACAGTCTTGCCTTTTTCGGAGCCAACTGTAAACCACCATCATTCTTGAAGAAGTGGGAGCTGAAGGTTGTCGTTCAGCGAAGTGCAGGAAGAGTCCTACACCATATTACAAAGTTAGGTGCATGTTTCGGCACCTGATCGCTCAGCAAACATTATATCAAAATAAAAGACTGAGAATAGTGATATAAACATTCCATCAGTGTCCATAAAAACTTACAAACAACATGCAGAGATGATGATAGTAAACAATCAACCAGTGTATACTAGAAGTCACCTCAGTTAAACAATACAACTACACCCTTATATAATAATATATGTATTATGGACAGAAGATCCATTGTATAAATTGATTGATGTAATTAATTTCTATGATTTCACTTTGATTGTCAGTCCTGATTCCAAATAAATTAGATTCAGGACAATAAATTGAAAAACCTTAACTTTCAACCACTGACTTACTAAAGATAGTCTTTTAAAGTGTAGTTTGTATGTGATTGTCGAGGTACTGTTGTGTTGTATAAGATAATAAAATAATTTCTGTAATTGTTTATATGTTTAGTTGGTTAATGCAACCTTACACTAACATTTAATAACCCTAGACACAAAACGTAGTCATCTTACATTCTATCTAGAATAAGTCTGAATGAGATCATAGTGGTGGTAGTAGAAAGGTGCCCTGGAAATTTACTCTAATATTTATTATATTCAGGGACCTTCACAGCTGACCTCATTCAGTACACTAAGACTTCTTAACAACAAACTGTATTAACATTTAACCCACCACAGGTTGCATACCTTCATCCGACCTGAAATCGCCGTGCTAGCGAAAAAAAACTGACCGAATAGGTGTAAAGAAAGCCACCGTGTGCCTTTTAACTTTAATCAGGACTGACGGAGTGGAAAACAGATCGTTGTGTCCCCGTCAGTGTGTATATAGGATAGTAGCATTTTTTTCATAAATGTTCTTTATTCCATGCAGACCTGATCACAAGAGCGGCCAGTGGTTTCTTTTTTCGGTCTTTTTTCATCATTTACTGACTGGTTAATGTTGTCTTTTTCTTGGCTTGTGTGTCCCCAAGTTCATTTGTGAACAGGACTGGCCAAAGAGACAAAGGAACATTTTAAATGATAAATTTAACTGGGCGTATACAGGCCAGCAATATTTTCTTTCAATTTTTATCAGCCCACTGGGGTTGTAAAGAACAATAACATTATCTGACGACTGACAGTCGTATTCAAGATTATCATCAAGAGTTACGCTGTTTCAGAATCAGCACTCACATAGAGCCAGCCGATAGGATTACCATCATTTATCAATTGTAAAAGTTTTTAGCAACCAGATGTTTCCCAATACTGGAAGTATTTTTCCTCTGCTTACTGTGAACCCAAGATCTCGGTTTCTACACTAACCATTCGAAGTGACATTTGTCCATCCAGGAATAAACCACCCAATTAGGCGTCCACCTTGTTAATCTTATTTATTAAAGGATGGACTGGGGCCAATTTGGGAAACACTCATGACATTTTTGTATATTCAGGAACCATTGTAATCCCAAGGGATATCACCAAGATTAGGTAAGCGTGATTGAGTGGCAACTGTACGTAAGAGAGAGAGTGAATAATTTTCTTTGTTACAGGATCGTAATAATCTGGATTTTGCTTTAAAAAATTGTTTACTTTACTGGGTAGCATTTAGTAGGAACTTTGGTTTTCTTTACTGTCTATTCTGTAACATTGTGCTAACCTTTGACCTTTGGGTTATTAACTTTTTGGGTTCATTTCTTAAGAGGGGGAGAGCACATTTATTCAGTTATTTCCTATGTATGTAAATCTGATTTTAGTTGATATTTCTTTAGATATTTGGTGTTGTCAAGTTTAATGATAATAAACAAAAAAAGAAACTTAACTTTGTGTGTTGGTCAGACCCATACCCAATTAACCATAGTTTTTTCATGTTTGTGTGTCTTGTTGTCCCATAGTTGTATGTGTGTGTAGTTAAACTTATATTTACATATATGAGGAGGGAAAGATTGTCTTGTACTAAATTATAGTCGTATAGATAGGCTGGACTAGAGAAACTTACCCCATTCCAGAGACACATCTTCTCCTTAAGCTATTCACCCGTGAAAATCTATTTCTCACACCTTTATTTCTCACGTACTTATCACCATCCGTAATAAACAATATAAATAAAAATTGTTTACTTATACCCAAAATTGTGGGAATACACAGTCTCCTTGCACAGATTTAGACTGGACACAGCTCTGTATTAGAAGCTTCGAAATCACTTAGGTTTGGAAATTAGAGTTAACTCATTGACCGCCAAATCCTAACTTTTCGGTAATTCTCTATGACTTGTGATCAAATTTCCTAGGATTCCAGTCCTAATTAAAAAAGTCCTGGCCACTTTACAGTCTAGTAAAAAAAGTTTTACTTGTGAATTTCCTGCCCAATACCCCATAGTTTGTGGAATTTCCGAGTCCAATGTCCCTCCTTTTTGTTCTGGCTTCTAGAGTCGCTGATATGAACTTGTGCACTGCAGTCTCTCTGTGAGGAAAATCTTGCTTGTCATTCAGCACATTTAGACTTAGTGCAAATCACACAAGATTGCACTTCCGACTAGTGTGCCAATAAGAAAATACATGTATATTTCAGCTTCTCACAATGAACCAATCCAATCAAATCTCGTTTAGCACTACGTGGGTAGGGGAGTATCAAATTTTTAAAAAGTACTCTCACGGGTTTCAAAAAATTAAATTTAATATTCACGCGTGACCTCTAACAGTGACGTCGTGGTGCGTAAGACTGTTCCGGAGCCTCTCACCATATTGTGACCAGTGTTTCCTGGCGTAACGTCCTACAAATCTTTGAAGTTTACCAGACAGATTATTACACACAGGGATGGTCTAAGCGGAAACAAATTACGCATTACCACCTGTGTTTTTGCTTGACGGATCAACCGCCAGATTACGCCACACAATAATGGGATTCATTTCATATAGCCGTGCACAATTGCTAAGGTCGCTGTGAAAAGATGGTCAGCCTGATAAATACGTTATAAAATATTACCGCTGCCCGGGTCACATACAAGGAGGTAACACAAACAGTCGAGGAGTGAAGGGTTGACATTTCAACTGATCCAAAGAAAGAGAGTAAATAATGGTGATAAAAAATGCCACTTAATAATGACAGAGAGAGAAAATTATGCAACTTTCACGAGGAAGTAAAGCAATCCTGCCGGAGTGGACTTGAATCGCACACGACAAGTAAATGTTTTGGTAGTAGTAAATTCTTGTTCTTTACATTTTAATAGCAGGTAGAACAAAGGCCTTCAATTAGTTCATACCAGGTTCATTCCGTCTTTTGTCTGCACCCCCTCCCTCCTCCTAGTTTTGTCCTCCATTTTTTCTTGGGTCTCATGCTTCCTTTACCTAGAGGATTTCAAAACCCAGACTGCTTTGTAACGCTGTTATCCAGTTTTCTCAGCCAGTGTCCTGTTCTGTCCAACACCCAAGTCTGTTCCTTCACGTACTGTTCCACTGACACGTGTCTGGTTCTAGTCATCATTTCCACATTGCTGCTCTGGTGGATCGTTATTTTTGTCTTTTTTATCCTTCCTTCCCTGCTTGGACTAGTCTAGATCCCGTCCGAGTCTAGCATGCGTATGTGTGTGCGTTCTTTGTGTGTGCGTGAAAACAGTGATGCTGTAAAACCTGTTATTAACGGACTAATGGGAGTGGGTAGTCCAATAATGACAATTATTGTCCGGTACTTCCGACTATAAAATAAGAATCTTCAACTCAAATGTGAAGTCAGTCCTATTGTATGGCTCTGAGACACGGAGATACAAGGTTACCAACGTGGAACTGAGGACAAGAACTAGACAAGTGCCAGTGGAACAAGAGATGAAAAGAAGACGATGGCGATGGATAGGACACACACTGAGGAAACCTGTTGATAGCATTACAAGGCAGTCCTTGTTCTGGAACTCCTGGGGCAGGAGAGGCAGAGGTAGACCAAGAGACTGCACCAGGACGTCAAATAGAATTTCTTCCTCTTCTTCGTTCACCCCCAGACGTCTTCTTGAATACGCTCAAAGAAAGCAGTGGTCATCTGTAGCCTGTTGATATCTCCGTAGAATGAAAAAAACAAAAACTCAAATAGTGATACGTCTTACTGGGAGAAAGGACAAGAAAAAAACCAACGTTGTGGCCACAAGGCCTTCGTCAGGGACAGACAAACGAAAAACAGAAGGGAAAGAAAGTGAGAATTAACAGTGAAAAGTGAGAAAACAGGTAGACAGTGCAGTTATGTATGGGGTATGATATGAGTATATGAGGAGGACTGCCGTAAGCCGGGGGTAAAACTGTAGAATGAACAAACAAAACACACAAATAGTGATGCGTCGTACTGGGAGAAAGGACAAGAAAAAACCTTGCGTCCACAAGGCCTCTCCGTAGAGTTTTTCCAGTTTGCAGCAAATGTTCTGTATTTGTTTTATCGGTGCCACAGTTACACTCATCTGTAGTTCCTATCTAACTTGTTAACACATTGTATTTAAATAGCACGATCTACTCTCCAATGTTTCGCTGTTTTCTTTTATGACACCTTCGTGTACACAAGGCCGATCCGTCCATTAGGCGAATCTATGCGGTCGCCTCGGGCGCAAAGGTCTTAGGGGCGAATTCCCACTAAATGTAATTTTTTAGCGTTTAAAAATATAATTATTCAAATTAAATAAGCTAATAATTATTTCTAAATAAAGAAATAACACTATCTAAATATTTTATCTAATATTAAGAATATATTTTTGAAAAAGGATTGATTTCTTTAAAAAAATTATAGCTGTTTCTTTCAGAGTAGTAAATAGAACATTGTAACTTCTTCCGTACTAATGAATTTTATTACCAGGGGAATAGAGGGTGGAAGAGGAGGAATGGAGTACGATGAAAGTTTATTTTGTGATAATGTTCCATGTCGTTTTCGTGCCCTGTATAGGTATTATCACATCATACAATAAATCCTAATAATATACAGCAGAAATATTTTAGATATATGAATAGACAGATGAATGGGTGGGAATAAGTAAGCTTGTTGGTAGGCAGTGTGATGGATAGATGGGCGGATGGATGGTACAGAATACAACTGTGGCGCAAATTTTAAGTCTCGCCTAGGGCACATGAAACCCATGCGTCGGCCTTGTGTGTATATGCTACATTTTCAGCTGTGAGCTCTTTCCAAGTGCCACATGGGTCTCTGGGGTCTCTGAGGGAGATAAAGAAAAATGTGGATCATTTCCCCCTCAGACATGTCGTAAGAGCGACAAATGTGAGGTCGTCAATGAGCCTTGTAATCGTATCATGTAAAACAGATTGCAAAACAAATACCCTTACACATTTTTCTTCCTCGTTCAAACTCAGACTTAATGAGGTTAACGACTAATAAAGGTAGTAGTCAGCACAAGGTCCTTGACATCTCCAAACAGTTTTTTGTGGAGAGAAGTATGTTGCTGCCATATGCTACCCCGTTCACTGCTGTATGTTTAGCAGGACAGCAGCAGATGTTCGGCTGTCATGGGGCTGATGCCAAAGATCTGTTGCACCAATCCTGTACTTTTGATATAGATGGTACCTCAATCTGTTATGACCAATGCGTATCCTGAAAATGATGACCTGGTCTCGCCTAGACGACAGCTGATGATAGGCATAATTTTTTTAATAAGGGGTGGGGGTTCTCTTTCCCATTTGGACTTAAATGTGGCTTTTATGGTTGTTTTTGCAATTTCGTAAGTTGTCCCTATACTATTTTGTTGTAGCGCCCCTCCTTCCTTAGCAGATTTCTCTGCCTCCTCGTTGCCTGGAATGTTGCAATGGGCTGGTATCCAATATTACAAATGACGTGAAGTGTTTCTGCTGTCACGAGTATGGAAGTAGGTAATGTCTGAGAGTTTAGACACAGTATGAATGAGTAGTATGAAAGTAGATATAGATAGAGTAAATAATGTAAAATAAGGTGGGGGGGGGGGTATGGCTTCTGGAGAGAAGAGATGTAATTAGGTATCTATTGTCTTCTTCCAGCCACACTCGAGAAAATGTTTAGAATATCATACACCTCATCCGTCCTCTCCACTAAATAGATTACTCTATTACAGTAAGAACAACACAAGTAAACATCAAGTGACAGGTTGATTAGAAAGAGAATTCTGACCGCTTAGAACATAAATATATTTATTAATGAAATCCACATATCATTAAAATAATGACCTCACTAGCTCTGATGGGCTAGTGATTTTCTATCACAACAAAATACAATCAGGAACACCAGCAAATCGAATTAATTTCACATCACCACTTCACGAACAAATACAAAACCAAGAAAATCTAACTAACAGGGGCGGACCCCAGTCCTCTGGTATGAAGACGGCTGATACTGCTTCGTTAAATTAATCCAGAAAGATGTATCTCCTATGCTGGAGAACCCACTAACTAACAGTACTCCGGTAAGCCGAAGTATTATACCACAGTTCAACGTAAATTCTCCCCACAATAAGTGAAAAATTATATTCCTTCACTGTATGGTCCATCTGTAAGCTGTGGAAAGAAAAACAAATTCCAAAGGCCGTTAAAGGTATGGCGGTAAATATCACGGCTCTTAGTGTAGAGCACTCTGCAGCCTGTTGATGTATTACTAGTGCCCTAGGCGTGAAGTTGACAAAACCGAATCAGTTGAGGTCGACGATGTTAAGTCCGGATTGAGAGACTCCAGCTGCCCGAAGTAATTTTGACTTGTACAAGGACCAAAAAAAAACGAATACCCACAGGACAGGTCAATAAAGCACTACCCAGGGCAAAGTAGAGATGTAAGGAGAGGACTTCACAGGACTAAAACCAACTAACCACTACCCTCGGACTTTCTGTACTGATGTGTAGAAGTAGCAATCTGCTATGGTTTATGCTGTAGTAATGGTTTTGGCAGGAAGCTGCCGTATATACTGTGGTAAGGGGTAATTGCGGGTAGCTGCAATAGCTGATGTGGTGCTTGATAATGGCAGGTAGATGCAGTAGATGCGGTGGTGGTAGATAATGCTGGAAGCAGGTACATGGGACGTCCGATTGCCCCTGAAAATAAACAAGTAATCAATATCCTATTAATAACCCGTATCGGACACACCTTTGTCTTTATTCAATCACACACGAAACATAAACAAACTCTCACCTTCGTTTTCCCTCCCCTTTCTACTTGCTTTGTGTGCTCTCAGGTATCAGGCTCCCAAATGAAGTTCCGCCCTCTTATCGATTAAAAGTCTTTTGCCGAGCGCGGCGTTAACTGGTTGATCGCGAAGCAACTTTTCTTATTTGAGGTCACGGCTTTTGGCCAAATTATTCCTCGTCCAAGGTATCTATCTTCGCGCAAGATTACTCTTGGCAGAGATGTAAAAAGAAGAGGAATGACGTTTCTACCTTAAGGGAGCCTTCACAAGATATTCCCAGAAGTCAAGAACAAAACGCTGCTTAAGGGCTGAACAAATTTGTTAACTTATTATCTGGTCCGTCGCCTTTTGTGAAGGGGTTATGCTATGATTCTGGCCCGTCAAGCCCCCAGTTGGAATAATCCAACGAATGCCCTCTTATAATTAATGGCTCTATATTTATATATATATATTTATCAAGAAAAATTGGCTCTTTTTATTATATATTATGGTATATACGTTATGCCTCGTTATATATATATCATAATATAGTATATATATATGTATATACATAAAATATATATTTATCAAGAAAAATTGGCTCATACGTTTGCTTTCGTACAAATAAACTGAATCAACTATTATTGTTTAGTTTAAAATAACATACAACAAATTTAATAGTCAATTAGTTCAACAAGTTAAAATAAGGATTAAAGGGGGTGAAAGTTATATTAAATTTTTCCTCATTGAGGTTTTGGTAGGGCGTGAATAATACTGTCCGTATTTTTTTTTTTTTTTTGCTGTAGCCTGTTACACACAACTTAACTCCAGATGAGTCCTGCAGCCGTGGTTTCCGTCACTTCTTTTTGGTGATGAGTACACTTCTCCACATAATTCGTCCACTGTAGGCGGTTGGTGGTGATACTCTTCTCTCACACTAGTGGCGTAGGAACTTCAGTACTTAAGTCTGATGTCTTGTAACCACGAACTGTGACAAATTAGAAATAAACAAATGCCTCAGTACATTTGTTCTCCGCAAACTAACAGGCCCATTTTCATGCGTTCCACCCACGAATGTTAACCTCTCAGAAGAATTAAATTCCCGAGCACACAATGTAACTCAGGGAATAGGATGAAAATTCACCAATATCCTTCTGGGTGTCAACTAGGAAATTGCGTCTGGAGTGCATGAATAATGATTTGCCTGAATTACAATTAAAAAGGTATATAAATCTCACAAAATGATTCTATACACTTTAGGCACATGTGATGTAATCATCACTCATTACTCGTCGCTACTCCCGTCGGGGTCTAGGTCATCTCTGCTGTCGGGTTTCCCCGCACGACTAGTCAGAAACAATCACCAGCTCTTGCAGTAGTGGTTCATGAATATACTATTTTCATATGTTGAGGTTGCCAGCCTCATATATAACCACTTAGCAAGAAACCTGTAGAATTTACATTAGTAAATAATTTGTTTACACTTACCCCAAAATTTTGGGAATACACACGTCTCCTGGCACAGATTTAGAATGGACCCACAGCCCTGTAGTTAGATGCTGTTCGAATCACTTAAGTCTGAGCAATTCCTCTTATGACGGGTGAAACACTTGGTCTGGAAATCTATAATTCCTCTTATGACGGGTGAAACACTTGGCCTGGAAATCTATAATTCCTCTTATGACTTCTTGTGATAGAATTCCCAAGTTTCCAGTCTTGTATTAAAATGGCGGGTTTACTTGTGAATTCCAAAGTTGCCCAATACTCGATCTGGTACTTATAGTTGTGGAATTGTAAGTCCTATCCTCTTTCTTCTGGCTTGTAGGAGGTGTTTAGTTGACGCTGCGATGCAGTCTGTCTGTGTTGTGTGCTGTGACTCCGAGTTTGTTAGATTATATCTCACAATCCTTAGTTTCAAATCTCAGCTGTGTTTCCGCCGAAAGTTCCAATCAAATCATAGTAGATTCTGGCGAACCAATCCAATCTATCTAGCACTGTTTGGGTGGGGAAATTTATCATTACTCATCCCACGCGTATTTGAAAATATTAAATTTAATATACACGCGTGGCCTCTTACACAGTGATGTCATATCGTTACCTAAGACTTCCGGCGCACCTCTGTTTATCAGAATAATCTGCGTGCCTACGCCAGACAGATGTCTGGACAGCCCGTGTGGTCTTCTTTCATCTGATCACAAAACCGGCTTGTGTCAACACGATCAGCCGCTTTCCAGTGGGGTCAAATGTTTGACGGACACGTTACCACAGGTGTTCAGACGGATTAGGCGATAAAATATTATCGCTGGCCGGGTCACCAAACCTGGCGAATCGTAACAACAGTCTGGGAGTGGAGTGTGAAACAATAAGATACGCATTACTCCCATAGCAAATACTGCCATAGGGGAGGGGCGTGTTAAAGAATTCACCATGCTATGTCCAGCATAGAGCAAAATAGTGAAAATAACGAATGAAAAGGCATGATTTATGCCAAATAAAAGCGATGAGTGAGAAAAATGAAGAAAAAGAAAGGATACTGCCGGAGGGTTGAAAGTGTGAGAGATCACACAAAAGGACACGTACAGACGTGTCGTCACAGTAACTAAAAGTTCCCCGATTGATAAGTATTCAAGTAACTAATAAACCAGATTAGTTATAAAAACAGCAATGCTCTTTCCTTCAGTTTTTACAAAATAGCAATACTCTTTACAGTAATTACTATACACAGACCAAGTGAAAACGAGGGATCTCTGTTCTACATAATTAAGTTAAAACATGTGGCGGCCTATACTACTGCATTAAATAAGTAAGTGTGTTTACCGAATAAAGAATATTCCTAAACACAATACAACTGGTATTTGTTCTGGCACAGAATATCACTTTTTAAAGTTGCAGAATTCTCTGGAGACAATGGCAAGGGGTGTTAGAGACGCCTAGCATATACAGATATAGTTAGATAAAGTCTGCAGGTGTTCCGGCGTTGGGTTTGCACGTGCATTGATGGCAGCGCAACTATGGCTTAAGGACATGGGGAGTTGTCTCCCTAGCGTCTCTTGATAAAAGAAAGTTGCGACACTCTGGCGGTCATTTGAACGACCAGAGTTCACGATTCTAGACGCGCTCGGACACATGAAAGGCGACGGACGCTTTCCTGTGTGTCCAGTTTCTCTTCGAATCAAAGAATCAGGGAACTTTACCGTTCTTTTGAACAAGAAAGGAGACTAAAAAGATCTTTAGCTAAATGCCGATGCACATGTGCAAAGGTGTGAAATTCAGCCTGTCCAACGTAAGAGTGACATGACGAAGTCCAGAAAAAGAGCTGTAGGAGCTATTACAAAGAAAAATGGGAGGAGATAAAATAGAAATAAGACAAAGGCGGACTACTCAGGTAAAGTGACAGCGATTCACATTCACTTTACGACATCTGCAAAGGAGCTAACTGCATTGAATCTATACTCCATGAGACGTTGATAGACGATATGAAGACGACTTTCTAAGAGCTTTTTTCTATTTTATATACAATATGGAAGCTTGAAGACGCGGTGCTCTGAATACATAACAATGATGCGAGTAGGAAAAAAAAACCTTATGATGATTGATGATGATTGTTACGGTTTTCTTCCACTTAACTCTGCAGTAGTGGTCCAACAATGGCCAGAACTCAAGAGTAACTAATGTGGATCTTCAAAGGTGTCTTCCTTCGCACAAGATTACTCTTGGCGGAGTTGTAAGTAGAAGGATAATAAAGCTTCTGCCTCAAGGGAGGGTTCACAAGATATTCAGAAAACGAGAACAATGCTGCATTGGCTGAGCACGTTAACTCTAGTATCTGCCTTCAACTTTTGTGAAGGATTATGGGCGAGTTAAGCTAATTTCCTTGTATTATTATTTACGGATGTAGTACATTCAAAATGATTAAATCAACTTTAGATTTGTCTTTATACAAGGAACAAGTTTAATAACAAATTATGTTTAACAGTTAAAAAAATGAATACTTGTTTAGAAAAAAGTTTTCATCACAGTGTGATGTTAGGGTTTTCGAAAATGGACAGTTCACTTGGCAGCTTTTAAGTTTTACTTAGCTGCCAATAGTTGTTTATACTCCCGCCGATGTTTGGGTCTTTGCAGATAGATGACTGGATCACTCGCGTCCCTGGTCAAGATTTAAGAGTTGTAGCACGTTCCAAGCAGAATCAGGCGGGTAACGGCAAAACTGGTCCCGCGTCTCTAAGACCCGTCTGATGATGGTGTCTAGCGTCGACTTCAGGTCACTTATAGCTTCACTTGTTCCAGAAATAGTACCCTCAATTAGTACCACCAACTAGTATGGCAAAACAAGAGAAACGAATACCCTCTGAGTATTGAGTTTCCCGACACATACTTATGTGCCCCCCTCTTTCCATTCCACCATCCCATCTATCTCAGAACTTTTACCCTCTCTGAGAATTAACCTTAATCCCAGTGGGCGAAAAACTATCTTTACATTTAAAATGAATATTTTTATATTCAACTTTAGTTGAAAATGTTAACAATATAGTTTGAATATGTTTACATTTACATCGCTTGAATATGCTAACATTTACATCGGTTGAAAAGGTTGTAATCTTTCATTACATCTAGAGTTAATATGTTTTACATTTACACTGGTTGAAAAGGTTAATAATATAACAAGTATGTACATCATTTCTTTCATCATTCTCTTCCTGCTCCATTTGGAACTTGGAACTACCTCTGCTTTTGGTTCTTTATAAGAAACTCGCAGTAAAGCAGTCACCAGCCCTGGCAGTGGTGATTCATGAAATCATTATTCTATATGCTGAGGTTGCCAGCCTCAAATGACTTGGACATCCTCTAGCAATGTTCACATATTAATCTTCACATGTCAATATATACCTCCGCTTAGGCCGGTCCCAAGCCCGGCTGAAAAAAGAGGAGGGCGGCCTGCATCGAGGCCGTAAGGAGGCAGCCCCTCCACCATGCAAAGGCGCAACAGGCCAATAACCTGTTTGCTTTAAAAAATGACTACGCGAACTACAAGAGAGAAAACATGACTGATTCTAAAGGCGACGAACTGGAACGGACTACGGACTACGACTTATGGAACTTGGAACACAAGAAGAATAAATGGGAAAGAAGATGAGCTAGTGGAAGAGATGACGAAAGCAAAACTAGAAATCCTGGCTATAACGGAAACAAAGAAAAAGGACAAGGAGTCATGCATCTCGATGGCAACACGCTGCTCTACAGTGGTGTACCCATATCTGAAAGAGCTAAAGGGGGCGTGGGTTGCATTGTGGCCCACATCCAAAAAGATAGTATCAAGGGAAGGAACTTTGTCTCGGAGCGCATTATGGTTGTAAAACTAAAAGAAGGAGAAACCATAGTCAACCTGGTCATAGTGTATGGGCCAAATGAGGATGGGAGAGCAGAGGTCAAGGAGGAATTCTTCGAGCTGCTTCAAAGGACAGTGGATGACTGCCTAGATGAAATTATCATGCTCGGAGATTTCAATGCCAGAGTTGGAAATGACCATACTAGATGGGGTAGAGTTATCGGAAGATATGGAGAAGATACTCTCAATGACAATGGAAAGCGACTCCTTAGATTCTGCAGTGAGTAGAATCTGATCATTACAAACACAAAGTTCCCCCATAAGCGCATACATGCATACACTAGATGTGAACCAACAAAGAATGAGAAGTCAGTGATCGACTATGCCGTTGTTAGGAGGAGCTCATTCATATATGTCTGGGATGCTAGAGTCTGGAGGGGGGCCAGAGATTGGAAGTGATCACTACCTACTTACAATAAAAAGAACAACTGAAAGAGTTGCTCAGCCTAGGAACTGTCCAACATCACGCAAGAAACCAAGTAAACGAACGGGAGAAATGAGCATTAAGACCTACAAGCTGAGAGAGCCAGAAATTAAGACCAGATATCAGGGGCTTATTGCTGCAGCGGTGAGCAACTCAGAAGAACGACCTGATGACTTGGAAACCCTCTGGATTAAATTCAAGGATATCATAAAGACAGCTGCTGCAGAAGCTTGCGGTGAAGTCCGACTTGGGAACAAGAGAAAGAGGACACCTTGGTGGACAGAGGAAGTCAAAGAGAAAATAAGAGAGAAGAAAATGGCATGGAAACAATACTTAGGAGCTAAAAACACAACAGGACAAATGGAAAAATATAGAGAATATGTGATACTCAGAACAGAAGCAAAGAACAAAGTGCTAGCAGCAAAACAGAAGCCCTGGGAAGAATTTGGAGAAAAGCTAGAAAAAGATGTGCAGGAAAACCAGAAACTGTTCTATAAGACCCTAAAGAACCCGAGAAAGGAAAAACAATGCCCTCTTAAATTTATGAAGGACAAGCAAGGCAAATTGCTTACTGCCCCGAAGGAAGTAATGGAAAGATGGAAAGAATATTTCTCAGAACTCCTTGATGGTGAGCAAGGTCAAGCATCAGAAATGATAACCACTAGCACAGAAGAGGAAACCAATGGTGATGAAGATGACATAAAGATGGAAGAACTGAAGGTAGCACTGGAGAAAATCACGATGGGCAAAGCAGCAGGGCATAATGATATAGCACCAGAAATGGTTAAGTACATGGGAGCATCAGGCGACCTATTACTCTTAAGGGTCCTACAGGCAACGTGGTGCAACAAGACCATACCAAAGGATTGAGCGATTGCCATCATAACACCAATTTTCAAAAAGGGTGACAATCGACAATGTGGAAACCATAGAGGCATATCCCTTCTCGGTGTCCCTGGTAAAATCTACTCTAGAATCCTGGAGCAGAGACACCGACGCCTAGCTGAGCCACAATTGGATGAGGTCCAGTGCGGATTCCGAGCTAACCGAAGTACTCAAGACCTAATCTTCACACTCAGACAGCTGAGTAAAAAGGCCCTTAGGTATAAGAGTGAGATCCATCTTTGTTTCATAGATCTGGAAAAAGCGTTTGACAGGGACCCCTGGAGCAACATTTGGGACTGTTTGGCAAGGAAGAACATTCCAGCACCCCTGATTCATGCTATACAGAGCTTCTACAAGTCTTGCAGAAATTGTGTGAGGACGGCAAACCATAAGTCAGAAGAGTTCAGGACCACCACTGGTGTAAGACAAGGTGATATCCTGTCCCCTTATCTTTTCATACTCCTCATGGACGATGTTATCAAGGCATGTAAGGAGAGAACAAGAAAGTATTCAGTGGGGTACTGGAAGATGAGACAGGTCTGTATTTCAGCGATGGCATTTGCTGAAGATGTTGATCTGATTGCTAAATCAGAGGCACATCTCTAATCCAAACTGCAAGTCTGGAAAGAGGAGCTAGAGAAGAGACGGATGGTCATAAGCAGCTCTAAACCAAAATCCATGATGATATCAAGAGAAGAAAGAAGACATCAGATTAAGCTGGGAGAATAGGTCCTGGAGCAGGTCGACCACTTTAAATACCTCGGAGCAATTATAGACAGAAAGGGAGGCATCAAAGAAGAGTTGGCCACTCGAAAAGCAGCAGCTGGGAGACTTTTTCAGGCCATAAATCGAGGATTCCTCAGCAAGAGAGAGGTTGGTAAGAAAACGAAGATGGCTGTATACCGCTCCACCTGTGTCCCAGTCTTGACATATGGATGCGAGTCATGGGCAATGACTACAACCCACAAAAGCCAGACCCAAACCTCAGAAATGAAGTATCTGAGGAAGGTGGTTGAAGTAACAAGAAGAGACATGGTTCGCAACCAAACGATACGTCAAGGCCTTAAATCCCATTCACTGCAGACCCAAGTAGAACAGTCCCAACTATAATGGTTTGGCCATGTCTGCAGAATGGGAGAAGATCGGCTACCTCGACAAGCATGGGAAACAAAGAACCAGGGATCCAGACCCCCAGGACGACCCAGAGTCCGCTGGGAGAACAACATTAGACTATCTTTGAAGGACCGAGGACTAGAATGGAACCAGGCCAGAAGGAAGACAGCCGATAGGATAGTCTGGCGCTCTCTCTTCCAAACCTCTACACCTCACGGTAGAAGGGGAACGACTAATTAAGTATGTCAATATATACGTATTAGTTCACATGTTAATAATGACAAAATACAGAATTCAAGTGTACAACTTACACCAATCTTTAGGCTCACAGACTGCTGGCACAGAGAAATAAAGGCACTTGTGAGGCCTCTTACACTTGGTCTGGAGTGTTGTTACTTTAACAATAAGTTCCCCCTTTGACTTGTTTTTCAGATCCCTCAGATTCCGGTTTTCCGTGTTTAAATGGTAGCGATGTCCTGGGCTCTAAGTCCTCAATATGCTCCAACAAAGTCCGGTCTGGTACTATTCTTAACTCTGGCAAGGTCTGGTTGTCTTTTTGGCGCGAGTGAATTTTCACAGTGCTTTAACCTGGCTAAAGTGTCCGCGCAGGCGAGTAATCTAACTACCCGTATCGTGCGCAAACAAAATTCATCGTTTACCAATCTGCTCGAGGAAGACACGTCAGCCTTATCAGCGATTAAACAAATTCGCTGGGCGATTTTAGTGCTAATCCGTAGCCTGATCTCGGGCACACCTGAAATTTTCCAACATGATTGTCGGTTAATATTATCTTATCCTTCTCTTTGTCCAGCAAGGATGAACAGGTAAACAAACAGACATGACGACTTATCACTGAGGAGTGTAAGATGATTTCAAAGTACTAAATATCTGCTTGATAGCAGGGAAAGAAAATGTGCCCACCACAGAAAAGCGCGTAATTTAGTCCACTCAAAAAATGTAACTAAGTTTTGCCTGAGAGGAAAAGAGATCGACCCAAAAAATTCTCTGACGATGATGATGATGATGAAAAATGAAGAAGGTAAGAGTGTTGATCGTCATGACTTAAAAGGCTGGTGATGTTGATGATGATAAAATAAAAACGTAAGATTCTGAAGATGAATATCGCGATGACGACGACAAGATGGTGACGAAATGCAAAAATTATGTTTTCAGTTAAATAACAGTTCAAGGCGAGACACGCTTTCTTTGGTTTAACATTGTTATTGCATTGCGTTCCTATTATATTACATACTGTTCTAGACTCTCTCTCTCTCTCTCTCTCTCTCTCTCTCTCTCTCTCTCTCTCTCTCTCTCTGTGTCTGTCTTTCTTTCTTTCTTCTCTCTCTCTCTTACTTTCTTTTTTTTTTCTCTCTCTTTCTCTCCCTCTCCGTTTGTGTGTGTGTGTGTGTGTTAATTTTGATATTCTTTCTCGTTTTTTATTACAAGGTGTTATTCTCCATTTTATTCCCTCCACCTCGTCCACTTGCCCCATTGCCTTTCTAAGCTTAGTAGTTCACATATTGTTACAAACAGGTTTTCCACAAGTTACTCGTAAAACTTTTTTTTTTAATATTCAATTAAATTAATTTGAATACCCGGGTTCACTCCCAGTAACAGGGAATACTGGATAATTTATGTTTTTTCTCTGAACCAGTGTTTCCTTATGATATCATACTCCCCCCTCCCATCTCCTACGTAGTGAGACTTGATGCCTAGCCTTCTCGAATAAGGGCTAACAAATAGGAGGTCCCGTGTGCAAATTGGGCACGTTGAAAATCATTCGACAGTTATAAATCTTAAAGAGTAGGCCACACAGCCGCTGCATTGGCAAAATTAAAAAAATTTGGCAACCTGCCCGCCACAAAAATATTTATAGGATGTGTGATTCTTGTATACACAGAATGGGATCCTTGCCGGTGCTACGGAGTTTGTGCACAGTGCTGAGATCCTCCGTGTGTGATCTGAGGCAGGAGATTGGAGCACTGATGGAGTTATCCGTATGCAATGATGATGGTCCTTCAACCCAAACAAAACCCGCCAAGTAAAATATTTACTTCTGTTGTTGAATGCTGTTCCTGAACTGTCAGTTATCTTCTATGTCATCTCTCACGAGTGTCTGTTGATTGTGCTCTCATCTGTCATTTATCCGTGTCACTGTATTCTTTCCCCGATACCCACAGGAGCTACACGGGATTTTTAATTTCACTGCCTATATTTTGGACTGAGCGTCCGATTAACATTGTGGTTAGAGTGCTGGTTGTCGTGAGTCGAATGAAATTTCTGTCACTTTTAGCCTAGTGGTCTTCCCTGTCTTGTTTTCCATTTTTGTGTACGCCCACTTTTCTGTCTTCTAGCTCCTAATAGCGCTATTTCTGCCATTGGTCATGTCAATCTTACGTTGGACAGGCTGAATTCCACTCCTCTGAACGTGGACAGCGGCATCTAGCTAAAGGCCCTTTTATTCTACCTTTCATGTAGAGAACGGCTAGTTCCGTGTTTTGTTTGATTTACAGAGAACCCGTGGACACGGGGGAAAACCTTTACTTTTCATTTTTTGCCGCCTTCGCCTACAATCTCGACCTCAGGTTGCTCATAAGACTGCCTAGTGTTGCTTCAGATTACGTCTTTTTCCTGTACCTAAATTCGCCAGGGAAACATTTCTCTTATACCCTTATCTCTTGTTACGTTAGATCCTTGCACGTGCAAAGCCACGCTGACAAACCTGCAGACTTGATCTTACTATTTAAGCGAGGTGTCTTTATCACTCAGTACCATTGTCTCAAGACAATTCTGCCACTCGACAAAGTGATATTCTACGCCAGAGCTAATAGCAGTTGTAGTGCAGGAAGTATTCTTAAATCGGTAAGCACACATTTACCCATTTAATACAGTGGGGTGTTAGCTTAATCTAATAGAATAGAGATTCCGTTTAACTTTAATTCATCTTAAATATATATACATTCTTTTTTAAGGTAATTTTTGTTCATGACCGGGATGCTCTGAATTTTATTAAGTGAGCTACGATCTATAATCACCAAGTCTTAGCTAGGAGTGGTATTTTTTAAAAGACAGAAAGTGGGAGCCGGTTATAATATTATTACCCAATTTTCCGCTTGGCTGCGTGTATAATATTACTGAAAAGAGTTTTTGCTATTATTTATATATATATCTTGTATGTATGTATATATATATATATATATATATATATATATATATATATATATATATATATATATATATATATATATATATATATATATATATATATATATATATATATATATATATATATATTGAGTGTAAGCCCAACGCTAAATTTTTGGTAACTCATTCAGTGTTATTCCTACTTGGATGATTATCCCTGGGGTCACATACCTTGTATTATTATCTTACACATATAATTAAATATATATATAATATTTAATTCAGATTTATTGTATACAATATATATATGTATATACATATATATATATATATATATATATATATATATATATATATATATATATATATATATATATATATATATATATATATATATATATATATATATATATATATATATATATATATATATATATATATCTGAAAATAATACACTTGTCGTCTTTCACTTTCCTAAAAATTTTCATCAGACTCGATGGGTTGAGATTTAATACTCAGGATCATCGGGAGAAATTTTGAAAGAGGTGAAATGGTGGAGAGAAGCGGAGGTCGTCTGATGTTTGTACCAGGAGACATTAAACTTAAAAGAGGCATTATTTCCTCTCAATTTATGGTATCAGTTTCCAGAAGTCGACGCCAGACACCTACATCAGATGGGTCTTGGGGACACTTGACAGGGCAATCTAAGCAGTTAGGGATGTGCTGCTGCCAAAACAACTTGACTCCGGAAGAAAAAGAACAGTAAAAATTCCCACTGAGCACCAGCGGTGACAGAACCTGATTTCAACTGTCTCCATATTAGTAGCTAAGTATCCACTACTGGCTCAGTTTACGGTCACTTTTATTATTTTTATCCATCATCATTTTAAAATCTTCCTGTGAAGATACATTAACTGTTTTGTTTTGGAAAAATCAGTTTTCATTCTTTTAACCCTGTTGATAAAATAATCCACAATAAATTTTTTTTGTTATTGATTTAAATATAACTCTTGAGTTGTGTTTATCATTTTGAGCGAATTTGTTGTCTGCACCCGTGTGACTCTTTTTTTTTCAAATACATATAGATACAGAGCTATAAAAATTAATATTTTGCTGAATCACCGTCAGCTGGGGTCTCGTAAAATACGAGTCAAAACTGATATTTCTCACAAGAAGTGGGCGGACAATATAAAGTTTATAACAAACTTAGATGACTCAGTTGTTATACTCGCCATTTTACAATCCCTGTGAGACTCCCTGAAATAGAAACACCATTCTTCCATTCATAACTCTGCCAAGAGTAATCTTGAGCGAAGGTTGTTACCTGTGTAAAAAGTCATTCCTTTTTCTCGAATTATTGGCAAAGAAATTGTTGAATACTAAATGCAGAATAAGGGAAAGAAAATAGAATAACACAATGAAAGAATGGGTGACTAAAGTGATAAAACCTTAGAACAAATTAAAGGATAAAAAGAATAATAAGACACCTTCGCGGGTTAAAAGGGAAGATATACAAAAAATTAATAAATAATATTTAGTTTGATTAACCTAGAAATGCTGCAAAGGACGTGTGTAGAAAATTTTTATATTTTAAAAATGAATGTTTTTTAAAAGTAGATCCAAGTAATAAACATAAATTAAGTTATTTATATGCATAAAAGTAATAAAAACAAAAAGAAAAAAAGTTCTAGAATATTGTAAAAAAAAAAAATTAAAAATATAGTTCTTTAAAATTAAAATGAAAAAAAGAGAAATAAGACATAAATTTAAATAATACTAACAGAAACAAATAAATACTAAAAAGACCAAATTAAATAGACAACTACCAAAAACAAAAAATAACATAAACAAAAAAATCACTATCACACCTCATAGTAACACAATACAATTGATGAGGATTGAGTATAAACTTAAACCTGAAAGATACAAAAATCAACCCCAAAAAACATTAAAGACATAGTTCCACTAAAACCAAAAAAAATAACCGACACACTATTCAAAAATTTTAATATGCACATAATAACCTAAAAAAAAAAATTAAACAAAAAAACACGAAAATTAACCCCCCCAACAAAATAAACCCTCCCAAAACAAACTAACAAAAAAATATCAAATCTCTCCCCAACCCCCATCCCCAACACCCCACAAAAAACCTCCCAAAATACCCGAATAAAAAACAAAAAAATTTCTTTACTCCCTCAACCCATCACAAACTACTGACCAAAACCCAAACCCATTTAATACCCCCCTCAAACCCCCCTTTACTCTAACCTTCAAACCAAATAAACCACCCCTCCCATAAAAAACAAAAAATAAAAACAGTAAATATCTAAAATAAACTAAAATCAAAGCAAAAAATAACCCAAAATTTCCACCTCGCAACCACATCAAACAAAAATAACAAAAATAAAAATATCCAACCAAAAAAAACACCTCCCTCAAACCCATTCCAACGACCAAAAAATTAAAATTTCACTACTAATCCCCAACCTAATCAAAATCTCATTAAATAAACCATAACCAACCAAACCAAAAAAAGAAACACCCACCTACCCCACCCACATTCAAAAAAATCCCCAAATACATTATCAAAAAAATAAAAAAACCAATCAATTTATCCTAATGAACACTTTTTAACTCAAAAACCAAAATTTAAAAATTCACTTCTCAATAATCAACATCACCGCCCACGATAAATTTAAAAACATTCACCCACGCAACATAGGCCCCTAAAAAAACCTCAAACAAACACAAACAAAATACAAAAACAATTCCAAACACCCAAAAACAATCCAACATACCCCCTAACTTCACCACATTCCATAAAGCAAATAACCACCAAACTTAATCCACTCCAGCTATTTAAAATCACCCCCCTTAATAATAATAACCCCTAAGTTACCCCTACCCCATTCCCCCATATACACCATAATTTTCACACTCAAACTTGCCAAAAATATTATTACACTAAAAGTATATCACTCTTCCTAAATCCATTATCTAACAAAACACACTAACAAACAAGATCAAATATAAATAGCAATCATTCTAACATACCTCTAAAACAACTTATAATCAAAAAATAATTAACATACACCAAAAATTAATATCCATTACCCATTATTAACTAAAAAAGGGATAACAAAAGAAAAACATATTCCAATAAATTCACTTACCTGAACAAAAAACAGAAGAACCCCTAAAAAAATCTATCCCAGTCTATAACCCCTGGCCTCCCCCAATTCACATAAATCCTCCCCTTCCAAAACCCTCCCAAAATCCATACACCACTTCAATTCCACAACCACTAAAACAATTCCAAACAACCACACCACTACCAAATTTCCTCCGCACTTACTTTACAAACCACCTCCTAAAACTAACAATAATCAAACTCCATTGTTCCCACCAAATACCCAAACTCCCACAAAACAAACACCGGTCCCCACCATTCACTAAAACCCCCATTATACAAAACAACCAAATCAACACCATACCCCCTTTAATTAATTCACCCTTTTTCAACCCACCAATCCCTTAATCAACAAAACACAAGCCACCCCAACCCATTTTAACTCCCATTATAAAACCCCCCCCCACCTTTAAACACCACTCCCCCAACAAATTCCTAAATCCCACAACCTACACCCAACCATACAAAAATTAACATCACACAAACCACACACTATTAAACCTTATCAAACTTATAAAAACCCAAAATATCTAAAAGAAAAACAAACCCCTTTATTACAACACCCTATCCTAAAAACCAACTCATTCCCCTTTACCATATTCCTTTTTAATAAAAATCCCCATTTATTTCTAATTCCCCCCTCCTACAAAAATACATTCATAAAAAATACCTCCATACCCAACCTAATCAAAAAATTAAAACAAAAACCAAAAAACAACCACCCAACAACCCTCCACTCCCACAAAACTTTCAACCAATTTACATCTTTGATCCTCGTCTCAACCTGATCAAATTTTAAAACCTCACACTTCCTTCCCACTACTAATTCCCTCCCCCCAAATATATTATTCTTTCCACTCCAATATTAATTATTTTTACTTTAATTACTATATTCTACAATATTCATACGCAGATAATCTAACAATCGGCCTTTATTACTAGCCAACTAACCTTAATGTCATTCCCAACCTCATAATCTTCACCACTCCGTAACCCCCCATTTATTATTCAATCCATAAACAACACCAAAATTAAACCTCCCCACATACCCATATCCTTTAATCAAAATCGTATCACCTTTTCAAATATTATCCCTCTACCTAAAATTATAATATTTATTAATCTGCAATACTCCACCAATTACTCCACAAACCAGTCAATTATAACACACTATCTAGCCTCGAAATAACACAACATCAACGAAAAAAAAACAAACCAACATTAAAACATGTAAATTCAAAATTTACAATCCTGTTACAATACACTTACCAGTATTTATAAACAACCTATGACTTATAATAAAAACAATAAACCCCCAACTTCCCTCACCTTGTAAAAAACAATTATACCCCAAATAAACAACACTAAACCACAAACCAAAATTTTAACCTAAAAACAAAATCTACCAACAAATCAAATGAAAAGTCTTAAGTTCTTAAATACATAATACAAACATAACATAAACCCACCAATTCACTACCTTATACAAACCATAATATCCCATATCATACAAAAACTAACGTCCAACCTCCTCACCATTCCCGAATATCAACCCATTAACTTTCTTTAACCATAAATCAATCCACAATTAGGAAGACATCCCACGACACACCAACATATATTTAATAACCCCTCCTCAATATTCAAACACTAAACCTTTACACCTTCCCCATTACCCCACCCATAAACCCAGTCCAATTACTACATCCCCTCTACCTTAACCCCCCTAAAAACATACCACACCTCACCAATAATAGTCACTCCAAAACTATTGTTTCCAACATATAACTCCTCACTCTCGTTATCAACCCCACCCTCCCCCCACTTTCGGTCACTAACCCCCCCAACCCCCCCCAACCCACATCACTTCCTAACTAACCCCAACCACAAAATAATTTACTAACCCAACCACCCCCCCCAACAACTATCTACACCTTCCAACCATTTAAATCCCTTTAATTAAAACCACATTACCTCAATTCACCACCACCACTATCCCCCATAAAATAAAACTAAACCTCCTATAGATAAATTAACCACCCCCCTGATCCGGATCAAAACTCTAAAATAATTGTCTCAATCCCTACCCAATACCCCCACACCTTGGAAATACAATGTTATCCTCTCAATGGTGTTCATTTTCACTTAATGTAGAAGTTTTATGGTTTAAGACCGTCTGCACCTACCTTCCATTGGTATTACCCCTACAACAATAAAATATCACGCCATTACAAAATACTACCTTCTCTTCCTCCAATTTGGGAATGTTTCACCTGAAAGTTTTACCCATAATTGTGTAGGAGTTATTAGCACAGGAGGGATGGTAAGGTTAGTTCTCCCTGTACCACTATGTACCTGTTATCCTATGCTTGAAGTTCATGGATTAAGTATACAATCCAAAACACGACTTATGACATATTAGGTCAGCACGCCACTAATCCAAGGGTAAGTACTACTCACAGTGTCCATAGTATTTAATTTTTCCACAGTGAGGTTAGGTATTCCCAAGTTGTGTGTTATGTACATTGGAACTTATCCAGAATTATTTCCTACTAGTGTTCTATGGACCTACTAAAATCTAGGAATTAACCCAGGATCCTAGTACGTTATTAAATGTATCTTCGTTTTCCCTGTGAAAATACTTCTAACCAGATACACTAAAGGATAATATTTGTCCTATTCATAAGAACAATTAACCCTCCGCGCCCCGCATTAGTGCTAGATGTCAAGTTGTGTATTAACCTTTGCCATTCTGGTTGGTGTTCGCCTCTCTATTGGTATGTTACCATTCCCTAAGCATAATATACCTAGGATAGGAGGCTATATTATTTAACAGTTATTTTGTTTTAAGATTGTTTTAGTGTCAATCATTCGCGAAGTTAGGTATACAACATGTTGTAAATAGTATCGTAGGGCTTGCCTCATTTAAAGTCACCCCTTAAAAGATATTTGAGATTTATGTCACCCCCCCCCGATTGAGCGCCCGTCGTTAGGAATATACTGGTGGTGACGCCTGCAATGTATCTAATTTCACCCATCGGCTAATGTATTAATTTGTTATTATTAAATTGGAAAGCTGCTATTTAACGATGAATTTGTATTTCGAAATACCTACGCCTAACGTTGGCTAGATATATGAACCCAGTAAGCTTAAAAGTAGATTGGTCCCCCCCAACCCTACCCAGGTCAGAGAATAACCCCTCGCCACCCTCCCTTATTCCAGCCACAGTTAGAGTGTTAAGAAATTCTCTGAGGCATTTATATGGTAGAACTCGGGATTAGTTAAAAAATCGCTAAACCCTTTAACAATATCCTTTCAATGGTATCCATAGGAATGGGTCGAATACCCAGGTGTCAATATATACATCTGTCCGCTCTTAGGCAAATTTTTGTTCTAAAATCTACAATAAGGAAAACTCATCTAATTTGTTGTTATGGTGAATAGAAGTGTGTTAGGTTCACCTTGGCTATGTATCTATTAGTATTCATAATGCCGAAACAATGACAAGGTAACTATGTAACACCCCCATCGTTGACTCCAGGTAATAAAGTCACAAAGTGTAGATCTTAGCGGAATTGAGACTGGGTTAGTATGAATACTGGGGTAAGAGATTGAAGTATACAATAGTAACGTACGCGACGATCTAGCAGTTGAGCCAAAGTTCTATGTTTACGAGTAGCTATGATGAGTCAAAGCCAATGTATCAAAAACCAGGTTAGAATTTATAAGGATTGGACCATCAATAGTGTTGATACAATTGAATAAAAGAGTCGTTTTTGGCATAATATAAGGATATTTTCTTGTGTTGCCCCAACGTGAAAATGATTATTCAGTGTCGTTATCCAAACTTAAGCCGTTGAGCGAGTCAGAAAGAAACGTGGAAAGTAATTTTCCTTTATAAAGTAAATAATATTATACACCATGTATTAAAATGAGGTACGGTGATTCTTCATTATAATCAGTAGCTAATGGGATCAATGTAATAGCGGCACTTCGTAAAGAAATTGCTTCTGCCTAAACCGAAATTTTTTTTATGAGGTTTTGTGACAGGGATTAATGAATGTAGATACGTTCCTTGGTTATAGTGATAGAAGCTAAAATATAGTCAATTTTTTATCGGAAGTTCATAGCGTCGTTTTATTCAATATAGATTAGCGTAGTGAAGACTTTAGTTTGTATGGCGTTTATTTAACAACAGCTTATTCAACTAGAGTGCTGATATTTAGTAATTAGCTGTATAGGTTCTGTCGACACTGAATCTAGATAATTTAAAATGTAGGAATTAATGTTGCTTGGGAACTATTAACGATAATTTAGGAACTATTCTGGTGGACTACATGATGATTTGATACAGAAGATGGGGAAAACTGTTTAAATAACATGCCTCGACTATTCGTCTGTAAATTAAAAGTTATATGACTAACAATGTGGTAGAATTAATTGAATACTGTAATTTTTTGAAATGTTGTTTTTTTTATTTTCGAAAGTGAAAGGAATTGTTCTTATGTGAATATCTGAAATAGGAACCAAAGTAATCGTCTGGGGGATGATTGTGATAAATTATGAAGGTTTAAATGAATGTACTTGAAATGATTAATGAATGTTAAAGATCGTGTAAAAACGTACGAGTCTGAAGAGGCCAGTTTATAGCATATTAAAAGCCGATATTGATGCAAGGAATTATTTACAGTGTTCTTAGCAAGTTTGTGTTGAAGAGACATGGCTCTTTGGGATGTAAGCAGCCGAAATAGGAGATTATCCATAATCTCAGTTGCCAACTTGGAGGATTCTCATTATTTTAACAGATAGTGGGCTACATCTGTGAAGTAATTATAGTAAACGTTGGCATGGTTTTTGATCGTTCGTAATGTTTTTAGACGAGGAACTATTTTACATTTCTTGGGGAAAAATAAATGAATACAAGTTATTCTATAAATTCAGCATGCACGTGTAATAAAAGCTGATTTGCTTGCATACTCCTGGCATTAATACACACGTGCTGGGTCATTATCTCATTAGCAGTTTACATAGTAAGGCATATGTTTTATAGTGTATTTACAACTTTCCTTGTGATGCGTTAGGATTATGCTTGTTAGAATGATGTTGATAGATGTATTGATACATTAGGTTCGTAATCAAGGTATGCACCTTCCGAAAAATTGATTTATCAGACGATGCTCGTGTCCCATGCAGGTTGCAGCCGTGCGAATAAATGGATAGTGGCTCAACACTGTCTATATTCTTTATATTATATATAACCCTACCGCGCTCACGGTAAATATATACGTCTATTCGTACGTTAGTTTAATTTATTCGACCTGGGACGAGGCATCGTTGGCCCTAATCAAAATGTTGTGTAATTGTTTTAGTCCATAATGGTATTTAAGCATTTAAGTCACTTTCTATTTTAAAAACACAAAAATGATATAATCGTCTGAATTCCTATTCGGTAATGTATAGTCACGCGTAACTCTTAATCAGTACAACTAACGTATTTCATGGTGAGAGAATGCGGGTGACTAAAATTATACATTTCAAACTGAACTTGGCGAAGAGGAAGGGGCTAGAAAATATAATATATGTGTTTATATTTGACGTAGTTTTTGATTATTCGGAAATATATCATGAAGTAGATTGGGTAAATGCTTAAACTCATGGTGTTATCACGTAAATTGCTACATTGTCTATTCTTGCAACAAATATCAGTACTTGAAAACATATTATGTCTTCGAAATGATTTTTAAATCTCTTTCTCCAACAATGGTTCTTAGAATAAACGAGCTTAGATATTCCAATAAATTTCTTGAAGCGACAATGATCATGGTGAGTTTAAGGATACCATGTTGTATATTAATTATTGGCTCTCTTTTCCTAATTGGTGTTAATTTCGAGTGTAATCGCGTTTGCGAACTATAGTATTGAGGAAATGTGGTACCAGATGAAAAGTCCTCTGAGCCCGACCTCGATTTTCTCTAGTCGAGCGTCTGTTTTGGCCTGACTTCAAAAGACCTCGTTCCCGACGGTAAATAAATCGGGGGCGTTTCTGAGAGGTTTTTGTAATAATCGGCTCGCGTATTCCGGATGAGTGATATTGTAAGTCGTCGTCAGCGATATTTATTATTATCCCTGAATATCTTTTGTCTATTACTGGTATCATTTTCTAAAGATTAAGTGTTTATCCACGTGTGAGATCTGCCCGAGGTCCGAAGGGGATTGGAACAAGTTCAAGCTCGCGGTCTAGGGAGGAAATATTAGGTTATACAAATTGTCAGAGCACGTGCTGTTATGCTGCGGCAGGGTCGCGGCAAGGTGGTTAAAATTGTCTATTTGTTTACATCTACTGAAAAATTAGAGGCGTGGTTTTTAATATTATTTTACAAAATGAGCAAATCGCAGGGGGTTATTGCACAGTGGTTCGCTTTTTGTATGCGTTTTATAAAAACTAGCGAGGAGGATTCGAAGGTGTCAGGTTACAGTGGCTTTTCTTTTCCATTATACGTCACAGACTCCCATTTGCCTGTACGATTAGAAGGTTTGTGGACTCTTTTGACTGGTCCGATGAAGAGGGTTGGTGGGGTCCATCTATGAACTGTTCCGAATAAAGATTGTAGGAACCCCTTTGTCCGAGGATGGTTGTGTACCCCTTTGGAATGGTATGTTGATGAAGGGTTTGTGGAACCACGTTTGGACGTGGGTTCGATGACCAGGGTTTGTGGGACCCCTGTGGGACCTGTCTCGATGGAAGGGTTGTTTGGACCCTTGTTTGACTTGTCCGATTGGAGTGTTTAAGGTTGTGGCACCACTTTGGACTGTCTCGATGAAGGGTTTGTGGAACCGGTTTTTGAGCTGTCCGGATATTGGGTTGTGGTACTCAACTTGGGGACTGTTGACGCGGGCACCGGTTCAGGGTTGTGTGGGACCATTTTTGAACTGTGTCTGATATAGGTTTGGTTAGGAAACCTGTTTGACTAATATTTGTCTGAGTAATGGGTTGTGGTACCCCTTTTGACTTTTGTACGGATGATGGTATTTTATTTGTGACCTCTTTGGGGGGTGTATTTGTTCCGATGACAGGTTGTTGTGGAACCTTTTGGTTCTGTGGGTTATAGGTTGTGGACCCCTTTGGACTGGCTGATACTGGGTTGCTGGCTCCCCTTTGGAAATATCTGTCCGATTACAGGGTTGATGGTACCTCTTTGATCTGTGTCCTGTATTACAGGTTGTTGGGGGACCCTTTTACTTTCGATACAGGTTTGTTGGGGATCCCCCTTTGACTGTCTGATATAGGTTGTGGAACCCACTTTGGACTGTCCGATTAACATGGGTCCGTTGGACCCGCCCCTTTTGTGTATTTGACTGTCTGATACATGGTTGTGGAACCCCGTTGGGACTGGTTTTCCGCGAAACAGGGTTTGTGGAACCCTTTTGGGTACGTCTGTTATGTATAGGTTGTGGACCCCTTTGACTGTCTGATATAGGTTGTGGACCCCTTTGACTGTCCGATGAAGGTTGTGGACCCCTTTGACTGTCCGATACAGGTTGTGGACCCCTTTGACTGTCTGATATAGGTTGTGGACCCCTTTGACTGTCTGATATAGGTTGTGGACCCCTTTGACTGTCCGATGAAGGTTGTGGACCCCTTTGACTGTCCGATACAGGTTGTGGACCCCCTTTTAACTTTGACTGTCTGATACTGTCTTTGATACAGGTCGTGGACCCCTTTGACTGTCTGATATAGGTTGTGGACCCCTTTGACTGTCCGATACAGGTTGTGGACCCCTTTGACTGTCTGATACAGGTTGTGGACCCCTTTGACTGTCTGATACAGGTTGTGGACCCCTTTGACTGTCCGATACAGGTTGTGGACCCCTTTGACTGTCTGATATAGGTTGTGGACCCCTTTGACTGTCCGATACAGGTTGTGGACCCCTTTGACTGTCTGATATAGGTTGTGGACCCCTTTGACTGTCTGATACAGGTTGTGGACCCCTTTGACTGTCCGATACAGGTTGTGGACCCCTTTGTCTGTCTGATATAGGTTGTGGACCCCTTTGACTGTTCAATTAAGGTTGTGGACCCCATTGACTGTCCGATGAAGACTTATGGATCACTTCTAGGGTCAAAAATCTATGTAAAAGCATAACTAAAAACTATACATTTTAAATGTTATATTATGTACACGGACCTCCTAGAATTCATTAATGGGCCCCAAAGGGATCCTTTTACCACAAGTTAAGAAACCCTGCCTTAAAGTTATTTCAGTTCTGGAGTCGAAGACGGCAAATGTGGAAGATCTCCTCCGTTTAGATCTCGTCCGTTTCCTCGACAGCAAAATATGACAATCTGATTTAATGAAAAGCGCATCTCGTGACTGAAGTGCGTATGATGGGGTTATGTAAAGCCACTAAACTTATATTAAATATAAAAGGTAAAAGCAGTTCCATTTCAGATAATGCTGTATGGAGTAAAGTGTTAGAGACTTCACTGTGCTAGGTCTAGCATTGAGAGTAGGGTAACAAGTTCCTTTTTCCTGTCCTTACTTAAGAGCGGAGTCAGGTACCCATTTACAGCTGGGTAGACTGGTGCGGGACACCACAGTGCTATGAAAATTCAGTAAACTCGTATTACAGATACCTCAACTTGATAAAAGCACAAGTTATGAAGAGGCGAAGAGTTTTATCAGGCGCAGAGTGTAACTGTGGCACCGGTATAATGATTGCTGATCAACTATATACTTCAAATGTGCCCAATATATTGTCGTAAAGTCTAAATCACAACGCGCCATTCATACCAAAACGGTACACTAATAAAAGTGTATGCTAGACGGACCAATGAAACGGCATCCGTATTCACGTACGTTTACAAAAGTATTAGGCATCTAACATAGCCGGACACAAATCTGTGTTACCGAGTTGGGTTTGGAAATAAACTATAGGATTATGAGCAAAGTACCGCATGGAAGAGGTCAGTAATTCGATAATGGGACCGTTCCTTTATAAGAATGTGCAAAGATTTCCACGGAAAGTGTTATACTAACGGAGAAATTTTGAGTGGAATGCATCGAGACATCAGGCAAGTCGAAAATTTTGCTGTTTAGGCTGCGCCTATGAAAAGATGGACGAAGTAAAGGAAAAGACGATTATTTAGATAGATAAAGAATGAGCCAGGGCGTACTTTAAGCCTAAGATGAAGGAAATCGGTCCAGGAATAACGAAGATATGAATATTTCTAATTTTCCATAAATGCACAACTTGACAAAATTATGCCTGCATTTGAGGACGCGAACATACTTCAGTCTTATTGTTCTCCGAGACATTCGTCCATGACCTATATAAGGACGTCTAGCAAGTCAAAAGCTTACCACAAAAATTCAAATTACAGCAAGAGCGCCAGTTCTGTCAATAAGACTCTGTTGCCTTCTGCATCTGAAAGCAGACTGAATAGCCATTAACAGCTCGACTGCATGTACTTGAGGGTAAGAAAGAATGTATAAATTTATATATTTCTAATTAATTAATCAAATTGTGCCTTAGGAAGTGTATAACTGTGTTATAAACCACTGTGAAATTATTGGAAGCAATCCAAGTCTGTGTATATTCAGATAAATTGAGAATGGAAGCGGAAAGTGTGTTGATAGTTTTAGAAACGCATTTAAAGAATTATTTTTTGAAGGAATGGACCACACACAAGAAAAGAATGAAAGTAATTGAATTACTGTATTGATTAAGGTATTACATGGTGTTTTCCACAAGGCCTAATAGCTGTATGGATGCGAATCATGGACAGATAGCTGTAACCAAGGAATTGGAGAAAGATTGTATTCACAGTAAAATAAATTGTGTTATTGCTGAATTATTATGCTCTGTGCTCTACCTGCACATTGTCTGAAACTGTCTCTTATCACCTACATCTGTGGTAGAGAGATAGAGATAGACAATACAGTGGTTAACCAATTATATTTCAGGTTACATCCTGTAACCAACGTGTACCTTTAAGGAGCCAGACTCAACTGAAGGAGCTAGTGGTGCAATAGCCCTATAAGTCTAGAGGGACTACAACATAGTTACCTTGATGCCTGGAAGATCACATCTGATAGTTTCTTTCCAGAGCAGTACTGTGAAAGACTCCAAGACGAAAAGTGAAGATAAGTGGCCTTACAAGGCTACTGACCAGTGTATAACCAGCATTACCACAATAATTCAAATAAGACAGTATGATGAAAAGTCAGTGCATTTAGAAAGGCAAATTCATAAATCAGTGATTGACTTTATTTCATATTAACTGTGAAGAATTCTTATTGATCCTAAATAAAGACAGTCTACACCAGATTAAGTTCACCCAGGAAAGGAGAACTGTCCTTAGAAGTTTACAGATTGTAGATAGTTGTGAATATTTGACAAGTGATTTTATTAATTTTATATCTCAATCAATTTTGAGTTCAGTGAAAATTTCACAAAGAAAAGAAAACTTGTACAAAATAACTTGTAAATTATACCAACAGACTTACTTGAATTATTTAAGTTAAATTACAGTTCTTGTTGGTTAACAAAAAAAAGTTAGTTGCTTATCCTTTACAGGACGTGGCAATTAACCCCAGCTTTTATTGGCTGTTTGTGATTTTTCTAGGCATTTTTTTTTCATTCAGTAGTTCGCCAGTGCTTTCTGAACGGTACGGCGCTTATACCATTGTTAAAAATCCACACAAAGCGATCTGCTACCAAACCGCCGGCAGCAGGTTTCGAACCTGGTATATCGGGATTGTGAAACTGCGTTCATATCCATTAGGCCACAGACGCCGACTGTTGGTTAATAGTTTAGTTTAATACCCCTAGCAGAGCCATAACACTGTAAACAAAGGAGGATCTTGAGAGGAGCAGTTAGGAACCTAGGATAATACACTATCATCATACCTAGGAACTTATACAGCTTGATCTTACCTTTGATGTCCATACACCCTTACTCTTTTCAGAGAAGGGGGTATTGCTTATAAGACCAGTCTAATATCTGGCACTATCCTGGTATCACTTGATACAACTTTGTGTCCAGAATATCTTTCATCTAAAACTATAGTAACCTCTCGTGACATATATGAGGAACACAGAAAGCGCATATGACCATCACCAGTTCCATTCCTAGAAAAGCTCTACGGAGATATCAACAGCCTCAGACTGGTCACTGCTTTCTTTGAGCATATTCAAGTTGACGTCTGTGGGTGAAAGAAGAAAAAGTATTACAGATATACACAATTTCCTTCTTAGTGAATTTTTGGACTCCGTGTGCTAGACCAGGGGTTCTCAACCCTTTTTTTTTTTGCTTATGGCCCCCTTCTCAGCCTTATTTACCTCTGTGCGCGCCCCCCCCCCCTTCCACCATTGTCGTTGTTAGCTGGGAAAAAGGTACTTTACCAGAAATATGTCACTTATTGTGGCCCCCTAGAAATATTCCACGGCCCCCTTGGGGCCCATATGGCACACGTTGAGAACCACTGTGCTAGCCCAAGTGTGGTCACACCTTAGCTTTATCATCATCATCATTATAATTTTTCTTTGCGTTCCTTTTAGGGCATGTAGTTACCACTGAAGCTGACCTCCTTGCACGAAGCCTGCACCAAGCATTCACATCCACTTGCAGTGGTGCTTTCCGTGTCAATTTATTTTACATGGTGAGGTCGCCAGCTCCATGTAAATCTCATATTAGTCGCCTTGTACGACATGCTTATGTGAGCAGTAATATTATTTGTTGTTTGTCTCATCGCAGACCAGCGGTAACTATACAGAAAATGTATATATGTGTAAAGGGCAATTTTTACTATCTTGCAATATAATACATTTATATTCTTATTAGGTTCGCAAATATTTTGGAAGCAAAGTATTTCCTTTTTAAGTGCTTAAGGAGAAGTCATTTTTGGGTTGCTTCCCTTGAAAATAGTTCTGTCATCTTCGATCGGACTCCGCAGACGACTCTAGGCCTACTGCGATTTATTCTGTGGCTGGGTAGGAATAGATTGTTCTTGCTTCAGTATATCTATGGCCTGAATTTATACGTAGTGTTTGTATGAGTAGGACGAGTCTGTCTTATATATGGATATCTTTGCATTTCTAAGTCGAACTAATTTGGTTGTCGCTAGAAAAGGTCAAAGGCTATGCAGCGGAAGTATCGCTAGCAAAGGGGGTGATCCATGGCTGTCATCCTGTGAGGATGCCGAGTTTTGTTGTAGCAGGCTTTTTGCCGAAATAGTGATCTATATATGGATGGGGGAAAAGTGATAATCATTTAGACATGTTGTATGTACTTTACCCCAGTGTTTATTCTCTTTTGCCAAGGAATGGCAAAGTTATATTTCGCATAAAAAGGTAAAACACAATTTATTATGAACTTGGGCTTCGCCATCGTTGTTGATAAGCAGATGCACAGTGGTACTTTTAAAAAGAATATCCATTCAAAGGAAGAAGACATTCCTATGTATCAGCACTGGATTGTATGATATTATTCAATTACCTCTATGAGAGAACCTATGAAGAAATGAGGACATTTAATGAATGACTAATTTTGGTCTATATTCTATAGTGAGTGAAGCTCACGAGTGAGAGAACAGCCATGTTGAAATTCATATACTTTGTATTTATCGAGTGAGAAAAAGGGATGCCTGTACTATCGCTCGATGAACCAAGAGATCACTGCTACATGTGAGAACACATGTCTGGGATTCCTATATTATGAAATATATATATTATATATTGAACATTACGTGAAGGAATATTCGCAACGAATGTGAGTGTAGGACAATGAGTGTGTATCGGTGAATGTCAGAACGCGAATGGTCAGTAATGATTCGATAGAGTTGACAGGTTGGTAGTACATCACTCATACTCACACTGCACCATATATGATATTATGCCAAGCATTTCGAATTCAAGAAGTACTGGAACTACGGTGGTATTTTGTATCAACATTTAATGACTGCACACTTGGACAGTACCTGTATGGTTACAGGAACAAATGTCGACATAGACAGCATAATGTTGATCACAGGAATATCATCTTAAGTTAGCATTCATGCTTGGCAAATATCATAATGGAGCATTCGTAAATACTGACATTCAGAGTTCCATCATGTAAATCATCTGGCTTTACTGACTGGGCACGTCAGACCATAACCAATATATAGGAAGGCTCCTAGACTTAACCTCGTCTAGCGAATATCCCTTCACGTAAAGTTCAATATATATATTTTCCATAAAGATATAGGAATCCCAGACATGGGTTCTCACATTTAGCAGTGATCTCTTGGTTCATCGAGCGATAGTACAGGCATCCCTTTTTCTCACTCGATAAATACAAAGTATATGGATTTCAACATGGCGGTGCTTCTCTCGTGAGCTTCACTCACTATTGGATACAGACCAAAATTGGTCATTCAAAAGCAACACGGCAACGCTTTCGAACAATTCTTTCTTTCTTTCATTTTTTTTTTTTAAATGTTATCCGTGTCTCATTTCTTCATAGCTTCTATCATAGAGGTAATTGAATAATATCATATCATCTAGTGCTGATACATAGGAATGTCATCTTCCTTTGAATAAATATTCTTTTCAGAAGTACCACTGTGCATCTGCTTATCGACAACGATGGCGAAGCCCAAGTTCATAATAAATTGTGGTTTTACCTTTCTATGCGAAATATAACTTTGCCATTCCTTGGCAAAAGAGAATAAACACTGGGGTAAATTACATACAACATGTCTAAATGACTATCACTTTTCCCCATCTACTTATAGATCACTTTTTCGGCTATAGGCCGGCTACAACAAAATTCGACAGGATGACAGCCATGAATCACACCCCTTGCTAGCGATACTTCCGCTGCATAGCCTTTGACCTTTTCTAGCGACAACCAACATAGTTCGACTTAGAAATGTAAAGATATCCATATATAAGACAGACTCGTCCTACTCATACAAACACTACGTATAAATTCAGGCCATAGACATACTGAAGCAAGAACAATCTATTCCTACCCAGCCACAGAATAAATCGCAGTAGGCCTAAATTCGTCCGCGGAATCCGATCGAAGATGACGGAACTCCTTTCAAGGGAAGTAACTCAAAAATGACTTCTCCTTAAGCACTTAAAAAAGGAAATACTTTGTTTACAAAATATTTGCGAACATAATAAGTATATAAATGTATTATATTGCAAGATAGTAAAGATTGCACTTTACAGTAACCATTACACCAGCGCGGTTCCCAGACATTTTGATTCAGTTCGCTTCCCGTTTCTAGTCTATTCTTTTCTTTTTTTATTGTGTGTGTGTGTGTGTGTGTGGGTGAGATCCTCTTCCTTGTGTGTTTTGAGGCCAGTTCTGTTATTCAATCCCGATGTTCCATAACAAAAATGACATAGTGATGCTACCTGATGACTTTCTTCACACAACCCGGATCCACTACACATATTATTATATCTTCTTACCACTATCGCTTACCTTCTTCTGTCTCTCTTCTTATCAGGTTGACAATTCTCGTTTTATCACAGTTATAGTCCGTCATTTAACTACTCGAGCACACCTTTCTTCTGCTGCTTCTTCTCCTCCTTCTTCATCATCTTCTTCTTCTTCTACTATTGTGCCATGTGGTGCGGGTGATCATGTCTTTCCACAACTTCCTGTCCCCACTGCTGTTTGTCTATATGTGTTTGACATCTTTCCATGCCACGATGTCTAGCTGTACCGTATCTTTTCTCCCTGTAGTTCCCTTTTTCTCTTGTGTTTCCCTTTCCTATTGTCACCATATATTCCAGCTTTATTCTTCTCTTCATCTTTTTTCCTTGTCGCTCCATGTGGAGCATGGAACCACCACAGCCACTGACCTTCTGGCAGGAAGCCGGCAAAAAACATTTACATACTCTTGTAGCAATGGTTTCGGTATCAATTGTTTAAACTCATGATGAGGTTCCCAAGCCAATGTTAGTCACATTGTACGACATGCCTGAAGGAAAAGTCGTCATATTCTTTCTTTGTCTCGCGAGAGACCTCAGTGACTATACGAGGCTTCGTCTTCTCTTCTCTTAACATGCCCAAAAGAGACGTCTGCTTCTTTAGAATGTGAGTAAAAGTTGGCTTCCTTTGTCTGCTGGCTTCTTTCAGGACATGCTTATTATCCATTTAGCTGTCCTTTTTAATCTTTAACATTCTTCTGTACAACCATGTCTGTGTGTGTCCTTTAACGAAAGTACCTCTTTGTAGTGAGCTAGTGAGCGGAAACAACAACTTGCAAACACGTGCAGCTACCATTACATGGCATTGGGCCGATGCGAGAGAGCCCAACCGCCGCTGGATCTAGAACAGCAACAACAATAACAACAACAACGGGAGCGACTAGTGATAGAGTGGTTAGAGCGCTTGCTTCTCGGGGCAAAGTTACCAGGTTCTGAACCAGGTCGTGTCATGCTACAGTCTACCAAGCTTTAAATGGGTGCCTGGGTCTGCTATATAATTAGGAAACGCAAAGGCAGCGAAGAAGAGAACCGGTCATTTCACCTTATAAAACTGACACCTAGTTTATGTGAAGTCTCTAACACTTCACTCCCTTACAGCAGTATTTGCTATGGGACTATCTTAACGTATTTCTTTTTAAAAACCCTTATGAATGTTGTAGCCTCAAAACAAGAACAAAATAACGATCAGATATGGGCTCTAAATAAAGGGCTTGGCTGTAGAACTAATGAGAATGTTTATTTATCAGAAATAGCTGAATAAACATGCTGCTGGCAGTCAAACTACCGAACCCCGCCCTACTTTAGTCACGTGCCCTACAAAGAAATGTGGTAGTCATTTGCCGTGCCCTACAAAGTAAAAATGTACTGGTGAACTTTAAGAAGCTGACAATATAAAGAATATATTATGTTTTCATAATTATCCAAGCCTGCAGATAGTTCTCTGTTTACGCAGTTTCCGGGAAAACAACCAACGACAGTAAAAATTGTACTGGAGTTCCACGAGGGATAATTATTACTTTAAGAAGCTGACAATATAAAGAATATATTATGTTTTCCTAATTCAACGAGTGGTGGGATGATTAGGATCACCTCGTTCAAAGAATTCAACTTTCTTTGCTCACTGAAGATTGCTTGGTAGGGGGCAGCACATTCTATCATTTTCCTCCTAACTGTAAAGCTCCTGTCCATGTTAGGATCACCTCGTTCAAAGATTCAAGACGTTGGAAGGCTTCCTTTAATCGCTTCATGGTAAGTTAATGGCCTGGTGGTTGTTGCTGGCTGGTGCAATTTGCTGCGTCTACTTCTTCTTGGTGATCTTCTAAAGCGCCAACTCTTCATTGCTCTGTTCTACTTTCTGAGATTTAAGCAAATTTACTATTTCATTTTCTTTATATCCATCTAAACCAGCTCTTGAGGCCATTCTGACACCATCCTTAATAGATGTGATAATATTGTCATCAACGAAAAAACATTCAAAGCCATAATAGAATTCAGGGCACAGTTTTTTCCAACACAATATTCGTGCAACACCGCGAAACTTCATGTCACGCAGTCTTGATTGGCGAAAGAACATCTTTAATAGTGAATGTTTTCCAAAAATCTCTCAAAGAAACATACAAATTGGCATCATCTTGCTCTCGCGATGCCTTGGCGCGTAGATCAAATACGTACTGTAAAAATGTCTAGATACTGGGTCACGTAACTTAAGAGTTTGGCACGTAAGTAAAACTAAAAAGCCTGAAAATTCATTCTCGTAAGTACGAATTCGAGTAAATGAAACATGCATAAACAGAGAACTACTTGTATCTTGACAGTAGTATAGACAAAGATGGAGTGACAGACAATGATATAACAAAAATAGAATACAAAAGCAAGAGGAGCTTGCATTGCATTGGGAAACATTTGGAGATCAAGTCTAGCCCAAAAATAAGAATCATCAACTCAAATGTCAAGTCAATCCTATTGTATGATTCTGAAACATGAAGTACAACAACAACAAAAATGCTACAAACGTTCAAAAATGGGTGCTAGCGTAAAATAGAAGGACTGAAATGGTGCAAGAAGGTTACCAATGTGGAAATGATGACATGAACTAGGCAAGTGCCAGTGGAACAAGAGATGAGAAGAAGACGCTGGCGATAGATAGGACACACGTTGAGGAAACCTTAAAGTAGCATTACAAGGCAGTCCTTGTTCTGGAATTCACAAGGAAAGTGTGACGGTATTGCCTCCCGTGCTTTGCAGTAGTGGTCCAACAGTGGCCAAAACTCAAGAGTATTTAATATGGGCCTTCAAGGGTGTCCACCTTCGCACAAGATTACTCTTGGCAGAGATGTAGATAGAAGGGTAATGACACTTCTATCACAAGGGCGTTCCAGATAAGCGAAAACAATGCTGCTTTGGCTGAGCACGTTAATTCTAGAATCTGCCGACCACTTTTGTGAAGAATTAAGCATGATTAATCTTAGCTCGTTCAAGCCCCCACCTCTGATTTACTCAGTGGAATTCTATTATTCTAGTATAGCTCTGTTTAGAGTGTGTGTAGTAAATTGACTGAGACAAACATGCAGTAACTTTAAAAGGATTAAATCAAAGTTAAATTTGTAAAATTACAAATAACAAAATTTAATAATCACTTCAGTTTTAACAGTTCGAAAATAATTTGAATAGTTTAAAAGAAAGGATTCATCATTGAAGGGTGAAATAATTTTTTCTTAAAAGTTCACGTGGCAGATTATATATTTGAACTTAGCTGCCAATGACGATTCTGCTCCTTCTGATTGGTTGGTTATTTTTACACTGCTCTCGCTCGTCGCTGGTCAAGTTTGTAGGGTGTAGCTCGTTTCCCAGAAATGTCAAGGAGAGTCTACAAAGTTGGTCCTTCATCTTAAAGTTTAGGCCACTGTTTTCTTCTTGTTCCAGAGATAGTACTTTCTGCTGGTACCACCAATAACTGTGGTAAAAGAATAGAAACGAAACGCTGCTCTGAGTATTGCATTTTCCGACACATAGTTATGTGTCCCCTTTCGATTCCACCATCCCATTTAACTCATAATTTACCCTCAATGAGAATTAAATTTAATCCCTAGGGATAAAACTTTCTTTACATTTAAATAGAATAGCTTTAGCTTTACATTACATTTATATGAAAAGGTTAATAGTACAGATAGAATATGTTTACATTAACATTTCCACTGATTGAAAAGTGTTCACAATATAAATTGAATATGTTTTCATTTATGTTTACACTGATTTGAAAAGTTTGAAACTTCCATTAATTTTAAAGTGAATATGTTAACATCGACATTTACACTGGTTTGAAACTGTAAGTATTATAATTAGAATGTACATCATTTCTTTCATCTTTCCCTCCCTGCTCCGCATGGAACTTGGTACTGCTGATGCGTTTAGTTCTCCTCAAGAAACTAGCACTAAAGCAGTCACCAGCCCGTGCAGTGGTGGTTCATGAAATCATCATTCTATACGCTGAGGTTGCCAGCCTCAAATGACGGGGACATCCACTAGCGATTTTCACATATTAATATTCACATGGTAATATATACATATTAGTTCATATGTTAGTAATGAAAATATAGAATGTAAAATGACAACTTACGCCAATCCTGGCTCACAGACGTTTTTGCTCAGATGAATGAAGTTAAGGCTCTAGCCGATGCCCTTTTACACGTGTACTTGGGGTTGTTAATTTAATAAGTTCCCTCTCTGACATTGTGTGTTCTCAGTTTCTTCAGTCCCGGTTTCCTTGTTAAAATGAGAGATTTCCTGGGCTGTTTTTGTAAGTCCGACAAGATTCTCCAAGAAAAGGTGTCCGGCCTGATAAAAGGAAATTCTGAATTCTAATTTCTGACAAGTCTGGTGTCTTTGGCAAGCGTGAATAACACAGTATATTTGACTGACTGAAGCGTCAGGTTATATTCACTGTTCTCCCCCGCTCAGTTTGTTATGAGGCTAAGAAAAAACTCCAATCATTTCAAACATAAGGTGGGGTGGGGAAATTCAAAATATTTCCGACATGGGAAAATTTTGAACGTAATGCAGAGGTCAAGTCTTCCGTATATGGTCTGAAAACATCCGATGTCTGGCAGGCGAACTCCCTAACACATCTGTAAACGCATAATACAACGTGTTTCAGATGTAACAAATGATTACTTTATCGAAAGTAATCTTATCATTCCTGCCTGTCCGAACTGTGTCATCCCGTATTACTAGCTTTGCTACGGGCGCAGTCTCGCCGAATCAGCAAATAGACTAATACGCTTACAATCTCCGTGTTAATCGGTAGCGGCCAAGGTTTGGTACAAGGGAATTTTACCAACCTGTCTGTTGTTAATCTTACCTCTGTCGTTCCTTCAAACGTTTAGGGGAGGGGCGGGTAACAACCAGACGGGATGACTTATCTGAGAGAAGTGAAAGAATATAGATACAAAATATCTGCTCCAGTGGACAGAGAAAGAAAAGGGTGCGACTCGGAAAAAATGGCAATAAAATCAGTACCAAAATGTAACTGATTACTGCCGTAGTGAAAGAGAGATCGGAAAGAGGTCGCTCCAAAATCATCTTGTGACAGAAAGAGAGACAGAAGTAGATAATTTAAAAAAACACATGGAGAAGATAACTGGAGACAGAAGTGAAACTGATGAGGACGACTTGGAAAGAACTTGAGCTGATGTCACGTGACAGGAGGGACTTGGCATGTGTTAGTTGAAGGCAGATGCACCTTGGAGAGATAAAGGCGTACTGTTTTATTGACTGACCCTGGGAGCACACATTTTCAACGAAAACTCTCTTAAGCCTTGTTGTCTTTATGTGTCATTTGTTCCTTCTTCAGTCTTAGATGGATGACTTGAATTATTTGAGTTATCTTATCTGACTTGTCCACGATGTTTAAGTTTGTATTTTTAATTTCTACAATACCGGGTAGCTTACAGGCCGGGGCTATTTCACATTGTGGGGCCCCCTAATGGTTTGGGACGAAGAGTTAAAAAGTGCGTTAATAGCGCATTCTTAGCTGAGATGATGCCCATCTGTCAAACGAGCCAAACGGCCCAACTGTTCTCTCCAGTCGTAGGACCTATTAGCAGATCGCATGACCAAACCTCCTTAGTCGCCGTAGGTCAGGTTACAGTGTTACTATTCTCTGCTCCCCTCTCGGGCCCAGGTAATACAATGGTGAAGCACATGACATAACATTGCCAATTATGCCATAGCTCTAAAGTATGTGCATATCTACACACAAACATAGGATCGCGAATACAATGGTGGCACAATCGGTCCTTGGCATAATGTTGAAAAAGAAAATAAATAAAGTGCCGGTCCGCAAAATTAGAAATTTGAGAAGCATTGCCCTGTTGGGGAGACAGACACAGTTATCATGACGAAGTCAGCAGGAGTCAGACTGGGCTGCCAGGACAAATTCTGAACCGTTGCCATTTTCAAGTCAAGAGCGCGAGTGGTTGTAACTCAATTTGGCATACGTGCATCTCTGAGAACTATGAATTTACAGGACAGGAGAAAGCATCTCTCTCTCTCTCTCTCTCTCTCTCTCTCTCTCTCTCTCTCTCTCTCTCTCTCTTCACTTTTTAAATCTTTGAGCTTCTTATGTGTCTGTTTGTGTATGTTGTGTCCGCGCTTATCTTTAGGTTTGTAAGATGGAAGAAAGTAGATCTCCATATCAGCTCATCATGTTATTATAAAGAGTTTCCATCATGTTTTTCTCTAGCTGCTGTTAAATTATTATTTTTCAAACAAACGTTTTTCACCGACTCCACTCGTCAACAATCCAAAAGAAAAATGGATCCCTATTGTCAGGAATATTGGACATTAGAGGAAAGGCCTACATTGTGCATTACACCTGCCCAAATATGCACGCACATTAAGCGTAATTTAGTTTCTTTAACTGAAGGTTTTCTACTAGGCATTGCTTTATAACAACAATAACACACTATAACGTTCGTTGCGTTGGCCATCCCTAATGTCGTTCACATGTTATAGTGTTTACAGAGAAATCCGGTTCATAAAAAGCTGTTTGAAAAGCGAGGCCACGTTTTACAGAACGTGCTTAAGTCCACGCGTCTTTCAAGATAGACATCTTGTTATAGTAAGAAGTTTCATTTTAATCTCATCTCTTCTTTCGTGTTTCTCTATGCCAGGTGTATGTGAGAATTATAGTATAACTAGCAATAACCCCACACGTGGGTTACCGGGGCCCGAAAGGGGAGCAAAGTATAGTAACACTGTTCCCTGCCATGCATGTCATAGGAAGCGACTAAGGAGGGTTGGGCATGGGGCTGGTTACCCCATCCTGTAAAAAATTTAAACCACAAAAAACTTCAACAAACATGGGCAAGTCAATTAAGGAAAATAAAAACACAGCCATCCAAGACAGGGGAAGGTCCTCTCGCAGGGAGGCGTATGATGCAACACAGAGAAAGCCGAAAGGAGTCTGTGTTACTGACTAACCTTCTTTCTTCTAGGAGAACTTCCAGATTTGGCACCTGGAATGTTCGGACATTAAACGAACAGGGGAAAGTGGCACAAGTAGCAGCAGAAATGAGGGAATATAAAATCGAGGTTCTGGAAATGTGTGAAACAAAGTGGAAGGGGGTAGACAAGAAGAAACTCATCATAGGTGAATTGGTGCTGTCCTCAGGACACGAAGACGAAAGTTCACACCACAGTGAAGGGGTAGCTCTTATGTTATCTAAAGAAGCACAGAAAGCACTCATTGAATGGGAAGCTGTGGGACCCAGAATAATAACAGCTACTTTTAAAACAGCTAAAAAGAAAATAAAGGTAAATGTCATCCAATGTTATGCACCAACTAATGACAAAGAAGAGTCTGTGAAAGAAACATTTTATACTAGACTACAGGAAATTATGGAAAAAGTAAAAAGAAGAGACATCACAATTTTGATGGGTGACATGAATGCAAAGATAGGTACAGTCAACACCGGCTTTGAAGAAGTCATAGGAAAACATGGGCTAGGAATAATGAATGAAAATGGGGAACTATTCTCAAACTTCTGTGCTTCAAATCAACTGGCTATAGGAGGAAGCATGTTTCCACATAAGAGAATACACAAGGCAACATGGATATCACCAGACCATAGAACAGAAAATCAGATTGATCATATATGCATAAACAAGAGGTTTCGATCATCATTGCAGGATGTAAAGGTATATAGAGGAGCAGATATGGCTTCTGATAGCCAAAGTAAAACTGAAACTCAAGAGATATGCAACAATGCAAAATTATAGACAACAATTTAATGTAGGACATCTAAGAAATCAAGAAACAAGAGACAAATTTGCGGTCTCAATATCCAACAAATTCCAAGTGCTACAACAGCTGGAGGATGTAGAGAATACAGAAGACTATTGGCAGCAAATCAAAACTGCATGGAATGAGACATGTGAAGAAATACTGGGGAAAAGGGAACTACAACAAAAAGCATGGATAACAACAGAAACCATCAATAAGATAAAAGACAGAAAAAACAAGAAAGCAGATTTAAACACAAGCAAAACCAGAAGTTCCAAAGCCAAGGCTCAAGAAGTGTACACAGAAGCAAACAAAGAAGTAAAAAAAAGTATCAAAAGAGACAAGAGGAAGTATATTGAGGAGTTGGCAAGAGAGGCAGACGATGCTGCAGCCAAAGGAAATATGAGAGAACTGTATAGCAGCACAAAGAAGCTAACAGGGAAATATAAGCTAATAAGTAGCCTCATAAAAGACAAGAATGGAAAACTGCTCAGCACTATACAAGAGCAAATGAAGAGGTGGACAGAATATTTTGACGACCTTCTCAATAGACCAGCTTTACAAAACCCCCCGGACATCCAGCAAGCAGAAGAAGAGCTACAAATTAACGGTGAAAGACCAACGAAGGAAGAAATAAAGAAAGCCATTAAGCTACTAAGAGATGGAAAAGCGTCTGGACCTGATGGCATTCCAGCAGAGGCCATCAAAGCAGATATCGACACGGCTACAGAGCTGTTATATAAATTACTTGGTAAAGTCTGGGAAAAGGAAGAGATACCAGCAGAATGGAATGAATGATATCTGGTTAAGTTGCCAAAGAAGGGAAATTTACAAGAGTATATAAATTATAGAGGAATAATGTTACTATCAGTGTCAGAAAAGGTATTAAACGGGATTATCCTTGAGAGATTAAAAGAGTCCATAGACAAGAAACTGAGAGATGAACAAGGAAGTTTTCGACAAAACAGATCATGTACAGACCAAATAGCCACTTTGAAAATAATAGTTGAACAAACTCTGGAATGGAATTCACCACTATACACCGGATTTGTGGACTACGAAAAGGCATTTGACAGTGTCGACAGAGAATCACTTTGGAAATTGATGAGGCATTATGGAGTTCCCCTGAAGATCATTAATTTAATAAAGAAAACATATGAAGACATGACATGCAGAGTTCTTCACGAAGGACAGCTTACAGAACCGTTTGGAATAAGAACAGGAGTGCGACAGGGATGCCTCTTGTCTCCATTTCTTTTCTTACTAGTAATAGACTGGGTTATGAGATCATCGACAACACACAACAGAAATGGAATCCAGTGGACTCTGACTAAGCAGTTGGATGATCTGGATTTTGCTGATGTCTTGGCTCTTCTGTCCCATAACCGTAATCAGATGCAGGACAAATTGAAAACACTCGATGAGAGGTCAAGCAATTGGGTCTGAAAATACACAGGGAAACGACAAAAATAATGAGAATAAATGCAGGTAATGATAACAGGGCTGAACTTGAAGAAACACCAATACAAGATGTAGAATCGTACACATATCTTGGCAGCAATATAGACAAAGTTGGAGGGACAGACAGTGCTATCAAACTAAGAATACAAAAAGCAAGAGGAGCTTTCATTACATTGGGAAATATATGGAGATCAAGATAAATCGGATCCAACACGAAAATAAGAATCTTCAACTCAAATGTGAAGCCAGTCCTTGTGAAGTCAGTCCTATTGTATGGCTCTGAGACATGGAGAACAACAAAGGCAACAACCAAAAAGCTACAGACTTTCTGTCACGAAGTGGATTTAAGTATAGTTTGTCTGAGTGTATAGACAAGACCCTAGTATGAGAAAGTCTGAGACGATAGATTTGTATGAGAATGATAGTGAATGTGGAAGATGAGGCTTATAGCTTCGAGGGAGAGAACCGAGATTGACTCTCCCTCGCCACTCGCGACTTTTTTAAGAGCTAAAGACTCACCACCTCTGACTACCATAAAGGAGACAAGGTTTCACTAAAAGTCCACAGACACACCTATACAGACAAATATATACGTACAGTATAGTTATATAGAGAGACTGATCCAGTATACAGTTTATATACACAATAAAATAAATTACATATCAAAAATAAATAACGTGCGTGGTCGCACACCTGAAAAAGAACAAAACAATTAAAATGACTGATAATATAATCACAACCTTTCATCCCCTTATTCAACCTGCATGGGGAAAAAGAATTTAGGATTTAAACACACAGTAATCTGGTGGGGTCTCTAAGTACGAGCCACCACTGTCCGACTGCAGACGTAACTATCTGCCTACACAAATCTTAAGGAACTTTCTAAAGTCCTACACCGCTAACCACAAGCACTGATCCACTAACAGACTTCTTCAGTGCAACCTCAGAAGCTGTCCTCTGCTCTGACTATCTAACTTCATAAATTCTGTCTCTCTTCTGTTTCTGTCCTGATTATCTGACTCTATAACTTCTGTCTCTCCTCTCTAAAGCATTCGGAAGGAATGTTGACCCTATCTCCTCCCACGAATATTGCTGTTTGATGACTTGGGCTTTTAGACTTAGGTACTTGACTCGGAATGTAGCTGCTTCACTGCTGACGAGCTTAATTCATTATCGGCTGATTTAACCTGCTTAGAGTTTAAGGACAAACAGCATTATTATGGCTGTGTACGAATAGAACCAACCTCCAGGCCACGCGCCTCTTTGGAGTGGTATAACGAGCTAAGAGCTCTGGATTTTATAGATAAACTCGTTCCCGCTGAAGCATGGGGCTTCACTGCAAGAGAACTGCTTTCTTCCTCTGGTGCAGACGTACTTGGCGACGGTAACTGCCGCGTCACCAATTTTCTTTCACCTCTGGCGATGCCTCGACCCTTCTACTCCTGAGAATGGCCGAATATCTTGGCAAGCTGTAAGGCAATTTGTACCCCTCCCTGTGTGCCATGAAAATTGCTGTAAACAAAAAAATAATAACACCAAATATACAACCCGTCAAAGATATTCTCATACCTAACACCTTACATTCCCACTACTCCCCTACACAAGCACAGAGATAAACAAATATTTCCGCCAAAAAGTCATACTACCATACACTTCCCTCCTCTTCTCTCTCTCCCCGCTTCACCGTAAATATCTGTCTGGTAAGTAACCCCCAGACGCAGGCTGACCTAATCTGTTACGTTAATCTAGCCTCAGCGTCAAAACAATTCATTCACTGAGGGAAATCTCCGGTAAAATTCCTGGCCCTACTTTATATTACAGACTGACCCTGGTGAGTCATCGCTTAACCCAAAAATAAAATAGACCTCTCTAGGAATAATTAAATCCCATCTCCGTAAAATTAATTACACCCCTCTCTCCCCTCCTGACTACACAACAATTTAATGCACAATAAAATAACGTACGCAATTATGCTACCGTATTTACACTGCAAATATTATAATCAAATCGAGGTTACTTATATATCGGACCTACAATTACAGTATGGATATAGCCTAAGGACTTAACGTTTCACAAACCCGTTACACAAATGATAGATATTGCTACTATTCACAGAAAGTTATAAGCACAACTTACAGTTTTATTCTAAGATAGCAATGGATGGCACTTTCGTTTATAAAATTTAATTTCCTCCCAGAAGAAAACTTACGTTATCGTGCTAAGATTCTATTAAGAAACGCATTATCTACACCGCTAAATTAAGATGCCTACATACCTAATTCTCGAATTTCTCACTTAAGAGCAGACGAATATGACTTAGATTCACGGCTGATACTTCTGGAGACAAAGAGACCCGCTAATGACTAGACGCGGGTATATATCATAAAAAACGACGCTATAACAAACGCCATACGTCATCGCGTGGCGTCTCTCTGGAGCCGCCTTAAACCAATAATATTTCTGCATTTAATAAACTATTGAAACCCGCCAATGATAACGCAAGCTACTCGTGACGCATGTTTATTCCTGCTCCCGCGCAACTCCTATTGCGTGATGTTAGATAAGGTTACACCGACCGCGTGAGCAGAATCAACTTTGATACGTTCTACGTTACCTGGGTCGTGCTTTTCTCACACCTACCCCCGTCTAAACCCGGGTAGGTGGTTTTAACGTCGGAAAATATTCACCCAGCCTAATAATACTCAAGCGCCTAATACAATAAAATGACCGCAATTATTTTACAAGGAAAAGAAGACTGGTGCGGATATTAAAATCAAAACCTACAGTAATCCCTCATGAAAAAAACGCAAATAATTACCTAGGGGAAAAGACTGGGGCGAGTTGAAAATAAAACAGTTAAGCATCACACTTTCATAAATGGGTGCTTGCGTAGAATAGAGGGATTAAAATGGTATGACAAGGTTACCAACGTGGAACTGAGGACAAGAACTAGACAAGTGCCAGTGGAACAAGAGATGAGAAGAAGACGAAGGCGATGGATAGGACACACACTGAGGAAACCTGTTGATAGCATTACAAGGCAGTCCTTGTTCTGGAACCCCCAAGACAAGAGAGTCAGAGGTAGACCAAGAAGCACATGGAAAAGAGAGCTGGAAACAGAGGTGAAAATGATGAGGAGAACGTGGAAAGAACTTGAGATGATGGCACGTGACAGGAGGACTTGGCATGTGTTTGTTGAAGGCCTATGCTCCTTTGGGAGTGGAGGGTTATGGGATGAGCAATAACCCGTCAAACTTGACGGGTTTTTAATTGAAGTGGGCTGTTTCCGTTCCCGGATGACCAGATAGAAGTACATTCTTAGAGTGTTTTTGGTTTCTTTCCATTATACAGTGTAATCAAACTGTTCATGAACACCGTCATTGGAACGCTTTTCTTTGTTGATTGTAACTATTTTCGGGAGAGTATATATAATGGAAACAATACAATTTTTCAACACGGTTGCATTCCTCAGCTGTAACCAACGTACACACGGCGATAATTCTGTTATTTTAGATTCAATTTAAAAGTTCTTTGATGACAACATTTCGTGTGAAAGTGCGTATGTAACACACACGACGCGCTAGTTGCACACCGTGCGTTGCGCACTTTTTTTTTCTGGCGCGAGTTACTATTTTGAGTGTAACCGACCGACGTAACATACATCGGTAATTATGTTAGTTGCGGGATATGGGATGGGATAAACAGAGAACGGACAGAATGTTACACATGTCTGGTAGTCCAGTTCTTAACTCTGAAACTGAGGTCATTTCCGTCATTGTTCAACAAATATTTTCTCGCACAAACAGTCCATCTCTACTCTTCTCTATTGCTGAAAGTCCTTCTCGAGTTTACACTCCCAGTCCTTTCAGGTACTTTCGTTATGCTCTCCATCCATCTTTTTCTTGGACGGTCTCCTAGTCTTGTGTCCTGACCTTGCTTTTAAGCGCGCATTTTCTCGCCTTTCTGTTTGTCTCCACTTGCTGGACGTAACCCAGCCCATCTTAGTCTCACCCAACATCTGACGTCATATCGCTGGTGAACTGAATAACTGGTGCATTCCCTTGTTTGTTTTTATTCTCCATTGGTTAGTTGTAATATTGCAATAATCAGAAATAACTATAGAGAAAATAATGAAAAAATGAACGAACGCAGTGCAGAACCACGCCATACATTACCAAGAAGAGGTCACGTGATAGTTTTCAGACTAAGAACCGGCCATTTCAGACTGAAATACCATCTGTACAAGAATTTGAACATCGGACAGACAGACAGACAGATACATGTCCGTGTGTGGGGAGGAGGACGAATAAACAGTAGAACTCGCCTTCCAAAACTGTCGTCTCCACGAGAGAAGCAGAGTGGCAGCATGTCCGGTCTCCAACCCAGTTGAGGAAGAAACTGTATTTTGATGAGAGAAGCTTTATAAGAGAGATTGATGTGGTTATTTATGAGCGAACGAAGAAGTTGTAATATCTTTAAATGACTCATAAATTATTGTTGTCTTGTTGTGCTATAACTTCCTGAGTTATACAGTCAACACTACCCTACAGGTCCCGATGGAGCACAGTCCTTCAAAAAAATTACGCCAAAGCTTCTGATTCTTTGCCACATTTGTTCAAGGTTTTTCCGTGTCTTTTTTACCCCTTCCGTGTCCGTCTTCAGTTCCACCCCTCGATATGGTTTTTTTTCGGTTTCCCTGTTACCCTGGGGGTTCCAGAACAAGACTTGTCGTTTAAAGCTATAAGAAGATTTCTTCAATGCGTGTCCTATCCAACTTCAGTGTCTCCTTCCCGCCTCTTGTTTCACTGACGCTTGTCTGGCTCTTGTCAACAGTTCCATGAGCCATAAAGTACGATGTGTATTATTGTTTCGTCTGCATTAAATGTGGATGTTTGTCAGGTGTTCCACGTCACCACGTCTTGTAATATCAAAGATTATAAGCACTTGCCAGCCAGTATCCAGAGGCCATTATCCAGTAGCCAGAGGTGTACTTAAAGTATTTGGTACCCGGGGCGGATCATACCTTTGACGCTCTTTCACCCCCCCCCGCCCCCCCCCCCCAATTTAAAGAAAACACTTCCCAATTATATTTTAACAGTAAGTAATATAATAAGAGTGTCCGATGGGACCTTTCTCCTGGTTGTCACCCAGGTCCCCCCCCCCCCCCCCCCCCTCCCAAGAACGCCACTGATCCCAGCTTATAGTTTTTCTTTTAGTCTATTTCTGTTGTTAATATTGCAGTCAAGTTTTTAAGCCGTTTTTTGGAAGATCATACAGTAATTTTGTTTTTTAATTATCACTTTCTTCTCTACACAATAATATATTCTGTCTTTTCCTGATGTAAATACGCTTTCTGTCTGTTTCGGACATCTAAAAGAGTGGTTGCTTTGATCTTCAACTGCATCCAAATGCTTTAAACAGTATCTTCATCAAACAAGTCAAAGAGTATAAATACACTGGAAGCATGTTAATAGAGAATAGTAGAACAAACAGAGAAATACAAATTACGTGACCTGAGGCTAATTCGCTGGCTCACTTAATGACCCCACTGCTCTGGCTTCCGTACATCACCACGGAGACACGGCGACAGCTAATAGCATATTCATGCCAACTCTTTGACCAATGTAAAACATATCTATTCACTATCTGAAGCATAATGTGTGGGGAAAAGATACACTGGACGTACTGTAAATAATAAACGAATATAGGTAATTAGCACGCACTAGCAAAACTGACAGAATGGGGTCAGTAGACGACAGAAAAGTAATAGAATGGATATACTCACTGGGGAAGCAAAGCAGGGACATTCTGAACAGTGCCAACGCCTCGATGTGAGAGGGAATCGGGAAAGGACACTCGGCCAACTAAACACCATTAAAAAAAAGTGCCTGATTGGCTGGCTGTGGTCATTCTCACGACACTATATGGTTATAATAAGAAATAATACTAGTGATGAGCTACACAGAGGGAAAGGGAATATATATGTATATACACACATAGTACTGTTACCTTGTCACAGTGCAGACAAATCAGTCACTATACCAAGCGAACCTGTGGCGGTTTTAGGCATAGGCAACCTAGCCTAGGACCTCGCGCTTTTAGGGGCCTCCGCAAAACATATTTGCGTGTCGATACAACAGGAATTTATTGAAAAGGGGCCTCACAAGTTCACTCTTGCCTATAGGGCCCCGCACAACATCAAACCGCTACTGAATCGAACAATAGTAGTAAACGTGGATATAGATTGTACTGCGACCTGCCCAAGAGGAAAAGTCAATAGGCAATGTTAAATAAAACCTGAAGAAGCATGACAGGGCTATGACCAAAGTAGCACACATCTGACAAAAAAACAGTAACTGCTTCTTTCCAGCACTGGTACTCGTGCAACCAGTTAAATGCAGTACAGTAAAGCACTACTGTAGCGGTGTAAATAACAAAGGGAGCTGTTAAAAAAAAAAAAATTGCATTGCAGTCAATTTTCCAAATACTGTACATTAGAAACACGTAGTTTTATTATTGTCTTTAATTGTTTTTTTTTTTTTTTTTTTGGGTTGAACATCCGATTTGCAGATGGCTTCTCGTGGCAAAATTGCAGAGTTCTTCTTCGTACACTATCAGTCTTCTACTTGAATGTTGTCTTTGAAAGCAGTAGTAAGCTTGAGGCTATTTGCATCTCCGTGGAGCTTTTCCAGGAATGGTACTTGTGACGGCTATATGTGCTCTGTCGGGTTCCTCATATGTTGGGCGACTTTGAAGCAGAAGTTCAGTAGTCAGTTTATCAGTGTAGGATTCGAAACAGCGTAGTGTCACGCTCCAGTCTGCCCAATTGTAAATGGATATCCGATTCTGCTCTCGAGTTAGGGACGGCAAAGGCAGCGAAGAAGAGAACTGGTCACCCCCCTCTGAAGCTGGACCTGGTATAGTGAAGTCTATACTCCCCTACTGCAGTATCTGCTATGGGACTACTTTTACCTTGTCACATAATTGTTATTTGTTAATTAATTATGTTATCATTTGTTCCATACGTCTGCTGTGCCCTCTGCCATTTTCTCATAGCCTTTCGGTATGACTCGTCATTGTTTCCTGTTTGTTAACTGTGGCTGGCGAAGTGATAGCCTCAAATGTCCCGACCTGTCTCTAGCGTATTAATCATTTGGAGAACAGACTCCAATACCATTACTACGCTAGCTGGCATGATTCATCATGGCGAAGAGGGAAAAAATATTTCATTACACCTACAAATAATTATCGCGTACAAGAGGGGGAAAAAACAGCCATTTTGTCCTCGCAGGAAACTATTAAAGGTCTGCGTGAATGTATCAGTTCTCTCTCACTTTATTTCTCTCAATCCAGGTTTCTTCTTTCACAGGCAAGATGTGGTAATCTTTACGTTTAGACTAGCAAATTTTAGAGTTACCTTCTCTTATAATGTTTGTCTTGGCTGTTGTAAATGTTACGGTCTATCACTCCAAGGGGAGGTCACTTTATAATTTACTAGTCATCTTGTCCCTCGTTGCCTTCAGACTTCCACATTAATGATTCTAATAACGGCAGTAGTCAGCTCAAGGTTCCTGACATCTCGTTCACCCTCAGACTTCCACATTAATGATTCTAATAACGGCAGTAGTCAGCTCAAGGTTCCTGACATCTCGTTCACCCTCAGACTTCCACATTAATGATTCTAATAACGGCAGTAGTCAGCTCAAGGTTCCTGACATCTCCAAACAGTATTTCGTGGAGAGAAGTAGGTTGCTGCCATATGCTACTCCGTTCACTGTTGTATGTTGGGCAGGACAGGAGCAGTTGTTCAGCTGTTATGGGGCTGATGCCACAGGTGCAGAGATCTGTTGCACCAATTCTGTACTTGTGTTATAGATGGTCTCTCAGTCTGTTGTGTCCAGTGCATAACCGGAATATGATGACCTTGTCTCAGGGTAAAGGTTACCCGAGATTTGCACCTTCTTCAGTTCTCATCACAGTTTTTAAAAAGAACAGGTACTGCTCTCTCGCATGTCGTAAAATGCGCTCACTGTGGGATAGTTCATGTGGCTGGCAACCTTATGATGCAAAAGAAATTGCTACACAGACACAGGCTTCGTGCAAGCAGGCCAATTACAGTGGTGGCTCTATGCTCCATAAGGAGTGAAAAAAAGGAGATCAGATCAAGTCTCCTCACAATTTTTGTTTTAATTTAACGGATAAAAATATAGGCCCACTGTTGAATCTCCGATGGCGTGTATTTAGGATAAAAGATACCTATAACAGCAGATAACTTTCATTATCCCAATTGTAACACTTAATAATGTAATAATAACGTTGGGCCTGCTGGGTAACATTTTGTCGAATAGACAAAAGCAGCCGCGGTCGAAAGCGTTCCGCAAGTGACCCGACCCAGACGCCTTCTGAACTTTTGACAGTTCTCGTATCACGTAGCCTGGTTAGCTTTTTTTTTTTTTTTTTGAAATGGCACGCAAGCAAAAGGGATTGGCAGTTAGACAGAAGTCTTTCCTCCAGTGTTGCCACTCAGATTTGTTCCATCTAGAGGCTTCCGTAGGGGAGAGAAGTGTTAGAGACTTCACTATACTAGGTCCAGCATCGAGAAGTTGGGTGACCAGTACCCGTCTTCGCTGCCTTTTCCTTCCCTTACTCAAAAGAAAAGTCAAGAACCCATTTACAACCGGGTCGACTAGAGCGTGTCGATACCGTGAATCGAACACGGCACCTTTGCGGGAGACCAGCACTCTAAAGGCTATTGTCAATTGGTTTTTTTTTTTGTGGTAGGGGTGTTACAATTTATATATTAAGGAAGGTCGTTGTAAAAACAAACAAACAAACACAACACAACACACACATACAAATTAGAAAAAAAAATCTTGTAAAATTACAATCTGCATAATAAAGTTGAGCGACATCCCCTGAGTCATATGGACTTTTGAATGTTTTTTTTGGGGAGGGGTGGGGGGGTGGAATTTTTTTTTTTTTACCGTGTAACTTTATTCGTTATCTTGTGCTTTTGACGCTTAGCTTTTCTTGTGGTCACTTTCATTGAACGTCTGGAGCACTAATATCTTTGATTGAATCAATATTTAGAACATGTTCCGTTTAGAGGAAATCCAGTTATTTGTGTGTAATATTTTCCTTAAAGCATAGATTTATTTCCGTCACTTACTTTAAATTAAATGCCATAATGTATGCCGGAAAGTTTTTAATCATAAAATCTATATGGCCTTTATATCGACAGCATATTCAACGTCGTCCAGTGTGTAGCTCCGATGTCGTTGATGAGATAAAAGAAAGAAACGGACTACCACTCTTTCAGAAATGTCGTAAGGGGCGAGTAATATAATGTTGTGCAAAAGGCTAGCGACCTCCCAACTGTGACGGTATTGCCTCCCCTGCTTTGCAGTAGTGGTCCAACAATGGCCAAAACTCAAGAGTATCTAATATGGGCTTCAAAGGTATCTACCTTCGCACAAGATTACTCTTGGCAGAGATGTAGATAGAAGGGTAATGACACTTCTATCACAAAGGGAGTCTTCACAAGATATTCAGATAAGCGAAAACAATGCTGCTTTGGCTGAGCACGGTAATTCTAGAATCTGCCGACAACTTTTGTGAAGAATTAAGCAATGATTAATTTTAGCTCGTTAAGCCCCCACCTCTGGTTTACTCAGTGGAATTCTTATTATTCTGGTATAGCTCTGTTTAGAGTGTGTGTAGTAAACTGACGGAGACAAACATGCAGTACATTTAAAAGGATTAAATCGAAGTTAAATAAATTTGTAAAACTACAAATAATAAAATTAAATAATCACTTCAGTTTTAACAGTTTGAAAATAATTGAATAGTTTAGAAGAAATGTTTCGTCATTGATTTATAGTAGAGTCGATAAAAAAAAGTTCACTTTTGCAGCGTAGATTTTGTACTTAGCTGCCAATAGTAGTTCTGCACCCGTTGATTGGTTCTTTTACATTGCTCACGCTAGTCGCTGGTCAAGGTTGTCGGGTGTAGCTCGTTTCCAAGAAATGTCAAGGAGAGTCTACAAAGTTGGTCCCTCGTCTTAAATTGTAAGTCACTTGTCCCTTCTTGTTCCAGAGATAGTACTTTCTGTTGGTGTGGAAGATTATGATAATTGATTTCATATATCTATTGCTTTATTTTCATTTTGTCTTTTACCTAGCTTTCACCTACGCCTGTTTTTAACATAAACCCCTATACACTCTCAGCTCTGTCTCTTTTTCTAATTTAGCGCGTAATTTAATTTTCTGTTCGCTATTCCCTTTGATGAGAGTTTACCGGAGACCGATTAGCTAACGTGAGCTGTATTATTTTACACCAGCGATCGAAGATCGTTGTAATGGGATCAGACAGCGATCAAGGTGGAGATAATTTTGGAAGCAAGGGAGACAAAATTTTATTACTCCCCTTGTAAACTGGTCGCTAGAAAGTAATTAAACCACGGTGAGAAGAGCAGATCAAAAGACCTGGCTCGCTAGAAGACGAGCAGAGACGAAGGAAACTCACACTGATTAGCGAATTGGCGATGCCTGATCTAAGAATGAATAGGGTTCTGGTTTTTGGCTTGTAATGTGAGAAAGATCTTTGATTTGCAAATCCGAACGTAGAATTCACCGTAGGTGTTAACATCTGGCAGAGAGTCTGTTTTCGGGTTATAGTTATAACATTTCCTTTGATTTCAGATGTATATATACCCTAGCCTTCTAACTAAAATTTATTCAGTACTCGACAGATTCAGAAGACATCTAGCTGCAATTCTAGAATCACTCGTATTGAGTAGAGTTTCTTAGTTTTTGTTGGAGAATAGTCTTAGAAGTTTGTGCGAAGGTAATATATCTACTAGTAGAATGAGTGATTTAACTAGTTAAATCGTCAATCATATTTTACGAGTTTTCCTGTGCAGAGTGATTTACAAGAGAGGTCCGTCAATATATATATTTCTCTAAGTTTTACTGTGTTACAGTGGATAGTAGAACAAATAATAATTTCTAGCTAAACTCTTCCAGCTATAAGATAAATTTAATTAACTGCTAGTAACCGGTCAGATAATATTTTAACCAACTAGTAAAGGCACTGATTCATCATGAGTATTGACGAAATATGTATTTATTTCTAATTCATGATGACTGATTTTTTTAAATGACTAGAATTTATTTCACGAGTTAGACGAAAAGACAAGCTCTAAGCTTGTAGTTTATAATTTAAAGTTAAATAACCGAAGTGGATAAATATATTATATTTTACGCGAGGTAGGATAGGATTGTGATACTATATACTGGTTAAGTATTTTGTATGTTTTTCTCTTTATACAGTATTTGGGTCAAACCCTAAACCTTATCAGCGGCTTTCATATAAATCTGGGAATAATCATACTAGTTCTGGGTCTTCAAGGTAAATCTGGTCTGAGGTTGTGTTTACACCCAGAGAGAGACCGAATACCAACCCAAAGAACATTTAGAGTGACTTGGTAACTGGCATATAGATCCAGATTTATTGTTCGAATCTCATTTACATTCAGTCCCGTTGTGGCTACCTAACAAACCTTAACATTTCCGACGTTTGATCATTTGTGTGTGACCAAGAATTTTATACTGAGAGAAGTTACCGACCTAACATTTCTTAAGTACTGGAAACCTCAAGATTCTGACACTGTGAGCACTGTGACATCTATTACCTGAACTGACTTGAAGTGACATAAACAGTAATCCAAAAAAAATATAGTCGTAAAGAGAACGCTCCCCGGAGGAATTAGAATTAACCGGTCTCTGTAGAGTGCTAAAAGAACACTGGAGTTGCTGTGGGTGTGTGTGTGTCCTAGAGTTTGCGCCAGAAGGTGAAAATCAAGTTTGTAGGTAAGAAAGAATGTCGGTGGCCACTGTTGTATGGATAGAAAGAAAGCAGGAATGAGTGGTTCTTTGATCGTATAATTCATGTACCCACTTTGTATTTTTTCTTGATGCAAAGTTGTTTTTTTTTTGCTAATACTGTTTCCCTTTCAGAAAAGATTAACATATAAACTCTGTTCTTTACTGTAGAGGGAATTTCGAGACCATAGCGTATAAATCCGTGACTCTTTGGGGGTTAATAACTTTTCTTCTAACGGGAATTTTGTCTCAGAGGGAGGGAGGTTTACACCTATGAGTCTATTTCTTGATTAATTCATTAACTTTATGTTTACTTACATTTGATTTGATAGTCATAATATTGTTGTTGTGAAGTTTCTTTATGATAAATAAAATTTACATAAACTTTATTACGTGTGTCGGTCAGCTTGTCCCGAAAAGATCCATATTCCATTGATGTAGTTTTCACGTCTGTGCGTCTAACTGTCGTCACTTATGTGTGTGTGTATGGGAGTGGTGATATATATATATATATATATATATATATATATATATATATATATATATATATATATATATATATATATATATATATATATATATATATATATATATATATATATACAGTAGAACTCCATTTATCCGAACCCCATGGGACCGAGCATCGTTCGGATAATCAAATGTTCGGATAATTGGATTACATAATGAATCGAGTACATGTACACATATTTCTAAAAATAATTAACCATCACAAGGAAAATACACTATAAAACATATTTACTTGTACTGTAATAATAATACCCACACTGTATTAGATCACTGTATCACCAAAATCTTTTATTACACTGCAGTGCATGTACTACTTGTATTAATTATTTTTGTTAAGAAAGAGAAATGTTTTCAAAATAACATTACAAACGATTCAAAACCAGGCGCAACTTACGTATATATGTACTTGCACAGATGTAGCCCACTATTTAAAATAATGAGGAATCCTCTTTTGCACCAAACTGGATAGTTACAATCCTCATTTGTGTCTACTGCAGTACTTTCATTTCCTCCTTTTTTCCCAAGCAATCTACTCCAAGCCTTGTTGAGATTATCTTGTGACAGGGTGGTCCAAGCATCAGCTAACATATAGCAGCAGTCTTTGAGATTAAGCTTTTTCGAAAACGCCACCACACTTTCTTCATCTTCAGCCAACAATTAACGACGCAGGACTTCCTTCTTGTACATCTTTTTAAGCTTTGCTATAACACCCTGATCCATTGGTTGAATCAGTGCTGTTACATTGGGAGGCAGAAAAATTACTTTAAAATTTGCATCAACTGCATTCAATGTATCCGTCTCTGGATGAGATGGTGCATTGTCCAGTAGAAGAATTACTTTTCCTGTTTTCTTTTCTTGTTCTCTGAACCTCTTCACATTTGGGATGAACTGATTTGTATACCAATCAAGAAATATTTCACTATTCATCCAAGCACTCTTCTGTGCTTTGTAACACAATGGGAGACATGTCACATTCTTTAAACAACGTGGTTTTTTGGCTTTGCCGATGATTAGCACCGGTAAACGATGACTTCCACTGGCATTCGCGGCTACCAAAATTGGTACTCTCTCTTTGCACTTTTTAAACCCAGGGGCAGCTGCTTCGCGCTGAGATGCAAGTGATTTTTGAGGCAATGATTTCCAGTATAAGCCAGTCTCATCGGCATTATACACACCATCGAGTGAATAACCTTCTTCTTCCAAAAAAGCCAAGAATGTTTCTTTAAAATTTTTAGCGGCAGTTGCATCGCTACATAAAGATTCCCCTTGAATCTCCAATTCTCGTATGCCATGACGAGATTTAAAGTTTCTTAACCATCCCTGGCTAGCCTTAAAGTCAGGAGGACCGTCAAGTTGATTGTTGAACTGAAGTGCCTTTTCACACAACAGAGAACCAGAGATAGGTTCCCCTTTGCTTCTTCTTTGCACAAACCATATATACAAAGCCTCTTCCAATTTCACATCTTTCGCTCCTAGTCTCTTGATAATTTCTGTTTTCGTTTCAATTGACAAAACATCGCGGTTCCTTTTATATGCTTTAGGCCTACTGGAAGATGCCATATCGCACAGAGAAATACTTGTACACCAAAATTATTCTGCTGTAGTAGCAGACACAATTATTTTAAGTTGAACTGTCTGTTTAGCCAGTGTTCTACCTAGAACGCACACGTACACTGGATTGGTAAACCAGATATTAACTGACTTTATGATCTAACTGACTTCCTGTACGTAAGCGACCGACCATTAGCCATCCCATTCTCTACAAATTGTTCGCACACATTTGAAGTTTGCCGCATCAAAAGATTCAGTATTTTAGTCTAACGTGACTGTGGCATCTGATTTTTTTTTTTCTGGAAAAAGTGTTCGGATAATTGGATGTTCGGATAATTGGGGTTCGGATAAATGGAGTTCTACTGTATATATTAATACATATTCTAGTAGACTATCTGACTAACTAAGTTCTGTTGTAGAGATAGGCTGAACGATAGAAGCTTCTCGATTTCAGGGACAGACTCTAACTAGTTTCCACCATCTCACTCGTGAAAATCTATTTTTGTTGCATTATCTCTCACTGAGCCATCACCTGTTCTAATCTATACAGAAGGGTCCAATCTATATCTTAATTCCCCTATCAAAAATCTACGACAGCTGGTACCACCAATAACTATGATAAAAAAATAGAAACGAAATGATCGTCTGAGTATTGCGTTTCCCGACACATAGTTATGTGTCCCCTTTCTTCTATTCTACCATCCCATTTATCTCAGAATTTACCCTCGATGAGAATTAAATTTAATCCCTCGTGATAAAACTTTCTTTACATTTAAACTGGATAGCTTTAGCGTTACAATACATTTAAATGAAAAGGTTAATAGTACAGATAGAATATGTTTACATTTACATTTCCACCGATTGAAAAGTGTTCACAATATAAATTGAATATGTTTTCGTTTATGTTTACACTGATTTGAAAAGTTTGAAACTTCCATTACGTTTAAAGTGCAAATGTTAACATCGACATTTATACTAGTTTGAAACTGTAAGAATGTACATCATTTCTTTCATCTTGTCCTCCCTGCTCCATAAGGAACCTGTGACTCTTTATGCGATTAGTTCTCTTTAAGAAACTAGCAATAAAGCAATCACCAGCCCGTGCAGTGGTGGTTCGTGAATCATCATTCTATATGCTGAGGTTGACAGCTTCGAATAACTTGGGCATCCACTAGCGATCTTCACATATTAAAATTCACATAGCCATATACATATATATATATGTTATTTCACATGTTAGTAATAAAATATAGAATATAAAATCACAACTTATGCCAATCCTGGTTCACAAACATTTTGCTCAGATGAATAAAAGAGACTTGAATCGGTCTCTTACACGCATCTCGGGTGTCGTTTCTTTAATAAGATAATTCCCTCTATGACTCCGTGTGTTTCAGTTTCCTCGGATATTCCGGTTTTCCTTATTTAAAATGTTAGAGATTTCCTGGGCTGAATTGTAAGTCCCGATGAATACTCCAATAAAAGGTGTCCGGTCTGATAAAAGGAAATTCTGACTTCTCACTACTGGCAAGTCTGGTGTCTTTGGCAGCGTGAATCTCACAGTGAACTAGACTGACTGAAGCGTCAGGTTATATTCACTGTCCTACCCCGCTCTGTTTGTTATGGAACTCAAATGATCAGCCAATCTGATTTGAATATTTTGCATCACTCATCTAGTGCAAAATTTCAAACATTACTTTTCTGAAGATGAGCTGTAAACATCCGATTGCCCTGTCAGACGAACTCACAGACACATCTGTAAACTGTGTTTCAGATGTAACAAATTATTACTTTATTAGAAAGTAATCTCTTTGTAACAAGGTGTACCGGAAACGATTATGTCTTGCTTGACTGTCCAGAATGTGTCGCACAGACGATTAATCTCTTATCTGTCGCGCACCCGGGCCTAATCTTAGCAAACATTTGCCGCACCCTGGCAAACGCGATGTATTATCAGCAACATGGGGTGTCAGATGTTTGAATAAACAAACTCTCTGCTACATAGCAAACAGGAAGAAAAGGGTGCGACTCGGAAAAAATCGCAATGAAATCAATACAAAAATGTAACTTATACTGCCGTGGGGAAAGAGAGATCGGAAGAGGATGCACCAAAATCCAGCTTGTGACACCAACATAAAACAAGTTGCCGCAGAAACCACAGCTGCAAGAGTTGGTTTTTTGCTGTATGCTTTCTCTGGGGGGGAGGGGGGAGGGGGGGGGGCTGAATCTGCAGTGGGGGCTTTATGGTCCATACGAAGTAAAGATGTTATTTTATATATTCAACGTTTGTTTTTTACAAATAACACAATTTATTTTTTTTAGCTCCAACATTTGGAGTGGCAACACTGCTTCCATTTGACTTTCTGAATGGCGCGAGAGAAAGAAAAAGCAGACAGACACGCATTTTATAGCAACTCTGCTATTATAATGAAAACACGCATGTTGGAAGAACGTGACCCTAATATTTTTACACAGTTATTAACAGGATAGTGTCTGTTTCTCTGTCTCTCTTTCTCTGTCTCTCTCTGTCTCTGTCGCTCTCTCTCTCTCTCTCTCTCTCTCTCTCTCTCTCTCTCTCTCTCTCTCTCTCTCTCGCTTTCTCTCTCCAGTCCTTTCCTGTTTTTTCTTCGCCATCAGCGGAGCGTTCAACGCTACAAGCGCGATGTAATATAATTTATCACTAACGATATCTATAACCCGAAATCGCCTCCCTTAACCCCTTCAGATATTAGATGACGCAAAACGCAGGTTCAAAACTCAGTATATAGCTCAATAACGCGGGTGTTACCAGACACGATTGTTTTAAGAAACTGCATATGAAGTGTTTTAAAACTTTGAAGAGTTTATAAACGACCAGGAGTTTACGAGCAAATGACGAGACAGAACATTAAACGACCTAATTTCGAGTGTTCCAAAAGCTACTTATCTAAGCGCTGTTTTACCATCTTATTCCACTTCTTATCATTAATAGCGTCTACTAGCGTACTTCCCGTATCAACCGCATTTAAAATGGAACATTTGGCAGTGATAGGGTTCCTATTTTTTAATATATTTTTTTGCCTGTTTTGTTATACTGATCCAGCGGCTCTTGGGCTCTCGCCCTTCGGCCCGCCTTTTTTGTTATACAAAGGTACCGGGTTCGAAACATAGTGACGTCGTGAGTTAGGGAAGGAAAAGGTAACGAGGAAAAGAACCAGTCACACCACCTCTCGAAAATGGACCTTGTATAGCGAAAGTAACCATCATGATGTGTGTGTGTGTGTGTGTGTATATATATATATATATATATATATATATATATATATATATATATATATAGCATATATATATATATATATATATATATATATATATATATATATATATATATATATATATATATATATATATATATATATATATATATATATATATATATATATATCATCAAACTCCATAATTCTCGCCGTTTGTACGTCAGTCACATCTAAGGGATGCAAATGTGGTTGAAAGTTAGACATTAATTGTATTGTTTCCCTTATATGCACTCTCCCGAAAATAGTAACACTCAACGAAGAAAAGTCGGTGAATTGTGCAACACAAAGTGAGTGACAGTGATATATGAATAAAATGTAAGTTTTTGATTGTAGAACCCAGTTTCATTCCGGAAACGGATTTAACTCAGCATTTTGTTAAAATTAACCTTAAAATGTAAGTTTTTGATTGTTTCTTCAAGACAAAATTTTAAATTAAAGTATTGCAGACTTATTGTTGGAGCTACTCGCTGGAAATGAAAAGGTTAATTGGAGCATAGATACCATGATTTCCCATGATCCCAACGACATAGTTGATTTCCCAACCTAGTTTCTTAACGAGCAGTGCCCATCAGGAATGCCACCGCATTTGCTGAAATTAAAGGTTGCTGCATATATCATGCTATTGCGAAATCTGAACGCAAAAACAAAAACGGACTATTGAATGGCACGCGTTTGGTCATAAAAGTCTTGTATCGGAATTCCATTGATGCAGAAATTATCACTGGCAGTTGTGGCGAGAGGTTTTATTTGGCTTTAAGATCAGTATAGTACTGACAATTACAGAAATAGAATTTCTGCAGAAAATGGTGAAGTCCCAGTGTCTGAGAGAACTACTGGTATCACAAATTAGTTACGGCTGTGAATGATCTGATCTCGAAACAATAGTAGAGAGGAGACCGACATAAAGTGCCACCTCCGCTGTGTAACTAACTGTGATATTAAAAAACCAAGGAAACAGATTTTACTTAACACTGATAAAATTGACAAGTCGTTCAAATACAATGTCCTTATTATTTATTTAGTATATACACTATCTACTCTTGTGCTGAAGGGTGAATGTTGAAAAATGGAATGTAATGAATTTGTAAGTTTACATATGATTTACAAATATTTATATTTATATAGATATGTAAATAAATATTACAACAAGTTTTCCAATTATAGGAACAAAAAATTATATCAGCTGTGCTGTTATTCAATTATAGTACATGTATCAGCTGTGCTGTTAATTAAGGATATAACACTTATCAGCTATGCTGTTATTTTTGTCTCTTGCTATGCTACTTCACTTTCTCATCACTGACAGTTTCTATGCTCACAATGCTGGCAGAAATGGTACTAATGTGTACTCATCTCTCTAAAATCTGTTGTTCTTTGGTTGGTTCACACAACATCGGCAGAGTATCGTTCCTTTAGCCCACCCAAGACTGAGGGGGACCAAAGATGTAGAGTCAGGACAACCTCTATGCTCCTGCGGAGTTCCAGGCAGCTGGATTGACGACCCTCGATCTCAGGTTTTAGGACACGAATAAAACCTGTAACAAGGAAAAATAGGGGCTAATTTCTGTCCTCAAGCCCACCTATTTCTATTGTATATGATATGAGCGTGTCTCAGTGTCTGCATGTAGGATGAATGACAACATGGCTTAGTATGATTTAGCAATAGCGAGACAAGACAGGTATCTACTTGCAAAACATTCTTTCTGATAAACTAATACATGGATATCATTAAATAATATAAATTCAATGCATGAATACATTCAATAATATAAATTCAATACATGAATACATTCAATACATGAATACATCCCATAATATAAGTTCAATACATGAATACATCCAATAATATGTACACCTAGGTGTGATACAACAATGTCCTTCCCCCTATAATATACCAGGCCCTCTCTGACAAGTGCTATAATATATCCTAACAATAACGTTATGTTCTTATGATAGGAGTATGTGAGACGAGGACTTTTTGGTGATATATCAGGTGGGAGTTATAGGAGACAATAGATTGGAGTTAGATGAGACAAGAGATTGAGTCCTAACAAGGACTGTTTTGGTTATATTTCAGTTGGTTTTATCTGAGATAATAGACTGAAGTTATAGGAGATAATAGATTGAGTCCTAACAAGGACTGTTTTGGTTATATTGCAGTTGGTCTGAGATAACAGATTGAAGTATAGGAGACAATAGGTTTTTGACTGTTTTGGTTATATGGCAGTTGGTCTTATCGGAGATAATAGACTGAAGTCATGTGAGACAATGGGAGCCGCGCTAGCGTAGTGGTTACAACACCGCTCTGGCGACCGGGTGATACAGGATCAAACCCGGGCAGATTGAGGATTTTTTCGTCGACCGGGATTTGGACTGACAATATTTGAAGGTTGAGTCCTACTGGCGGCTCCTGAGCCGACCCAAGGACTGTTTTGGTATTTTAATGGCGAGGGACACCTGTCTCTGTACAAGAAATAAAAGGGTCACGTAAAATATCGGTTAGACATAAATAATAAGATTTCGCCTCGAGATTAGTCATGTGAGACAATAGATTGAGTTATAGGAGACAATAGCTTGAGGTATGAGTCCTATTAGTCTTTGTCTATTCAATCATAATAGGAAATACAATCATTATACTTAATTTCCCCCAAGATACAATCAGTAACCTGATAGGTAGTATAAATGACACACAACAAATACCAACATTATAGACCTGCTGAAAGCCTATTTTCCTAAAGGTTATCGTAAATATATTTACCCTCTAAGATTCAAACCGGCCAGATTTTGACTCGACTTAGCAAAGCAAGCTGCAGGTCATTGCACTCCAGGTAAGCTATAAATCAAGGTGACAGCTTCTCCTCTTCAGTCGGTCGGTATCTCTGGCGTCGTGTCGGTGATGTGTGATTATGCATAAAATCCGCCCGATTATATAGGTAGGTGAATGCTTAAGGAAAGCGTTTGGTTGGTTCCTGGCGGAGCAAAATGATTGGTTTCCTCCGGTTTAGTCTCAAGCGCTGTACAGCCTAATTTTATTCAGTTTTCATCCGCCATCTTGCGTGAACAAGATGGCCGTTAATTTATTCTGTCTCAGAGACTGGTGAACGTTGCTCGTTGATTGGTTGAAGCAAATCTGTATCTCGACATAGTGATTAACAAAGTAGTGGTTACACTCGTTTCACGACATAGCCCCCTCCTTTCCTAGCTGTAACTTGTCATAGCTGACGTGTAAACCCCTGCTTTGGTTAATCCTTTTGCGTCTGTCCTTCCAGAGTACTAGGGTGTCGACTTAAAAAATCAGCTCCTACATTGTCTCTTCCCGGAATGTAATTCACGGTAAAGGAATAAGGCGCCAGAAGCAGACTCCACCTTAACAATCTCGAATTTAACTTTTTAGATGCAGCCAAGAAAGTTAAAGGTTGGTGATCGCTTTGGACAATGAAGTGTGTCCCATACAGTCCCATACAGGTAAGGTGAAAATTTGTCGATGGACCAAATTAGAGCCAAACATTCTTTCTCTATGGTCGAGTAGTTCAACTCAGCTGCATTCAGCTTTCTACTGGCGTAGGCGACTGGTAAAAGTTCCTCTGGCAGGGCTTTTGATTTCTGCAACAGAGTTGCACCAATACCTATACTGCTAGCGTCCGTCCTTAATACAAATTCCTGCGTGATATCGGGTAGCGTAAGGATTGGTTTGCTGGTGAGTTTTGCTTTTAGCTCTGTGTAAGCTTTTTCACAATCAGCATTCCATTGGATTTTGTCAGGCTGTCCTTTCGTCGTTAAGTTAGTTAACGGTGCACACAGAGAGTTAAAGTGGGGTATGTACTTCTGATAGAACCCACATAAAGACACGAATGATCTCACATCTTTCTTCGTTTGAGGTCTGGGTGCCTTCTTTAACTTCTCTATATTCTTTGGGTCAGGAGACATATGACCTGTAGAAATAGTGTGACCTAAGAATTCCAACTCCTTACAACCGATATAGCACTTGGTTGGACGTGCAGTCAATCCAGTGGCTCTCAGTCTGTCAAACAACATGGAGAGCGCTACTATATGCTCTTCAAATGTGTTTGTAGCAACAAGAATGTCATCCATAAAGTTAGTGATATGGGGATTTTGTAGAGGTTCCAACAATTTCCTCATCATTCTTGAAAAGATACTGGGAGCATTTTTCAGGCCAAAGGGTAGTACATTAAACTCGTAGTGTCCGTCTGATGTACTAAATGCCAGCATTTTCCTAACTTCTGGTTTCACTGGTATTTGGTAGTATCCCTTGCTTAGATCTACCTTCGATAAATACCTAGCCTTACTCAGTGTAGAGAACAGCTGGTTGGTGTCAGGTAATGGGTCCACCTGAGATTCTGTGATCGCATTAAGCTTCCGGTAGTCAATACATAACCTGTGTTCACCACTCGGTTTTCTCAATAGCACCACACTTGAGCTATAGAGAGAGTCTGACTTCGAGATAATTTTCTCCTTCAACAGATAACCAACTTCCTCCCTTAGTGCTTGGGCTTTCGCATAGGGTATAGGGTATGTTCTCATGCATACTGGGGTAGGGTCGGTAACCTTCATGTCGTACTCTAACAGATTCGTACGACCTGGCTTATCTGTGAGCACATCAGCATGGGTTTCCAACACTTTCTGAACCCTCTTCTTCTGCTCCGGAGTTAAATGTTCACTAATATTTACTTTTGAACAAAGTCTGGAATGGAATTCACCACCACTATACATCGGATTTGTGGACTACGAAAAAGCATTTGACAGTGTGGACAGAGAATGACTTTGGAAATTGATGAGGCATTATGGAGTTCCCCTGAAAATCATTAATTTAATAAAGAAAACCTATGAAGACATGACGTGCAGAGTTCTTCATGAAGGACAGCTTACAGAACCATTTGGGATAAGAACAGGAGTGCGACAGGGATGCCTATTGTCTCCATTTCTTTTCTTGCTGGCAATAGATTGGGTTATGAGATCATCGACAACACACAACAGAAATGGAATCCAGTGGACTCTGACTAAGCAGTTGGATGATCTGGATTTTGCTGATGATTTGGCTCTCCTGTCCCATAACCTAATCAGATGCAGGACAAATTGAAAACACTCGATGAGAGGTCACAGCAATTGGGTCTGAAAATACACAGGGAAAAGACAAAATTAATGAGAATAAATGCAGGTAATGAAAACAGGGTTGAACTTGAAGAAACGCCAATACAAGATGTAGAATCATACACATATCTTGGCAGTAATATAGACAAAGTTGGAGGGACAGACAGCGATATCAAAATAAGAATACAAAAAGCAAGAGGAGCTTTCATTGCATTGGGAAATATATGGAGATCAAGAGAAATAGGATCCAACACGAAAATAAGAATCTTCAACTCAAATGTGAAGTCAGTCCTATTGTATGGCTCGGAGACATGGAGAACAACAAAGACAACAACCAAAAAGCTACAGACTTTCATAAATGGGTGCTTGCGTAGAATAGAGGGATTAAAATGGTATGACAAGGTTACCAATGTGGAACTGATGTTCAACTGAGACAAGTGATCCAGCTTGGAACAAGAGATGAGAAGAAGACGATGGCGATGGATAGGGAACACACTGAGGAAACCTGCTATTGATAGCAGTTACAAGATAAGTCCTTGTTCTGGAACTTCCCCCAGACTTGCTTGCAAGAGCTTTCGCAGAGGATAGACCATGTCTCAAGAAGTACATGGAGAAGAGAGTTGGAGACAGAGGTGAAAATGATGAGGAGAACATGGAAAGAACTTGAGATGATGGCACGTGACAGGAGGACTTGGCATGTGTTTGTTGAAGGCCTATGCTCCTTTGGGAGTGGAGGGTTATGAAATGAAATATTTACTTGAACACAATCCTCTGTAGTTGTGAGTGGATACTCCATAGAGTGAAGGGGTTCACCGTGCATTTCTGTTGCAATGGCTAGGGTCATGATATGTGCAACTTCTGATGATTCCTTGTCATAGTATTTTTTAAGAAGATTGACATGATATACCTTCTCCTTTCCTTTCTTGTCAATCTTATAATTGGTCCTGGAAAGTTTCTCCAGTATGACATAGGGTCCCTGCCATCCAATCTGCAATTTATTATTGCTGCTCGGCAACAGTAATAACACCTTTTCACCCACCTCCAGTTCCCTATCCTTTGCTTTTTTTGTTGTAGTACGCAGCATGCTTCCTCCTGGCCTGTCTTAAGTTATCATTGGCCAGTTTCCAACCTGCTTTCAATCGAGATGTCAACTCGTTGACGTACTGGTATGAGGAAGTCACTGTTTCCTCTGCCTTTTCATCAGTCCATGTCCGCAGCAATGCTTCCAGTGGACCTTTTATTGGTCTTCCAAACAACAATGTAGCTGGAGCCAATCCAGTTGAATTGTGGGGTACTTCCCTATATGCAAATAGTGCAGCGGGTAAGTATGTATCCCAAGTATCAGGTTTTTCACTCGCCAGCTTTCTAAGGATTGAAATTAGCGTACCATTGAACCGCTCTACTTGACCGTTCCCTTGGGCATGGTAGGGACTACAATGATAGTGCCTGGCTTGAAATATCCTGAATACTTCTTGTGTTAGCTTTCCCTTAAACTGAGACCCATTGTCAGTCAATATCTGATGCGGGAAACCTAATCGGGTGAATATTGTCAACAGTGCCTCTGCCACATGCTTTGAATCTATAGCTGACATGGCCACTGCTTCTCCCCACATAGAGCAAGTATCAACCAAGGTTAAGATATATGCATTTCTCTTCTTGGTCCTAGTGAGGGGTCCAACAATATCCACTGCAACACGTTCAAACGGGGTTCCCATAATAGGCATTTCTCCCAGTGTTGCTGGTGCAGTCCTATGCTTAGGAGCTACTCTTTGGCATTCTGGACAGGATCTTACATATCTTTTTATGTCCTCTGTAATTCCTGGCCAAAAGTAGTGACAGGCTATCCTTTGTCCAGTGGCCCCTATTCCCATATGTCCACTGAAGGGTATAGCATGTCCTAGCGTCATAACCTTCTCCCTGTAAGATTTTGGCACTACAAGCTGTCCATGCCCTTTAGGTCCTGTTCCAGCTTTTCTGTATAGTAGGCCATTCTTCATATACAAGTCTCCTTTCTCTGGAGGGTTATGTGCTTTAGGCAATTTGCCAAAACAAGGCTTCAGTGTGCTGTCTGCTGCTTGAGCCTTTTTCATCTCTTCTGGATGAGTATTGATAGGATTTTCCTCCATTTTCCTGGAGCTTTCCCTGGTCTGGACTGTTGCCATAACTACAGGGGTTTTATAGGTTCTCCAAGGAAAACATACCTACACCCCAAAATCAAAGGGTAAATAGGGTCGTCCATCACTGCTGCTTTGATTTCTCCTTCCACATAGCGAGATCTTATGTTGATTCGAGCTATGGGTAGTGTCATGGTTCTTGCTCCCTTGATCGGTCCTCTGATTTCCACTGTTTCTGTGGTTATCTGGTCAGGACTCACTAAAGAAGAGCACACAACTGAATCAAAGTCCAATCCTGTGTCATATAAACACAGTACTTGAGTGCCATTCACGGTCACTTCCTCACAGACAGGGGGATGATGGAAGTCTTTCTGACTTACTGCCATTTCCTTCCTTCCCTGATTCCCTGTTGTAAGACATGCAGCATGATGAGGAGGATTCTTCCTTCTGCAGTCCGCAGTATTGTGGTTACTCATTAGACAAGTTTTACACCACTTTCCTTCCTTCCGGTAAGGTGTCTTATCCGATCTTAGAGGGTTTTTGTCCTTTTGGTCAAACCTTTGTTTGTTCCTTGTGGTATGGTCCTTTTGTTCATATTTGGTATAGTTTTGTGATGATTTGAAGTTTTCACCCTGCTTCTTCTTATTTCCTAATAATTCTGCCTGAGCTGCTTGATATCTCTCAGCAACAGTTACAATATCTTCCAATCTCTCTGCTCCTTGTTCCATGATAAACTTCCTCATTTCTTGAGGCATGGACTCTTTCACTTGCTCCATCATTATCATTTCTTTCAGATCCTGACACTTCCCTAAACTACTCCATTTTTCCAAATAGGTTTCCAATCTAGCCGAGAATTGGTGATAGTTTTCTCCTGGAAGAAGTTTAGCTGTTCGGAATTTCTTTCTATATGATTCTGAGTTCTTTTCATATCTCACAAGCAGTGCCTGCTTCAGGATTTCATAATCTTCCTGGTCATCTCTTGAGAGCTTCAAATACACATCGTAGGCCACACCTCTCAATCCCTGAGATAGTTTAAGACTCCATTTTTCTTTCACTAAGCCATAGGTAGTGGCTAGTCTTTCGTATCTATCCAGGTACGACTCAATGGCGTCTTCTTTCTCAACAAATGGGTCCAGATGAAAATTCATGGCCCCACTTGAGGTGCTCTGGCTGGAGCTACTCTCAGAGTGAGGTGAGCTACCACCATTATTGCCAGTATTTGCCTGAATTTCAAGCTCTTTTAATCTCAACTGATGGTCTCTCTCTGCTTGTAATTTCCTTTCCTCATTTTCAGCCTCCCATTTCTTGGCTTCAATTTCTAATCTTTTGGTTTCTCTCTCAGCTTCCAGTCTTTTGTCTTCTCTCTGAGCTTCCAGTCTTTTGTCTTCTCTCTCAGCTTCCGTTTGCAACCGCCTTTCCTCAGCCTCTAATTTCTTTGCTTCAGTCTCTAATTGCAACTTTCTTTCTTCCCTATCCATATGTTTGTCCACTTCTGTTGTGACATACTGAGTGAGAGCATCACCTGTCATATTTAATTCCTTACCCATCTGCATGATCGCAGTTCTGAACTTCACTAGATCAGCCATGGCGTTACTTAGATAGGGTATGTATATTTACTATAACCAAGTTATTGTAATTAAACTTAATTAATTTAAATGAACTATTAATTTCCGTGCAACTTTGTGAGCATCAACTATTTACTGAGTACTAAATGGTACTCCTCCTAAGAAAATATTGTTTTTTTTTTTTTGTTTTTTTTTAAATCCTATTATAGAATTTTTTTTTCAAAAATCTGTTTCTTATGTTATCTATGGGTGGCACAAGATAGAGTGTAGATAGATGAATAGACTAAGTATGGCTCAAGATATACAGAAATATCCCAGGAACGAGCCCCCAGTGTGGCGAGAGGTTTTATTTGGCTTTAAGATCAGTATAGTACTGACAATTACAGAAATAGAATTTCTGCAGAAAATGGTGAAGTCCCAGTGTCTGAGAGAACTACTGGTATCACAAATTAGTTACGGCTGTGAATGATCTGATCTCGAAACAATAGTAGAGAGGAGACCGACATAAAGTGCCACCTCCGCTGTGTAACTAACTGTGATATTAAAAAAACCAAGGAAACAGATTTTACTTAACACTGATAAAATTGACAAGTCGTTCAAATACAATTTCCTTATTATTTATTCAGTATATACACTATCTACTCTTGTGCTGAAGGGTGAATGTTGAAAAATGGAATGTAATGAATTTGTAAGTTAACATATGATTTACAAATATTTATATTTATATAGATATGTAAATAAATATTACAACAAGTTTTCCAATTATAGGAACAAAAATTATATCAGCTGTGCTGTTATTCAATTATAGTACATGTATCAGCTGTGCTGTTAATTAAGGATATAACACTTATCAGCTATGCTGTTATTTTTGTCTCTTGCTATGCTACTTCACTTTCTCATCACTAACAGTTTCTATGCTCACAATGCTGACAGAAATGGTACTAATGTGTACTCATCTCTCTAAGGTCTGTTCTTCTTTGGTTGGTTCACACAACATCGGCTGAGTATCGTTCCTTTAGCCCACCCAAGACTGAGGGGGACCAAAGATGTAGAGTCAGGACAACCTCTATGCCCCTGCGGAGTTCCAGGCAGCTGGATTGACGACCCTCGATCTCAGGTTTTAGGACACGAATAAAACCTGTAACAAGGAAAAATAGGGGCTAATTTCTGTCCTCAAGCCCACCTATTTCTATTGTATATGATATGAGCGTGTCTCAGTGTCTGCATGTAGGATGAATGACAACATGGCTTAGTATGATTTAGCAATAGCGAGACAAGACAGGTGTCTACTTGCAAAACATTCTTTCTGATAAACTAATACATGGATATCATTAAATAGTATAAATTCAATGCATGAATACATTCAATAATATAAATTCAATACACGAATACATTCAATACATGAATACATCCCATAATATAAGTTCAATACATGAATACATCCAATAATATGTACACCTAGGTGTGATACAACAATGTCCTTCCCCTATAATATACCAGGCCCTCTCTGACAAAGTTAGTTGCTTATCCTTCACAGGACGTGGCAATCAACCCCAGCTTTTATTGGCTGTTTGTGATTTTTCTAGGCAATTTTTTCATTCAGTAGTTTTCCATTGCTTTCTGAACGGTACGGCGCTTATACCATTGTTAAAAATCCACACAAAGCGATCTGCTACCAAACCGCCTGCAGCAGGTTTCGAACCTGGTATATCTGGATTATGAAACTGCGTTCATATCCATTAGGCCACAGACGCCGACCCTCTCTGACAAGTGCTATAATATATCCTAACAATAACGTTATGTTCTTATGATAGGAGTATGTGAGACGAGGACTGTTTGGTGATATATCAGGTGGGAGTTATAGGAGACAATAGATTGGAGTTAGATGAGACAAGAGATTGAGTCCTAACAAGGACTGTTTTGGTTATATTTCAGTTGGTTTTATCTGAGATAATAGACTGAAGTTATAGGAGATAATAGATTGAGTCCTAACAAGGACTGTTTTGGTTATATTGCAGTTGGTCTGAGATAACAGATTGAAGTATAGGAGACAATAGGTTGAGTCCTAACAAGGACTGTTTTGGTTATATGACAGTTGGTCTTATCGGAGATAATAGACTGAAGTCATGTGAGACAATAGATTGAGTTATAGGAGACAATAGATTGAGGTATGAGTCCTATTAGTCTTTGTCTATTCAATCATAATAGGAAATACAATCATTATACTTAATTTCCCCCAAGATACAATCAGTAACCTGATAGGTAGTATAAATGACACACAACAAATACCAACATTATAGACCTGCTGAAAGCCTATTTTCCTAAAGGTTATCGTAAATATATTTACCCTCTAAGATTCAAACCGGCCAGATTTTGACTCGACTTAGCAAAGCAAGCTGCAGGTCATTGCACTCCAGGTAAGCTATAAATCAAGGTGACAGCTTCTCCTCTTCAGTCGGTCGGTATCTCTGGCGTCGTGTCGGTGATGTGTGATTATGCATAAAATCCGCCCGATTATATAGGTAGGTAAATGCTTAAGGAAAGCGTTTGGTTGGTTCCTGGCGGAGCAAAATGATTGGTTTCCTCCGGTTTAGTCTCAAGCGCTGTACAGCCTAATTTTACTCAGTTTTCATCCGCCATCTTGCGTGAACAAGATGGCCGTTAATTTATTCTGTCTCAGAGACTGGTGAACGTTGCTCGTTGATTGGTTGAAGCAAATCTGATCTCGACATAGTGATTAACAAAGTAGTGGGTTACACTCGTTTCACGACAGCAGTAATAAGGGAGAATAAGTCTTAATTCCTCGCATTGACTTAGAACCGAGCGAGCGCAGTTTGCCATTTAGGATGCGACGTCGTCAATTCCTAGTGTTTTTAGCTTTTGCAATGACGATCAATAAGGCGCAAGGACAATCTTTTGTCACGTAGGGGTTTTCTTTCCTGAACCTGTTTTCGGACATGGCCAGCTCTATGTCGCCCTCACCCGAGGAAAAATCATGAAAACTTTAAAGTTTTTGTTAAAAACACTTTTTATCATAGAACATTCTTTGAAAAAAATCCACTCACAAATAATGTTGTCATCAAATAACTCTTATATTGAATTTAAAAATATATTACAGTTTTTTATTTACTTCCGTCATTATTGACGGGTTATTGCTAGTTAGTATATATATATATATATATATATATATATATATATATATATATATATATATATATATATATATATATATATATATATATATATATATATATATATATATATATATATATATATATAATTTCGGGATTTCTATATTACAATAACAAAAGCTACCATAAATAATAATAATAAATAAGGATTCTACCCAGAAGTTAACAGTGATTGATTTACGCCCCACAAAATAATTATTGACTATAAAGAAACCTCCAATCAATATTAAATGCGTACCAGTATAGACACTGCCATTTGTCTGTACAGTAAAATAATATGAACCACAACTAAAATGTAAAAAATACCTAGGAGAGAAATAATACTGCACAGAACATAAAATAAATACAAACAAGAACATTTTACAATAAATGAAACGCGTCCCGATATAACCAACAGTTCCATGTATATGGTAGATGGTTGAATGGAGCGTGCTACAAAGAAAAGTAGTAAATACCGTAATTTTAAAAAAAATGACAGTAATTTATGTACAACATAATGGTTACTGTCACAATTTCTGCAAACTGGCAGCATGGATAAAACCAGGAGTGAAGTTAAAAGTCGCAAACAAGGTGGAGTGGCTTCGATTACCAGCGTAGGTAGGGAAAAGACGACAGGCGGCTGACAGTTGGGAGTGTAAAGGGCATAAAAGTGACAAAACACTTGTCCGACCCGGGGGGGGGGGGGAATTGTTTGTCCGATGAAGGCTATGGACGCCTTTAATTGTCTGACGAAGGCTGTGGTCCCCCTCCTTGGAAAAAAATGCACATAAGAAAAAAAGATAATTTTTAAAAAAAAACTTTACATTATAAATTTTAGGTTATGTACAGCCAACCTTCGTTGTGGAGATGGCAACTGATGATGATGACACCAACCCCGTAGATCCATGGACACACAAGGGGTCTGTAGACCACAAGTTACTAAACCCTGTTCTAGCTAGATTGGTTGCTGTTCGGTTCTAGTCTATAGATCTATATTTTACTTCCACCCATTTGTTACGGTGGCTGCAACGGAGGCATCTGTTGAGAAGACAATGGATGAACACTCACAAACAACAACAGGCACTGTCGACATTAATTACGGTTGTTTACGATATGCGCTTGTTCCGTGCGTCGTTTTCCGTTTGTTCGGTATTTTCCTTGTTTGTATCTGTGCATAAATGTGTAACCACCATGTGCGTGTGTTTATATATATATATATATATATATATATATATATATATATATATATATATATATATATATATATATATATATATATATATATATATATATATATATATATATATATATATATATATATATATATATATATACAGTACTTTGCAAAAAAAATGGCAGTCATATTTTCGCAACGCAGCACACTCACAGAAGCAAATAATCATAAAAACTGTATGTCCAGAGGAAGATTGGTATCTCCCCTATGTATTAACAGTGGTTTCAGTACAATATAATGTTTCCTTCTCCAGCAAGGCAAGCCTGGATGCGGCGAGGCATACTTCCCACAATTGTTTGTAGGTAATTGTGAGTCAGACTGTCCCAGTATTTTTCAGCTACCTTCTTCAATTGTTCAACGTCTCTGAGTCCACTCTTTTTTAAATGATTCTTGAGTAGTGCCCAAACGTTTTCAATTGGGTTTAGGTCGGGACTGTTGCTGGGCCACTTCAGCACTGTCACATTCTTCTTTTGCAGCCATGCTTTGGTGGTATGAGCTGTATGGTTTGGGTCATTGTCATGTTGAAATGTGTACCCATCGGGGTACATGACCTGCATAAATGGCAGAAGGTGTTCCTCTAGTATGTCGATGTACCTTTCTTTCGTGAGAATTCCTGTGAAAACACACAGTGGGGTAGCACCTCTTGCTGACACCCCTCCCCAAAGATGGAATTTCTGGGTATGTTTCGGTCGCTGGTACACAGGCGTTACAGAGTCTTTCATCCAAATATTTATTTGAGCAGGATAAGACCAAACAGAACATTCATCTGAAAAAAATCACATTGTCCCATGACCAATTTTGGTGTTCGTGGCACCAGTTCAAGTGCATCTGTTTGTGAGTCTCTGTGAGAAATGGTGACGAAATTACCCGCTTTTTTGTGTAATTCATCCTGTGTAGCTCCCGGTTGACAGTAGCATTAGATACCTCTGGGTTTCCCAACTCGATCATGCGCTGCCGAATGTTTTCTACACTCTTCATTGGCCCAGCCTGAACGATTTGGGCGAGACGCCGATGGTCCTCTGTGTCCAAATTTCTTGACCCCCCACTACCTTCTTTTCGCTCAATTCTATTACCTGCTTTTAATTTATCTCAACTCTGTAGACAGTCCGTTCAGGAATGTTCAAGGTTTTAGAAAAGTTGGTACATGTTTGATTTCCTTCATTCCAAAGCTGTGAAATTAACATACACTTTGACTTTGTATCCATTTTCTGCCACTAGCATTAGAAAGTGTCGTCTGCTCTATTATCAGGGGACTTTACTCTACGCTAATTTTTTTTTACTTTTGGTAGTGTTTGCTCACTTAAGTGGAGTGCAAATTTGGGGCAGAACATGCATATTTAATTAGATTTCAGCATATTTAGCTGAGCAATATGACTGCCATTTTTTTTTGCAAAGTACTGTATGTATATGTATATGTGTGTGTGTGTGTGTGTGTGTGCGTGCGTGCGTGCGTGCGTGTGTGTGAGTGTGTGTGTGAATCATTTTTTTATTCCCATAGCTGATACTACGGTATGGAAGTGAAGTATTAGGGACTCCACTATACTAGATCCAACATCGAGAGGTGGGGTGACCAGTTACGCTCCTTGTCGCTTTTTCCTTCCCTAACTAAAGAGCAAAGTCAGGTACCCATTTAGAGCTGAGTAGACTGAAGCAAGAACAGCCTGTTTTAGTCTAAACAACTTCTGGAAGTCCTCTCAGTACAGCACAAGCACAACATTAAGATTATATCAGAGCTGTGTGCTTTCTGTGCTTCTCTATGGTGCGGAATGCTGGAGAGTTACAGAGAAGGAAATGTCGAAATTGTCCTCTTTTCACACAACATGCCTAAGAAAAATTCTCCAAATCTTTTGGCCGAATACCATCACCAACCAAGGTCTGCTTACTCGGAGCAAGCAAGAGGACATGCACACCATCATAGCTGGCAGACGCTGGAGCTGGGTTGGCCATGTCCTCAGAAGAGACCCCGATGCCATCACAAGAACAGCTATGCTATGGACCCCTGAAGGAAAACAAAAGAGAGGCCGATCAAACACAACTTGGCGGAGGACTGTGGAGGCCGAGATGCAAAGAATGAACCAGAGTTGGGGCACTGTACGAAGTATGGCCGCCGACCGAGCAAAGTGGAATCAATTTGTTGTTGCCCTACAAGACGCCACCAGGCGTAATGGCCACTGACTGCTTTGACGGTCGGCGGCTAAGGATCAAAGAAGAAGAAGACTGAAGGGTGACGATACCGTGATTTAAACCCAGCGCCTTTGCCGCGAGAGACCCGCGCTCTAACCACTTTGTCGATCCGACGCTCAACTTCATCATAGGGCCCAAATGATAATATCCTGGCGTTAGATAGGATATCAACTGAGGAGACCTAATGATAGCATTACAAGGCAGTTACAAGAGCATTACAAAAGGTGAATGATATGAGGCTTGCAGGGGGCTGACAGTCTCATTATGTAAAACAAATTGCTACAGAGACAACACCTACAAGAGCATGGGGGCTTTGATGCAGTCTTCTTGCAAGGGTGAAATTTGTAGTGGTGGTTACGTACGTGTAAGTATTTTATCGGTGGTTTTTCTTTGTTGTTCATATTTCTTGCGTGTTAGTTAGCCTATATTGTGTTATGATATTTTTCTCAAGACACGTCACACAGTAGGGCTCCTCTATCGTAAAATATCCTGTTCCGAGTTGCAATCTAATCAGTTTTTTATTGCCGGGTATTTTTGGCTTTCTGGATATCTGAGCCTGCATTTTTGGAGAACATGGTCTAGTGTTTGCTAGTCTTCCCCACATGGACGCATGTCTGCGTGACGATATTTGTGTACGTCTTTCTACATTCTTCGTTCTCTCCTACATTGCCGATTTATTTCTTCATTTTTCACACTCATTGTCCTATTATTTGGCAAATTTATGCACCTATATTCTTGCCTAGTCACTCCCAGACTTGTTTACGTTTCACCATGTGAATTGTAGTATTACAAGGCTAATTATACAGGTCAGCGGATAATACTTCTATCACTTACGTCGTCTAGCCACCTTTGAAAGAGACGGCCATTGTTGACACAAGGTAGTATCGACCAATCGACGGAGAGAAAGCCAGACTGTCTGTCTAAGAAATCCGTCTGGGAGATGTACGCAAGCACAGGTGATAATATGTAATCGCTTCCGATGGCCCATCTCTTTATCAATAATAGATAACCTGTCTATGGAGATTATGTTGGGAAAGGTATTAGTGTCGTGAAACGAGTGTGTGTAACCCCACTACTTTGTTAAATCATTATGTCGGGATACAAATTTGCCCCAGCCAATCAACGCACAGTTGCTGAGCCGGAATAAATTACAAGAAGTTAAGCCAGGAAAAAAACTTAAGCCCTGTTTTTTTCGGATGTGGGTCGCGGCCATCTTGTTCACGCAAGATGGCGGAAGAAAACTGAATAAAATTAGGCTGTACGAGCATAAGACGAAACTGCAGGCAACCAATCAGCTTGCTGCGCCGGGAACCAACCAAACGCTTTCCTTAACCAGTAGAAGTTACTTTACCTGCCTATATAATCGGGCGAGATTTTATGCTAAAACACGCAACACCAGACACGAAGCCAGAGATACCGACCGACTGAAGAGAGGAGCTGTCAGCTTTGATTTATAGCTTACCTGAGGGCATTGACCTGCAGCCTGCTTCGCTAAGTCGAGTCAAAATCTGGCCTGTTTAAGTCTTGGAGGGTTTTATTCGTGTCATCAAACATGAGGTCGTATGTCCAGTCAATCCAGCTGCCTGGAACTTCACAGGAGCACAGAGATTGTACCTGAGATACATCTTTAGTCCCTCTCAGTCTTGGGTGGGCTAACGAAACGACAAACAGCGGGTGTTTTGTGTCAACCAAACCAAGAAGGACAGAACTTTTAAGAGATGAGTACACATTAGTACCATTTCTGTCAGCATTGTGAGCATAGAAACTGTCAGTGACGAAAAACTGAGTAGCATAACAAGAGACAAAGATTAACAGCATAGCTAATAATTGTTATAGACGTAATTAACAGCACAGCTGATACCTGTACTATAATTGAATAACAGCACAGCTGATATAATTTTTTGTTCCTATAATTGGAAAACTTGTTGTAATATATTTATATATCTATATAAATATTTGTAAATCATATGTAAACTTACAAATCCATTACATTCCATTTTTTTTTTAAAACATTCGCCCCTCAGCACAAGAGTAGATAGTGTATATACTAAATAAATAATAAGGAAATTGTATTTGAACGACTTGTCAATTTTATCATTGTTAAGTAAAATCTGTTTCCTTGTCTTAATATCACAGTTAGTTACACAGCGGAGGTGGCAAGTTATGTCGGTCTCCTCTCTACTAATTTTTCGAGATCAGAACATTCACAGCCGTAACTAATTTGTGATACCAGTAGTTCTCTCAGACACTGGGACTTCTCCATTTTCTGCAGAAATTCTATTTCTGAAATTGTCAGTACTATACTGATCTAAGAGCCAAATAAAACCTCACGCCACAATTAGCCAGGAAACAAAGTTCACCGATGTGTTTGTGAGTTTGCACAAATGCAATCGGGAGTATTTGTAGTGAAATGGATCTGTGTATCCCACGCTCAAATAATTTCCCGCTTAATAACCTAGTTAACGCATTTTTACAGTCTATAAATAAATATATTTGAAATTTGTCTGAGGGGCAAAGTCCATTTACCGCTAAAAATTTAACTAGAGAATTTGAATTTTTCTACTACCACCCGTTTAAAGTTACTACCCCCAACAAACACACTACCCCTCCCAATATTTATTAACGGACGTAGGCAAAATTAACAACCAATCAAATTGTTACCTCGTTTTTGGTAGAGACAAGAAATCTTGGTTGTAGTGGCAAAAATGCCGATTCTGTGTTTTGACAAAAATTAAATAATTTATTTCTCAATAACTAAAGGGAGTTAGAAAGAAAGGGATATCTTGAATTATAGCGCTGATATTGATTAATATATTAACCTAAAGATTCCCACTTAATAAAATTATCTTGACTTAGAAAAATTTAATTTACTGATATTTTAGATCAGGTTAGAACTACAATTAATTACAAAAAAATTACCCAGATGAAACTGTTAAGGAATAAACAAAGGAAAAGTAAATATAACGATAGAGGTCAGTTGACCGTGTAATTATAACTTTTAATATTGGAAATCGGTCCATAAATAACTGAGATATAAAATACACAAAGATAATCAGACGAACGAACACACTTACGAGTGCTCAAAGTTTACAGTCCAAAAAAAGTTAAAATTTTGACTCGCTTTTTGATTGGTTAGAGGGTAGGGTAATTAAAATTAACACCTCCTTGTAAGATCAGGCCATTTGAATTTGAAAGCCATCGCAAGTTGAGAGCAGCGGGAAAGCCTTGTGACCAAGCTTTTACCGTCTGGAGTAGAAAGCAGTTAGAAAACCCATTTACTGCTAGTCAACTGTGTGCATGTGTTATTATTCTTTACTTGAGGTAAGATAGATGCTTTTATTTGTATATTTCCTTAGCAAGTATTTGGCTATATGTGTATGCCGATACATTTTATTTCGATACTGCTAATTGGGAGATGGTTCAGGTTACGACGACCTAGGTGGGAATGCAGTCTTTTTCGGAGTGAAATGGTAAAAAAATTGTTTTGCTATTGGCCTTACAAATTTTGTGCCATAGTGTCGTGGTAATAAAATTGATATTGCCATAGGGAAGTGAAAATAAAGGTGTTTGTAAGTTTGCCATAAAATTTTGCGACTGTAAGTCCAGGAGAAAATAAATTGGTAGTGGTTTCTGGAGTGACACAATGTTCAAATAACATGTGACACTATACATAGAATGTTTGAAAGAAGTCATTAACAGGTCACAAGAGATATTTGTACACCCCTGCTGATTACGTGGAAGACAAGCAATGCAAAAGGAATAGGGGCTTTAATGCCATATGAAAAAAAGAATGAAAACACGGGACTGAGTGTAGTCAAGGAAATATAGGGTTTGGTGCGTATGGTCAGCACACATGGCTGACCCCAGGTAAGATTACCCTTGATTAGTTGTGGAATAGTTATAGACAGGCTATAAAGGGGAGGAAACTTTCCTTCTCATTTCAGGGTTGTATTACCAGTAAAAAAAGAGAGGCAGACACCCTGGAGAAGACAGAAATTGTGGGTAGTGAAGGCTCACAATATACTTTGAGCTACAGGCCATATCTTCATCCAGAAAGCAGCACCATCTGAGTGACCATATACATAGTCTGGAGCCCATAGCATCAGACAGGCTTAATAGATAAGTCCCTCAATACGGGCACATGACAGTTCCTCTCAATTTAAACCACCACAACAAAAAGAATTTCCTGGGGAATGATGAAGAAAACAAACCCTCAAATAACTGACTATTGCTAATATCAAGCATTGAAAATCAAACAGTGGGGTACTCATTCTAGTGACAAGTTTATTTTGTTACACTTCATGGACAGAGTTCCATCTTATTTATTTAAAAAACTGTAAATAAACATTTTATGAGTTTGACAAGTCCTGTTCCAAAAGATTGAGGTTCATGACAATAAATTGTATATGTATTCCCATATATATATACCAAAACGTTCTCACCAGTCTTACTTACTTACATTTTGTTGAATTACAGTTCTGTTTGTATTTATTCATTCCTCACATTAAATACATACATACCCTAGACACTTGCCATCTACATAACACTACAGAGATAAATATACACTGGGTGAGATCAGAAGAGGTAGCGGATAGGGACCCCTGAGAAATACATCATCATCTTTCTGATTCAGGGTACTTACATAGCTTGACCTCACCTTGTTAACCTTTAAATTTACTACCATCAAAACCTCTTATCACAGTATTACTGCCATATTTGAAAGACATAACGAGTTTAAATGTTAAAATTGATATTTTAAAACACGCAGAGGATATTAGTGATTTAACACCCCGACCCACATAGTTCTAAAGAGACAGGATTGGTCTAAATCGAGAGCCTAACATAAACTTTAGCCCTCATTGGCAAGTTTGTCTAAAATACCATCTGGGACGTGGACTGAGAAAGGGAAATATAATCTAGCGAAGTCGGAGACACAAATCAGACTGCATTTTCAACAAACGTCAAGTAACAACTCCCAGTAGCCAGAGAGAAGGATCGGACAAAGAATTCCAAAATTAAAAAGTGACAGATCGAAGTATTTGGGCGTCTTTATGATTTAAAAGAGAACCCGCAATTTTAAATACAAAGACTGGAAACTTAAGGAATCAAAAACACAAGTCATAAGAGGGATTCTGACACTACGCTAGACCGAGTGTTCGAAGCATCAAATCAAAGTTGCTGTGTCCATTCTACTGTGCCAGGAGATTGTATTTCCCATTTGGGGAGAGGGTAAACATTTATTTAAACAAATGTGAATTTGCCATGTCTGTGCTTGCTAAGTGGTTATACCAGTCATAGGAGGCTGGCAACGTCAAGATATGAAAATAGTATGTCATAAACCACTACAGCAAGCGCTGGTGTTTGCTTTATGCTAGTTCGCTCAGGAAAGCGAAAGCGACCCCAGACTCCGAACGGAGCAGTGAGATGATTACCTCACATGTGCCTAGGGTGTATAGTATCATTTTGTGAATTATGTGTACTTTTATAATGTTAGTTCGGGCACATCATTGCATTCGCGCTATCCAGACACATTTTTCCCATTTGAGTAACCAGAAGAATAAAGGTGATTTCTAATCATATTCCATGAGTTATTCTATGTATACTCAGGGAGAATAATTATTCAGATAGGCTAACATTGGTGGGTGAACAGGAAGACAACGCGTCTGTCAATCTGCAGCCCATAAATGTACTTAGCACAGGCATTTTTTCTTTTATTTTTCCTAAAGTTCGTGGTTCGAAGTTTCCATACGCATCTTAGTACCAGACCAGTCTGAAGTAAGACTCTTTGCCACTATCTTGTGATTCAAGAAGCTGGGTTCGACACCAACTACCTACAGTGGACACGTTGGGAAGACACCCACATTGACATTAGGAGTGTGTCGTGTGGTGCGTATTGGGGCAACTACGAGAGTAGTTTTGCCAGGAATAGCCTCTAAGCCGAGGACGTTCTGATGAAAACTGTTGTCGTACTGAGAACGTTGACGAGAAATATATATATTCCTTCACTGTTTGAGTATATCTCTGTAGTGTTGATCAACAGTTAATAGCTGTCATATGGAAAAAAATGTCTGTTGTCTGATCTCCAGAGGGTACTGGCCAGACTGGATATCTTCACGAAATGTTGGTGATATGTAGACTCATTATCTTGCGTATGTAGTCGTGATTCATAAAATATACTTTAGAGTCTGCTTCATAGAATGCGCTTAAGAGTGTGTTGCACTTGGTATAAATATGAGCTTCCACTTTTTAGCTCTTTAGCTTGACTTCAGATAATAAGCTTTCGAGTGATTTGAACTTGTGATAACTAGGTACTGAACTTATGAGCCAGCAGTATATGGTGACAAAAAATGCTGCGTCCACCGTCTGAATTGTGGGTGAGGAAATATTCCTTTTTAATTGAGGAATGAAAGATGTCCTATGGCGAATTCTGCTAGCCAAATGTCCGTTTTTTGATAACTTATTTCTGGTTAGACGTCAGACACGTTGCGTGTAGACTCAGACTTCTGATGAACTTCTTTTCCCTTCGCAAAATCCTTTACGAACACAATTCACCACAGAAATGAATTATTATCCACTCTGAATAAACATGTGTATTTAGGCTAGGCGTTATAGGGATTTAATCTCTACATCACAATGTAAAAACTGGACTCCTCTCTCTAGCGATCTTAGCGGTATATTATATCTCTAGAAGTCCAATGTGGGTTCCTTGGACCGGTGACGTACAACTCCACCCATACAACCAATACCTAAGAATTCATTCCCAGGATCGCTCTTGTCCCCTCTCAGTCCAAAAGTGAGTGGGGTAATTCGCTACCAACTTTCGTTGCCTGGCTTGTCTGACAAACAGGTATTGAGATAATTGGCTGGCCAATGCAAAAGTGCTGTCACATTACTCTCTGATTGTCTATCGCTCCGTGTGTTGGCGGCACTCTTTGTTACCTCCTATTGTGGCGCCGCCTATTGATTTACATGCTGGTTGGTTTAAACAGCATGAGACGTTTTCACCGGGCCAAGCTGGGCGTCCAATGTGGTGACCTGTCGCTTGTCTGGACAGCGGGCGAGCAACAAGATAACAACAGTCCACAGAAATTGTATAATGACCAGATGTCTGATTTGGATGACCAGATGTGTTTTCACCAGATTTATCACGATGCAATGTGGACTTCAAACGATGATGTCAGGTATGGGGACTCAATCAAAAGACTTTATTTTACCACCGATGAAAGAACAAAGGTGGTTCTCTAGATACCGGTCGTGAGTAATCAAACGATGAAATAGCAAATGTGGGATGAAAGAGCACAAATGTGGGAGAAAATAACATACGAGTGATGTAGGAAAAGATAGAGCTATAAGGCCTTGGCGCTCGTTTATCACAGAGTGAAGTTCATCTAGACGCCTCTAGAGAAGAGTCCTCATCACAAAAGACCTGACAAGACCCATTTCAGTACTCAGCCAGTTAAGTTTTTTTGTAACAGGTGCAATCAACGGACAATAACCAACAGTCGCCAATTAAGCCTCAGTGAAGACAATTTTTTTTTAAAACCTCTAACCTTTTTCATCCATATGTATTTAAATCTGTTAAAGACTAATTGATTATTAAATTTGTTATATGTTATTTTACAAATTCATAGTTGATTCAGTTCTTATAGATAAGAGAGCGCAAATATGATCTAAAATCTTTAATACATATACATATAGTTCCATCCATAGAGCCAAAAATAATGATAAAAGCCATTTCGCTGGGGGCTCGAACAAGCCACACAATTGCTTAAAGCTTCACAAAAGGTGCCGGATCAGATATAAGTTAATAGTGCTCTGCCCTATGCAGCATTGTTCTTGACTTCTGAATTATCTTGCGGACACACCCTTGAGATAGAAGCATCATTATCCTTCTATCTACAACTCTGCTAAGAGTAATCTTGTGCGAAAGTAGACACCTTTGAAGACTCATTTTAGATACTCTTGAGTTTTGGCCACTGGTGGACCACTACTGCAGAGCAAAGGGGAGGCAAATCATGTGACAGTCTGTCTGCCCGATTTTTAATTTGTTGAACATGTGATGTTGTTGTTGTTGTTACTGATCCACCGGCGCTTGTGCTCTTGCCCTAATGCCATGTAGATATCTGCATGTTTTCATAAAGTTGTTTTGTTTCTCCGTACAAGGTGTTCCAATTATCTGACCTCGGAGGAAGGACCATTTTCCTAACTTCATGCTGGGCACTCAGAGAGTGGGCACTCAGATCAACAGTTTCGTAGGGGTAGTTACATAGCTGGCACTCTGGAGAGTGTTGTGGTCAGATTCTGTTCAAGTGACTGTTGAGTGCTATATGTTGTGTTCTGAGCCGAAAAATCTTGCTCTGATTTCTCCTTGTAAGATGGCCGATGTTGTCATTAGGATCAGGACCGGCTATATGTCTGTAAACCTCTCTCCTGGTGTTTCCCATGGCCCATCTGTTTAGCCAGATTTCTTTGTTTGTTGTTCGTATGAGTGATTTGGCTGTTTGGAGCGTTGTTGCTGACTTAAGCCTACAGTGGCCGGTTCTCACAAAGTTATCACATGATCTCTCTTTTGGAAAGAAGAAGTTTCATCACCATCTTTTTCATTTACGCTCCTTAGAGAACGAACGAACGAACGAACTAACTTTATTTTCGAATGTAACTAGTCTCCTTGAAGGAAACCTGCAATAAGCATTCATACAGTAGCGGATCTACATTTATTGGGGGGGGGCCTGAAGCTTGAACTCTTGAAGGGGCCCCTTTTTATCAAATAAAAAAGTGATGGGGGATGGGAAAGAAACGTATTATAGACAAAACTGGACTTGGGGGCCCAGAAGCTCAAGCTTCATAGTAGCTCAGCCTCTGCGTGATTCACATACTACTGCAGCGGTGGTTTCTGTGGAAATTCGTTTGACATGATGGAGTTGCCAGTCGCATGCACAACTTCAGATAAGTGGCCTTGTACGACATGCCTGAAGGTGCAGTAGTTTTATTCGTTCTTTGTATCTTCAGAGACCACGTGTCAACATCCGGGCCAGAAATACAAGCCAGACTCAGACTCTGAGTAGAACACACCAACAAGATTGGCTAACAATCCTAGCAACACGACAAAACCAATGAATCAGTGGCGGCTCCAATGCGTTTTGGCTAGTGGGGAATATCTATAAATACTTTTGTAGCTACATGTATTCAAACCCACGCAGGAGCACATAACACCAGATGGAGGATTTAAGATGAACATATCAAACACAGCAGAAATTAGTACTTGTTATTCATCTTTAAGATGGTGCTAAAAAGGACAAAATATTGTGTCATACATTAACAAATGAAAATTTAAAGTTTATAATAACTTTATAATTACTCGAAACAAATTGCGCTATAACATCAATTTGCCTTTAGCTTTGTCCGATTTGCGTTTTTCGTTGACAAAAACAAAGTCATACTTAGTCCTGGCAGCAAGGTCTTTAATATTTTGACATGCGCCCTAATATAACCGACGGAAACAGTGTCTAGTTTAGACCGAGCGCGCCTCGCTGAAAGGAGGCACAATTTAACGGGTTTTTTTAATGATTAGGTTTATGTGGTTGTTAATGGCTTACATCTTTTTTTTTTCTCTTGTCGAAAGCATTTAGCTTAATGTGTTTTTCAATTTTTTTAAAATCTGCTTCGTTCATTTTTTAAAATAGGGTTAAATCAAAGACTAGTCTTTTATTGATGTTTTCTGATGTTATCCATGCTTTTTGTTGTCGTTCCCTTTTCCCCAGTATAGAAGACAGAAAAAACAAGAAAGCAGATTTAAACACAAGCAAAACCAGAAGTTCCAAAGCCAAGGCTCAAGAAGTGTACACGGAAGCAAACAAAGAAGTAAAAAGAAGTATCAAAAGAGACAAGAGGAAGTATATTGAGGAGTTGGCAAGAGAGGCAGAAGATGCTGCAGCCACGGGAAATATGAGAGATCTGTATAACAGCACAAAGAAGCTAACAAGTTGCCTCATAAAAGACAAGAATGGAAAACTGCTCAGGAACTCGTACAAGAGCAAATGAAGAGGTGGACAGAATAATTTGAGGACCTTCTCAATAGACCAGCTCCACAAAACCCCCCGGGCATCCAGCCAGCAGAAGAAGAGCTACAAATTAACGGTGAAAGACCAACGATGGAAGAAATGAAGAAAGCCATAAAGCTTTTAAGAGATGGAAAAGCGTCTGGACCTGATGGCATTCCAGCAGAGGCCATCAAAGCAGATATCGACACGGCTACAGAGATGTTATATCAATTACTTGGTAAAGTCTGGGAAAAGGAAGAGATACCAGCAGAATGGAAGGAAGGATATCTGGTTAAGTTGATTAAGAAGGGAAATTTACAAGAGTGCGCAAATTATAGAGGAATAATGTTACTATCAGTGCCAGGAAAAGCATTAAACGGGATTATCCTAGAGAGATTAAAAGAGTCCATAGACAAGAAACTGAGAGATGAACAAGCAGGTTTTCGACAAAACAGATCATGTACAGACCAGATAACCACTTTGAGAATAATAGTTGAACAAAGTCTGGAATGGAATTCACCACTATACATCGGATTTGTGGACTACGAAAAGGCATTTGACAGTGTAGACAGAGAATCACTATGGAAATTGATGAGGCATTATGGAGTTCCCCTGAAGATCATTAATTTAATAAAGAAAACATATGAAGACATGACATGCAGAGTTCTTCATGAAGGACAGCTTACAGAACCGTTTGGGATAAGAACAGGAGTGCGACAGGGATGCCTCTTGTCTCCATTTATTTTCTTACTAGCAATAGACTGGGTTATGAGAACATCGACAACACAACACAGAAATGGAATCCAGTGGACTCTGACTAAGCAGTTGGATGATCTTAATTTTGCAGATGACTTGGCTCTTCTGTCCCATAACCGTAATCAGATGCAGGATAAATTGAAAACACTCGATGAGAGGTCACAGCAATTGGGTCTGAAAATACACAGGGAAAAGACAAAAATAATGAGAATAAATGCAGGTAGTGATAACAGGGTTGAACTTGAAGAAGCACCAAAGCAAGATGTAGAATCGTACACATATCTTGGCAGCAATATAGACAAAGTTGGAGGGACAGACAGTGATATCAAAATAAGAATACAAAAAGCAAGAGGAGCTTTCATTGCATTGGGAAAATATATGGAGATCAAGAGAAATTGAATCCAACATGAAAATAAGAATCTTCAACTCAAATGTGAAGTCAGTCCTATTGTATGGCTCTGAGACATGGAGAACAACAAAGACAACAACCAAAAAGCTACAGACTTTCATAAATGGGTGCTTGCTAGGAATAGTGATTAAAATGGTATGACAAGGTTACCAACGTGGAACTGATGACAAGAACTAGACAAGTGCCAATGGAACAAGAGATGAGAAGAAGACGATGGCGATGGATAGGACACACATTGAGGAAATCTATTGATAGCATTACAAGGCAGTCCTTGTTCTGGAACCCCCAGGGCAAGAGAGGCAGAGGTAGACCAAGAACCACATGGAGAAGAGAGCTGGAAACAGAGGTGAAAATGATAAGGAGAACGTGGAAAGAACTTGAGATGATGGCACGTGACGGGAGGAATTGGCATGTGTTTGTTGAAGGCCTATGCTCCTTTGGGAGTGGAGGGTTATGAATGAATATGAAAGACTAGTCTTAGTAACACTAACTACCGTAAATCACAAGAGTGTCCTGTCTCTAGTAACATCGACCTTATATGAAGAACAGTTATTCTAATTATCGTGAGAACAGCGATCTGTATCCCCACTAGGGTATTACGAACATATTTTCTCAGCGTTATGACGTCTAGATTTATTGAATGTAAACTTCGTGAAACACTTCTTTCGCATTTTTTGGGATGGTTGTCAGTTTTCCGCTATTCTCAAAAAAGGATTGGAAGACTGAGCTCGCGTATTAAGGAGGTTAGAATGGCAACGGGAAGCATCGAAAGATATGATGAAAGAGAGAGCTTGGGGACAGGGCCGGCTCTACCGACGGCGCAACACGTGCATTTGCTCGGGGCGGCAAGCTTTGGGGGGCGGCAAAAAATCTTTTTACTTATTTTTACAACCCCGCCAAAATATTCCGCCTGGGAGCCGCGCTAGTGTAATGGTTACCACACTGCGCTAGCGATCAGGTGTTCAAGGTTCAAGCCCGGGCGCGGGCATTTGTAGAAGTGTCATCGACCGGGATTTTGACTGAATAACCTGAACGGCTCCTGAAATAAACCCTCTGTGGATGGTGTCACGGAGTGTTCGAAGGTTTCGTCTAGATTATTTTAAAATTCCCTACTTTTCTATTCCTTCACATTTTGTCTTTTTTCTCTACAAAATATTTGCACCTGCGGTCTGTTCTTTAGCTGTTTTTCAAGTCTTCACTAATAGTTCTGCCATACGATGATAATGCTATCTTCTCCTACAAAGGCACTGAAAGGTATTTCTTTAGGGACGTCAGTACAATTTATTCGCTTGGTCGAAACCACAGTTGTTCCCAGAGGATTATATTTCCGTGTTCAGTGGTCAACTGAAGACCGCAACGATAAATCTTCCGGCATGGCTGAAAGAGAGACGGGAATTAATTAACTTGGCGTGGGAATCAGGAATTTATTTTTTTATCGACCGTTCTATGTTGGCGGCTCGAATGTTTCAGTTGTTTTCGAGTGTGCATTCAAGGAAGTTGATTTTGCTCAGTGTTAGTGTGCTATGTGTTACAGTAATAAATACGTTTTTTAAGCGTTTTATGGAAATTAGTACAGTGCTTCAGCCTCCATTCATAACTAAATAATACATTTTATTGTAGGATTTATTAAAACACTTTTAATATTTAAATAGATATAATGTCCGATAAAAGAAAAAAACTATCAGGTGCCGAATATCGGAAACGGAAAGTGGAAAAAGAACGCGGTATTCAAAAACATAGCGGGTCTTTACATAAATAACTAAAAACTGAAACAGCTGATGTAGGACAGAAGAAAATAAGCAAATGCAGCGAAACAAATGATTCTGAGCTCATGGCAAGTACTTCTAACTCGGACCCCAGTAACCTAGATATTACTAACAATGTCGAAAATGAGACTGATTTGACCGTTTCCAATTCCAGAGATTTAAGTGATGAACTTGAGAGGTACACTGATCCGGCAAGATGGAATCCTTCTTTAAGCGATATCGAAAGACTATAAATCGTAAAAAAAGGCCTGCCAGAGAGACCAAAAAATGAGTTCGTTTTTCCGCGCAGCTCTAATGGTCGGATATTTTCACTACATTTTTACACTAGGGAGCTAAGCAATGGAGAACATATTAATCGATCATGGTTAGTGTATTCAAAAGAAAAAGATTCTGTATTTTGTTTCTGCTGTAAGTTGTTTTTCTGTAATAAAATGTCACTCACTACTGATGGCTGTAATGATTTGGGTCATTTGTATGTGTATTTTAATGAACACGAACAATCTAAAAACCACTTGGAGTCCCATACAAAATGGATTGAATTATCGTCCAGGCTTAAATCAGTACAGACAATTGATTCAATGCAACAAAAGTTATTAAATTCAGAAGTTCGACACTGGAGGAGCATAATAGAATGCCTAATTGCTATTGTCCAATTCTTGAGCCAACAATGCTTGCCATTTCGTGGAACATCTGATAAATTATATGACCCTAACAATGGAAATTTTTTAAAGCTTGTTGAACTGATTGCCAGATTTGATAGTGCTATGTGTGAACATTTAATGAGAGCAACTCTGGGAAGGTTAAGGCGGCCGGCATGATAATGACCACGTCACCCCTAGTGTGCCGATGGTCAAGAAAATATGGGTGTTGCTGTCATTTTTGAAGGAGTCATCTGTCAAGTTATTTGCTTATGTTTTTATCATAAGAATAATTGTGTCTTTACCTGCGATGTCAGGTTGATTAGGGGTTGTCTTCCCTTGTTTATTCATTCATTGTGTTTGACCTTTAGGGTCAAAGGTAGACAGTTCGGGCGTATGCCCATGGGCAGGTTTTTTTTAAGCGGGAGTTGAGTTAGACTTCCGGCAAGCCGGGAAGTGTCCTGGTTTCTGAAGGGACGAGAGTCCATTGTGTTTTTCGGGAAGAATCTTCGAAGTGACTGCACTGGCAGTTTTCCCCAGTGAATCTCTGTGCGTTGGAATGACAGCAGAGTTTCTTATATTGTTCTGTGGATACGGTTACAGGTAATACCGACTTTTTCCATTACTATGCTTTCGGTGGCAGAACATGTTAGAAGATTGCCTAGTCTGTGAACTGCAGCTCACCGGTCCTCCATTTCAGAACTTATATGTTGTGCTCAAGGTAGCCATCCAAGACTATTAGTCTTCATACCATCCAGAAATCCAGTGACGAAGATATATTGTGGGAGCCGCAGATTGGCGGCATATTTATGTCTACAATAAGCATTACTGCAGGGTTGATGGTAACCTGCTTATCAGAAGTACACAGCCGACGTCAGAACGAGGCCTGTGTTTTCGGCTATTATACTACAGCCTGATAATGTGCAACTGGCGGGGAATGCCAAGTTGCACCTATGTGTCAAAGTGATTAAGGTATCTGACGCGTTTAGTCAGTAATCCCAGGGCGACGCCACGAACTGTCCTTATTGAAGAACATTGTATTGACCATGCACGAATATTCAAATGTTTACCAGCTTGCTGAATGCCTAATGTATACCTATCGATTTCCGGTCAGCATGACCTTGTTTACAATGACTGTTCCTGTTGATACCATGTGTGTTCTCGTCAATAAATGTTTTGAAACGTGTCTGCAGTGTCCAAGCATCCTTGACTACTGCATGTGAGTGTATGGGTTGCAGGGTCTACATACATACGAGCCTAAACACATTCGCGCCTTCATTCGCACCCACACTCAGTTCATCATCCGCTCGCACTACACACCTAACAACATGTATACTGTCTTGGGCCAGTGATCACCTCAACAAGAGAAAAAGTACAGTTACATTTTTGGTGGACCAGTTACGTGGGCTCTTCTGATACATTTCTTGTGGACAGAGCGAGCAATTAACATTATTGATGACATTAATGTGGTCCAGAAATTTACATTTCATGGGGCTATTTGCGTGAGAAGGACAAGTACACATTACATTTCTGATCTGTGGGTCTAAGCTACACACTGGACAGCTGTAACACACATCGCTAATTCTACACTTGCAAGTTTTGGCTACAACAGGACAGAAACAGGTCATCAACTGTTGACCCAGATAAACAGTGCTAGCATTTATGTTATAATGCTACATAAACCACAACAGGGCAAATACTGAAGTTAACATCTAGGCATTTGCTACGTGGACCACAACTGCAAGTCAAGTCCCTTACAGTAAACGGTACCGCTGGTCGTTTACACGTTTCAGTCAACAACAGACTTTTCTACGCCCGAGCATTCAAGCTATATTGTTCGAGGTCAAGTGTTTGTAAACAGTACGTGGAAATTGTAAACATTCTATGTGCAAGTCCTAAGTCGAGAAGGTCATAGTAACTTTTGTTCGTGAATACCACTTTATGCTACAGTGGATTTGACATTCAGTGCGCGCTTGACATTTTGTTTCTGTGTTCGCAAGGAGCAAGAAATTTACTTTAGTTTCAGCTGTGACTGAACTTGTTCTGCAACACATTGAAATATTGATTGCTATTTATGTTCCTTCTACTGTTTTTGTGTATTTTTCTTGTGTTCTTTTGCGGGTTTTCGGTTGGTGGGTCTTACAGTAAATATGCCACTTAATCGAGGGTTACTGTAAGCGTTCTGTAGGGATTGCAATTTTCTTAATTGAAATTTGCTAGCGACTTTTGTTGCTATTTTTTTTTAGCTGTGACGACATCAGTTAGTGTTGTTTTCGTTATTTTTCCGTTCTTTGATTTTCGACTAATTTTGTTTGTATCTGTTCTTCTCTCATTCCTTCCATTTATTTCTTTACACCTTTTCGTTTATAACAGTGTTGCCATTTGTCTTGTTTATTTTTCGCGGTCATCATTACACATTTGTGTAACATTTTCTTTACTTTTTGCTGTATTGTTTATTTGACTTCCGCGAACGTTTTCGGTCATTGTTCTGTATCTTTGTCTTTGTATTTTTGATTGTACTACATTATTGTCATACACAGTCTACATACACCACTTGGTCATGTATTATTATTATTATTGATAAGGTACACTCTTCATTTAGAGATTGTTAATAAAATATTATTATATAAGATATTTATACAAGTTCTTTGATAAAAGACTTGTTATCCTCAAAGATTGAGACAAGGTGAAATACATATTCAAGTTCTTTAAAAAAAAAAAAAAGGACTTGTGCCCATAGTGAGTGGGATATAAAGGAATTATTTTCCACAGGTACTCAAGTGATTTTTTGTTACATTATAAACAAGAGGACCATACAAGGTCTTTGTCTAAGACTAAGAGAGTGAAATAAAGTGAAGTGAGTATACAAGTCTAGCATTTTAGACTTGTCTCCCATTGAAGTGGGATAAGGTAATTGTTGAATTTTTCAGGTTTCTGATCTCATTAGACAGAATGTCTACATTGGATTTCTTCATCCAGCAAGGGTTAACCCTTGGTAAGTCTGGTAAAGAATTGGAAGAATATTCATCTGCTCTATTCGCCAGAAGTATTGAAAACAGAAGCTGAACAAAAGAAAGCAGAAGCTGAGAATTTAAGATTGCAGATGCAATCAGATGAAAGAAAATTCCAGATGGAAATGAGAAAACAAGAAAAAGAGGCGGAGGCTGAAGAGAAACGGTTAGAAAGAGAATTTGAAGAGAGAAAACAGCGAAGTAAAGTTGAGCGGAAAAAGATAGAAGCTGAAATTAAAAAATTGGACAGAGAAGCTGACGAGATAAAACAGAAACTGGAAGCTAAGGAGAGAAAACAGAAGACTGGAAATGAGCTTCTGGATAAAAATAATGCTCTTACTGAGAAGCTTCAACATGAGAATAAAGCTCTTACTGATACATTAACAGAAATGAATTGTGAAAATCATATGCTGAAGTGTAAAGTGACGGCACTAATGGAAGATAATAAGAAACTTGGTGAATTCTCCGTTAAACAATCTCAACTGGAAAAGGAGAAAAATGAGTTAGAAGTTGAATTGATCTTAATGTAAAAGCTCAGACCGGACAAGACAAGGAGTCTTATAAAAGAACAATTCTGGAACTAAGTAATGAGGTGGATCTTCTGCGAAGTACTGCTATAAAGAAGAGTATGGAATCTCTGGAGGAGATGAAGATGTTTAAGAATAGGAAGGATACTGAGATTCAATCACTGCAACTGGAGTTAACACAGTTGACAGCAAACAAAGAAAAAGATAAGAAAATTGATGAACTTAGGTCTACTCATCATAGTGCTATGGAAGCACTCAGACTTGAACTTGTTCAAGAGAAAGCTAAGGTTTTAGAAACTACATCTCAAAAGGAAAAGTTGAGTAACGATCTTAGAGATAGAATAGTTAAAGAGAAGACTCTAACTTCACAGTTAGATGACTTAAGGTTAGAGTGCAACAGACTTCATGTTAAAGTCAACGAAAGTGTTCATGAAGTTGTTTCTAGAGAGAAAGCTGTTGCAGAGGTGGGAATTGCAAAACTTCGCAACAGAATTGATGGTTTATTAGATATTGTTTTGGAGAATAGAATGTTATCTACTACCAAGGTGAATAGATTTAGACATAAAGCTAATGATCAATATTCTACAAATGCAAAGAGCCAGCCACATGCACTTGGTGCTCATGGTAATACTAAGCAATATGGGAACAACAATTTTCGTGGCAAATATAGTTTCCCACGGAATTACGATACTGCCTCTAATGGGAGTTGGCGTCAGGCCAACAAAGGTAAATCAAGTTTGGATCACGGTGAGGACTTTGATAAGTATCATGTTAAGATTCCTCAGGGAAACCGTGCATCGAATTCCCAGATTCCTGATAAGTGCGTAAAAGAAAACAAAACTGTTAGTACCCATCGTACTCAGCTCAGGCAGTATGATGTTAAGCACATTGCCATAGGCAAAAATAACAACAATTTGGCTAGGAAAGATAATCGTGATTATGAACAACACCAAAGGCGTTCATCACGTGGTAATTTCCCTTCAAGTAATTGGAGACAATTTAAAGGTCCTCAGAATTTTGGTTCTAATATTCATGGGAACTTTAATAAAGGTTACCAACCTGATAAAAGTTTTTCTTGCAAACAACAAAATCCATGTATGTCTTACTTCCCTCAAGAGAGAACAGACTTTTCATTTCATGGAAAGGTCCATACACTATAGTCTCCAAAATTTCCGATGTCGACTACATCGTCGATGTGGATGGAAAGCATAAAACATTCCATATAAATATGCTAACAGAGTTTATTGAACGTCCAGACTATTTGCAGCCTATTTTCCAGGCGATGGACGACTCTCCAGTCCAACATGGTCACATCTCATCCCTGTCCGTTATACAGGATGAGGAAACTATTTTTTCTGACGTTAACTTACCTCTTCCTGCGATTCCACTGAATTCAACGGAATCGTGGAGGGACGTTACAATCTCTTCGAACTTGTCTTTTGAGGAGCAACGTCAAGTATCTTCTACGCTACAATCATATCAGGATGTCCTTACCGACATTCCTGGACACACAGATGTCATAGAACATGACATCATACTTACTGATCGTAATCCGATCAGAGTAAGACCATACCCAATACCTATTCATTTTCAAGCACAAGTCGAGAAAGAATTGGATGAAATGATTCAACTGCAAATAATTGAACCATCCACTTCAGCTTATTCTTCGTCGATAGTTATTGTTCGAAAGAAAGACAATAACATACGTCTTTGCGTTGACTATCGCAAATTAAATCAAGTTACGAAGTTCGATGCTGAACCTATGCCATTATTAGATGATCTACTTATTAGACTTTCTAAAGCTAAATTCTTTACTAAACTAGACTTGTCGAAAGGTTATTGGCAAGTCCCACTGACGGAACACGCCAAACCTCTCACTGCTTTTTCGACACCTAGGGGTCTGTTTCAATGGAATTTTATGCCTCTCGGGCTTATGAACGCCCCAGCGACTTTCGTGCGCATGATGCGACGAATTCTATCAGATCGTGCAGATGTCATCGCATATTTAGACGACATCTGTCTTTTCAGCGATACTTGGGAAGAACACTATTTGGGTCTAAAGGAATTGCTATCTACTCTACGTGAGCATAGTTTGACTGCAAAACCCTCTAAAGCTTTTGTTGGGTTTAGTGAAATTTCCTTCCTAGGTCATCGAGTTGGTCATGGTCTGTTGAAGACAGAGGACCAAAACATTTCGAAGATATTAAATATCTCGGTTCCGAAGACAAAAAAGCAAGTGCGTAGTCTCTTGGGATTGATACAATTCTATGGAAGATTCATTGAGAATCTGTCCTCCATTATGGCACCACTTTCATCGTTATTGAAAAAAGGTTCTCCTAATATGGTGCGTTGGTCCCAGGAATGCCAATCTTCATTGGATCAGGTTAAGAATTTGTTCTCATCTCATCCTATCTTAAGACTACCAACGATTGATAAGACTTTTGTTCTTCGTAGTGATGCCTCTTCCACTGGGATTGGAGCGGCACTAATGCAGGAATATTCAGGAACTCTGCATCCTGTAATGTATATTTCTAGGAAGCTAAATGCGGCAGAAAGGAATTACTCGGTTTTAGACCGTGAATTGTTGGCTATGGTTTGGTCCATTCTTAAGCTACAAAGGTTCCTTCTGGGCGCGCATTTCTTTATGGAAACCGACCAAAAAGCTCTTACGGCTATGCAAAGTAAGGATTTGAAGAGCTCGAGATCTACTCGTTATGCTATTGCTCTTCAGCCTTTCCATTTCACGGTGCGAGCTATCCGTGGTTCGGATAATGTGATGGCGGACATATTGTCCAGATGCCCACATGATTCCAGTTAAATCTTGTGTCCTAGTTTTTCCTGATACACTTTCAGACTTTTGTCTGTCCTTAATATCCTAATATGTTGTAATACAAATGTATTTGGATGATGTTTAGATAATTTAACAAATTTCATTTTGTCCATCCATCAGTGATATGTTGCTAATATAGCATTGTAATTCATGACATTTGTATATTGCTATAATTATAGTATTTAGTAATGATTGATATATGATTGGTATTGCCAGCAACTTAGGTTTCTTTAATGGTACCCCCTTAGTTTGTTTGGCTTAAAGGAAATATTTTCTCCTATGTTGGGAGATGATTTGTATCCTCTTCAGACGCTTTGTTTATGCGTCTATTGTACCTGATATTAGGTTCATTTTTTCATGAGCACATAAGTGATACTTGTGCAATCTTGCTCATGGACATATTTTTAAAAAAAAATTTCATTTTTTTTTTTACAGGGGGGTGGTAGTAATATGTTGCTGTCATTTTTGAAGGAGTCATCTGTCAAGTTATTTGCTTATGTTTTTATCATAAGAATAATTGTGTCTTTACCTGCGATGTCAGGTTGATTAGGGGTTGTCTTCCCTTGTTTATTCATTCATTGTGTTTGACCTTTAGGGTCAAAGGTAGACAGTTCGGGCGTATGCCCATGGGCAGGTTTTTTTAAGCGGGAGTTGAGTTAGACTTCCGGCAAGCCGGGAAGTGTCCTGGTTTCTGAAGGGACGAGAGTCCATTGTGTTTTTCGGGAAGAATCTTCGAAGTGACTGCACTGGCAGTTTTCCCCAGTGAATCTCTGTGCGTTGGAATGACAGCAGAGTTTCTTATATTGTTCTGTGGATACGGTTACAGGTAATACCGACTTTTTCCATTACTATGCTTTCGGTGGCAGAACATGTTAGAAGATTGCCTAGTCTGTGAACTGCAGCTCACCGGTCCTCCATTTCAGAACTTATATGTTGTGCTCAAGGTAGCCATCCAAGACTATTAGTCTTCATACCATCCAGAAATCCAGTGACGAAGATATATTGTGGGAGCCGCAGATTGGCGGCATATTTATGTCTACAATAAGCATTACTGCAGGGTTGATGGTAACCTGCTTATCAGAAGTACACAGCCGACGTCAGAACGAGGCCTGTGTTTTCGGCTATTATACTACAGCCTGATAATGTGCAATTGGCGGGGAATGCCAAGTTGCACCCATGTGTCAAAGTGATTAAGGTATCTGACGCGTTTAGTCAGTAATCCCAGGGCGACGCCACGAACTGTCCTTATTGAAGAACATTGTATTGACCATGCACGAATATTCAAATGTTTACCAGCTTGCTGAATGCCTAATGTATACCTATCGATTTCCGGTCAGCATGACCTTGTTTACAATGACTGTTCCTGTTGATACCATGTGTGTTCTCGTCAATAAATGTTTTGAAACGTGTCTGCAGTGTCCAAGCATCCTTGACTACTGCATGTGAGTGTATGGGTTGCAGGGTTACATACGAGCCTAAACACATTCGCGCCTTCATTCGCACCCACACTCAGTTCATCATCCGCTCGCACTACACACCTAACAACATGTATACTGTCTTGGGCCAGTGATCACCTCAACAAGAGAAAAAGTACAGTTACAATGGGTCTAACACCATATTCCCAATATGCCTCAATGGGCATGTAACGGGATCCTTTGAATGTACTAGAGTGCGTCGGCAGAAAAAGCAACACAACTATGAAGCAAGAGATGAACCTATGTTGGATCCCAAAACTAAATTCAAAATTGAATTTTTCTTTTTTATTATTGATGTTACAACTAATTCTATTGAAGAAAGGTTCGAGCAATTGGAACATCACAGTTCACGTTTTTCCTTTTTATATAACATCCCTAAATTGAAATCTGAGACGACAAATGAGCTCTTAAACAAATGTAAAAACCTAGAAGGCGTTTTAACACGTCAAGAAAATAGAGACATTGATGCCATTGAGCTATGTGATGAACTGAAAGTAGTATCCAAATTAGTACCAGAAAATACACCGCCAATTGAAGTTCTTCGTTATATTGTTGAAATTAACATTGCTCCTAATGTTGCTATAAAAGGTAAAGGTAAAGGAACCCGTTACACGCCCATTGAGGCATATTGGGAATATGGTGTTAGACCCATATTATCTTGACCGTCGGCACACGAGGGGTGATGTGGTCGGCATCACGCCGGCCGCCTTAACCTTCCCAGAAGTTGCTCTGGTACCCATTTGGGGCTGGGTCGACCCAGGAGCCGTTTGTGGCCTAAAAAATTCCCGCCTCATCTGGGGATCGAACCATAGACCACTGCGCTAGGAAGCCAGTGCACTAACCACTATGCTACCGCGGCTCCACAATGTCGCTATAGCCTTAGGAATATTACTAACTTTGCCTGTAACGGTAGCAAGTGGTGAGCGTAGTTTTTCAAAACTGAAGCTTATTAAAACTTATTTACGCTCAACAATGGCCGAAACTAGATTGGAAGGACTTGCCATGATTTCAATTGAACATGAAATCGGTCAAAAATTAGACTACGCAGACCTTATTTCTGCTTTTGCAAATATGAAAGCAAGAAAAGTGTCTTTTAAGCAGTACATACTTCAAACAATATAAATTCAAATAATGTGAAAATAGTGCTAAAAACTATAACATGTACATACTATAGTTAAGTGTTTGTGACTCAACAGTTCATCGTTCCACATGAGAAGAGCATCCCCTATATGTAAGTAATGTAACTACATTTATTTCATATAATTGTCTCTAATAAAGTCAATGGTTTATTTTTTGACTATACAGTATTTTCATCAATTTATCAATACATTATTATTAATGGTACTATTTAAAATTAGGCTAATGGTCATGAAATTAATGTTGAAGCTTGTTTAACATAATGGTTTTAAAAATTTCAAACGTTAATTTGAGGTTGGGCTGGGGCGGCAAGGTATGGTATTGCACGGGGTGGCAAAATTCCTAGGGCCGGCCCTGCTTGGGGATGGTTCAATATAGATTCATAGCTGATGTAACATATCTAGGGAGACTTGTTATACTTCACTAGTAAAGCATGAAAAGATTTCATTTTTTAAAGTTATGATGGGGTGGACCCCGCCATTCCATAAGAACGAGCCGCTGCTGCTTTGAATACCAATCAAGAATTGCCTGGCTCTGTACGCTACAATCGCAAATTTGACAAGGAAGTAAACGTGCTCTTACTGATATTGTGTGTTAGCACGCATCACGTATTAACAATTGTTATTTAGTGTACTGTCACCCTTCACGACAGTTTAGTATTTGAAGTGCACATGTCAAAGTGACAAGGATATAAGAAAATTTCTCTTACGACAGAGAGAGAGAGACAGACAGACAGACAGACAAACAGACAGAGACAGATAGAGAGAGAGAGAGAGAGACAGAGAGAGAGAGAGAGAGAGAGAGAGAGAGGGAACGAAGTTTTTATTGTATCAGGGTAAAGAAATAGGCTTCTTCTTCTTCAAGTACAATGCCTAGTTGCGTAGGAGATGATGTCTCTCCACAACTTTCTGTCTCCAGTACAATTTATATCAGTTCTGCTGTTGACTTCTTTCCATGCCACGATGTCAAACTGTCCAGTATTTGCTCTCTTTGTCTTCCTCTATCTCTTTTCCCTCCAATCTTACCTGCTATTACGATATATTCCAACTTTCCTCTTCTCATAACATGCCCCCCCAAAAAGTGGATTGCTTCTTTCTAACTTGTGAAATAGGCATCACTACCTTTTTACATGTCTACCACTTCAATAATACTGTACAGGGTGTCCATAAAAGATTGTACCCTTTTCAAAAAATGTATTCTCGGCCCCATGATGTGGTACGAGGATGCTTTCTATCACAAAAGTAAGATAATATCTGCAAGTTTTTAAGCATACCTTACAAAGACTCCAAAAAAATGTACCTATTTCTTTTTTCTTTTTTTTTCACCTACTTGACCAGTGTGTTGAGAGACACGTAACAATTACCGGTTGCAACTCAACTGCGGAAGTTTCACTTGAAATACCCGCTGCGCGCATGTGCACTTTTTTGAGTCTTTGTAAGGTATGCTTAAAAACTAGCATAGGCCTCCAACAAACATGCCAAGTCTTCCTGTCCCGGGCCGTCACCTCAAGATCTTTCCATGCTTTCTTCATCCCTTTCATGTCTGTCTCAAGTTCTCTTCTCCGTGTGTTCTTTCGTCTCCCTCTACTCTCTTGCCCCGGGTATTCAAGAAAAATAACTGCCTAGTACAGCTGTCAACAAGTTTTCTCAGTGTGTGTTTTATCCTTCTCCACTACATTATGTAATGTCACGAAATAATAATAGTAATCAAGACAAAAAAAAACTAACTTGTGACAACGGGCAAAATTTAGAGAAATAATAAATATAAAGACGTCTCGATACCATCATAGACCTGCGTGTCGACGATAAGAGATAGGAAATTGTAGAAGAACTCGATCAGTTGTCATCTGGGCATCGAAGGTCGGCTGCTATGGATTTCCAAAGCTTCCTATCTTTCGCCTTGATGGTAAACTTCGATAGGCTTTCTCTTAGCCATTATCTCCTGCCCGTTTGTCTTCAATTATTCCTTCTAGAATGGTTTTCAGTGCTTTGTGTTTTTTTTTATATGTCCAAATCATTTTATGACTAATTTTACTAAATTCTCCTTTTAATCCTAGATTTTCTCTGACTTCTTTATTTTTATGTATTTATTCCGCTCTCTTTCTAAGAGATGCGCCCCAGTCTTCTATATATCCACAATTCGACAGCAGTGCCAATCCTTTCATTTAATTTCGTTTATTTCGTTTCTGCATCTTGCAGTAATGGAAAGTATATAACACTCGATGACTCTTATTTTTAATATGTGTGTGTGCGCGCGCGCGTGCGCGTGTGCGTGTGCGTGTGCGTGTGCGCGCGCGCGCGTGTGTGTGTGTGTGTGTGTGTGTGTGTGTGTGTGTGTGTGTGTGTGTGTGTGTGTGTGTGTGGTTTTTATGTTTATATTTGTCTCATGTTGTGTTGGCCATTTCTAGTTCCTTCATTATTTCTGTTTCACATCTACGATCCTTAGTTATTAATATTATGGGTCCAAGAGATGAAAAATTGTTGACTTCGTTCTCGTATTTATCCATTTATTCTTATATTTAAATTTGCTTTCTCATTTGTTTTGCTAATTATCATACTTTCCATTTTCTCAGTATTAATGCTCTATCCATATTCATGACTTACTTAGTCGTTCCCCTTTTGCCGTGAGGTGTAGAGGTTTGGAAGAAGAGAGCGCCAGACTATTCTATCAGCTGTCCTCTATCCATATTCATGACTTAAAAGGGACAAAAGGTTCCCGTTACACGCCCATTGAGGCGTATTGGGAATATGGTGTTAGGCCCATATTTTCTTGACCATCGGCACACTAGGGGTGATGTGGTCAGCATCACGCCGGCCGCCTTAACCTTCCCAGAAGTTGCTCTGGTACCCAATTGGGGCTGGGTTTTATTCATGACTTAACGCAGTAAATTTGCTTCAATAATTCTTGCAATTTTTGTTTGCTTTCGGGGCGTATAACTATTAGCATCTGCGTATCTACGGCAGTTTATTGATCATCCACTGACGTTTGGTCATTCCACTATTTTTATCTGTTGACGAATTGTTTTTTCTCTGCTGATGGTAAATAGGCATGAGCTAATACGATCCTTATCTGGCTCTTCTTTTTATATCAACAATATGGTGATCGTTTATTGCCAGATTGTACCGTCGCAGTATGTTCCCAGTATAATTTACTGAGCAGTCATGTTTTTTTTTTTTCCATCAAGACCTATTTCTTAAGGCATTAAATTAGTTTAGCATGATGGACTTCGTCAAAAGCCTTCCTGAAGTCAATGATGAACGTATGCAAACTGTCTTCGACCTCTGCATAGTTTTCTGCCAGCATTCTTGAACAAATATTGCTTCTCTTGTCCACTATTTAGTATTAATATTATCTCGAAAACCTTCGCGAAATTAATTGTCCGTTTTATTTTCAATTCTTTCTTGTAAGATCTTGAGAAGTATTTTAATTGTGTGCCTCATCAGGCTGATTGTTCTAAAATCTGAACTGTATATTGCCAGAGTTTGTGTGTTTGTTTGGTGGGTGGGCAGGTAATTTGGTACGTGCCATGCATTGTTAATGTCTGTTACAATATCTGTAATTTTATCAAGCTTGAGAAACTGGAGCTCATGACTTCAACTCAACAGTTTCGGAATGGCAGAAAAGCCACAGGAAAAGCCTAGATCTACAGTGTAGATAATACCAAAGAGTCTTCAACTTGGAATTGGCTGCTAAAGAGCGAGAACCTCGGCAGCTCTAGTTAAACAACAATAACAAAAAAAAAAAAAAAAAAAAAAAAAAAAAAAGAAAAATAAAACTTTTACACTAAAAATAAAAAAAAAAAAAAAAAAAAAAAAAAAAAAACCAAAAAAAAAAAAAAAAAAAAAAAAAAAAAAATTTTATGTGTCTGTTTCTAGAGCTTCAACCATGTCTATTTTATGTTGTTCATGCCTATTGATTTTCCATTCACCATCATCATCATATTTATTGCTTTCTCTGCTTTGGATATGAGAAATTGTAGACCTTCATTACTTTACGATGATGGCTTATAATCATACTTTGTTATCTTCGATAGTTCACTAACATATTCTACGCATTTTTACGATATACTGATCTCAACAACAACAAATTTATCCATTCGTGTCCTAGATATAGCCTCTTCCTTGAGCAAGATTATTCTTGTTCAATATTTTCTTTCTTCGTGCATATCTTTGGTGGTGTGTTTTAATTCTGTGGCGAGATGGATGATGGATACAAAAATTAGAAAGTAGTTCTCAGAAATGGATAAGAGAACTGGTGAACCAGAGGTAGGGAGGACACAAGACAAGTCGGGTAGTTAACTGCACTGTTCTCGAATCTAGCTGCAGAAGAGAGCTGTGAAGTAAGTAACCTTCTCGCTAGACCTACCCTATGCTTCAAGGGTATTATATAAATATGTGAGTGCAGCTCGTATTTATTCCCTACCAATTTTTAAATTAGTAATTTTTCTTTCACCACACTACAAAATTGCAACTGAAAATTTAAATAATTCAGTACCTGCAGTTATAAACAACTCAATGCACTTTTTTTTATTAACGATGTACGGTATAGTAAAATATGTAGCACCTAGGTATATCAATATTTCACATAATTTAAAAAAAATAAAAGTACCGGTATATTGTCACTGTTTGGTCAGTTTCTTAATGTTATTGGCTTGTGTGTCTTGGTTTGTGTTTTCACGTTAAGTTTTACTTAACTTGCTTGGAAAGTTGCTGTAGCTGACTTCCCTCTGTTGTTAAAACATCTGGACATTGAAGCCGCTATGCTTTTGTCAGGAACAGGGCTGGTCCACTATTAAACAGCTCACAATTTCCAAAACAGTGTCACGTTTTTCACCAGTTGGTACTTCGAAATCGGCGGCTGTTTAAAGCTTCAATCTACAAATCACTCACAATAGCGGTTAGTTGAGGCTTCTTCTCAGTTATCTTGTTGTATTGTGGATTAAGACTTCTATCAATAAGAGTCAGCCGTCTGGATATCTTCTTAGCTCTGTCAGATCTAGAAGTGATTTCGGGAAGTCAGGAACTGTGTCTGAGACGGGCGTATATACATAATCTCAGGTCTAACCATTGCTTTCTCAGAGGTCCGCGCCTGGGTTCACTTTCACTCTTGTTAACTTTCGTGGGATTTCAATGCTGCTGTGCGAATTTTCCAAGAAAACTATAATTTCCTCGTCAAATACCAAAGATAATGATTTCCCACTGCCATAATTACATGTATTTGTAGTTGCTATTCAAATTCCTAAAAGAAATATTCTGTTCGGGGCATTACCTACATAATTATAGCAGAATTTCTGCTGTACAATTCATAATCTGTCATAAAGACTTTAGTTTATGTGGCAATTCCAGAGTGTCTTGCCTGTGTTATGACAAATTCCATTAACTTTTTTTTTTTTTTTTTACATTTTGTTTGTTTGCTGTTAATTTGCTTGTCTACACATCAAACGTCATTCCTAGTCTATATTGTGAACTCCCTTTTTTTTTTTTTTGACTCTCTTTCTTACGGCCATTTTACTTGAGATGCCTTCGATCCTCACGAGATAATTCAAAATAACCAGCCCTAAACAATATTTGACCATTGTTTTAATTTGGGTCATCAGGTTTAAACCTCTCACACAACGGAACTTGATGCTTGAAATCTGTGTAGATATGTCAAGGAGGAAGTGTCCTTGCTCGAAGGTCAAGGAAACCGTTTTCTCGAAACTTCTCATTGTATTGATCTTCGTCATTTTTATTTAACTCCTTGTTGGCAAATGTTTATTCGCCAATTGTATGCTTATTCTTAAACAGTGCTATTTTGCTCTTACTGTATTTTCTGGGTTTTCTCTTCTATATTGTTCCATCCCGCTTTTTTGGTAGGCTTTTAAATGTATATTTGACTTCAATAAAATAGTTCTGCATATCTGGCTGCTTCAGCGCTGATAGTTCTGTCTGAGGTTATTTGTTTTTCTTGCTATCTCTACAAGTATATTTGTCAGCTTTACGCTTTTATCATTTCAGCTCCTTGTGAAGGCTTCAAATATTCACGCTAAGCCTTCCTAACCCGTGCCATCCATTCAAGGTATTTTCATGTTTTCTTTATTCCTTTAACGTCTGTAACAACTCCCTTCTTCGTGTGTTCCTAGGTCACTCTCTATTTCTCTTACTATGGGACCTCCAGAAGAAAGACCATTCTGTAATGGTGTCATCTGATTTCCTCAATGCGTGTCCTATCCAACGGAAATGACCACTGGTACTCTCCATCTATTTCCCATTGATGATCTTGTCATAATATTTTTATCCTTTTGTTCTGCGCAAGCAGTATATATGCATAACATGAACACATCAACCAGCAGATATTGATCTGAATTAATGTCTGCTCCAGGATATGGCCCGGGAATTTCCATGTGTATTGTTTCCTTAGGTCGTGTTAAAAATGTGTATCACGTGTAACTATCTGGTTTATTTCAACTATTGTAGACGTCTATCTTTTGTCTTTTCCAATCTATATTGTTCTTCGATCGTCTTGTATCTTTCGTTTCTTATGTTTTACATTTATGTCTGTCAATAACTATCAGTTTATATGTGATTTTTTCTGATGTAGGTGTGTATTGTAATCCTAGTAATATTCCTCTGTTTTCCCCACTGGATGGTGAATATGTATGTAGAATTGCTATGTAAAAAGGCTTTACCATATTCTTCTGTAACTTCACTCTCTCATTATGTGCCCAGTTTTCTCATTATGTCAAGTATCCACATAGGCTATATATTTTCTTGTTTTGTTTGTAAATTATGTATTACAACTCCATGTTCACGAATACCATCCCACTGGTATAATCTTAATTTTGTGTTCCTTGTGCTGTAATTGGGAGGACTTCCAGATGTTATTTAGGCTAAAGAAGGCTGTTCTTGCCTAAATTCATTCTGATGTTGATGTCTTTGCCTGCCCCACCGTCTGGTGTTACTATGCTTCCTAGGTATGTGAAGGTATCTGTCTGTACCAGTTGCTGATTCCTTACTGATATGGGCTCAGGGTTGCTCACATTGAGCGTCATGACCTCAGACTTCTTTAAATTGATGTTCAAGCCCACCTGCTGGCTAAATTTATTAAGTCTATCCGTTTTTTTCCTGGATGTGTTGATGTGAATGTGCCAGCAGTGCAATGTCATCTGCATATTCCATATCTTCCAATGTAGAAAATGTAGTCCATCATTATTCCTCTAGGACTGCCCTCTGTTGTCTGGCGCATCACCCAGTCTATGACTGTTAAAAATAGAGTGGTTGATAAGGGGCATCCCTGTCGTACTCCTGTCTTCACCTCGAAGGTTAGGTTGCTCTGCCCAACACTACACGTAAAGTTGGCATAGAGGCTTTTTATGATTGACACTATGCAGCTTGGAATTCCATAAGCCCTCAGTATTTTCCATAAACTGGTCCCTATGTATGCTGTCAAAAGCCTTTTCAAAATCAACAAAATTTATGTAAAGCTGTCTTTGCCATTCTGAGCACTGCTCTATAATGTTCCTGAGAGTGAAATATATGGTCTACACATCTTCTGTTCTTTCTAAAAATCCTGCTTGTTTCTTTCCTCAGTTTGTAGTCTACTGCCTTTGAAATTCTCTGTATAATTATCCTGCCTAGTATTTTGCTGGGAACTGAGAGAAGAGTGATTCCTCTCCAATTATTGCAGTCTGAAAGATCTCCCTTCTTGGGCAATTTGACAATTATTCCTTTGTTCCACTCTGATGGTGTTGTCCCCGTTTTCCACACTTGTGCAAATAGTGGTTCTAATAGTTCTGCTGCTAGCTCAGGGTCTGTCTTAAATAGCTCTGCATTTAAGTTATCATGGCCCGGAGCTTTACCGTTCTTTAACCCTTTGATTGCTGTGATGATTTCTTCTTTTCGTGGAATGTCTGTATTTACATCTAGATCGTTTTCAGCCTCAGGAACATTCAATTGTGTCTCTGGTATTTCCTTGTTCAGAGTTTCTCTGAAGTGCTCTGCCCATCTTGTTTCCTGTCCCTCTGCTGTCTTGATGAGATTTCCTTGCTTATCTCTTACTAATGTAATATTGTTTGCACCTTGTTTTCCGCTGATGAATTTAGTTATTTTGTATACTGTGCTTTGTTCATTTCTCAGTGCTGCCTCTTCTGCCTGTTTTGCAAGATCGTCTAGGAAATTCCTTTTGGTTGGCTCGGGTTTGGCGTTTAACTTCCCTGTCCAGTTGACTGTACTGTTCGCTATATAGTTGCTTTAACCTGGGGGACTTCGCTTCTGTTTTCTTTCTTTTCATTTCCTTTCTCATCTTTATGGTGTTTAGTGTTTCTGGTGTTATCCAGTCTTGCTTCTTCCTTTCCTGGAATCCTAATAAGCAAGATTTGCTACTTTCCTTATATATTGTTGAAATGGTGTTGAAATTCTGGTCTATATCATCAGTCAATGTCTTTTCCTGGCTTTTGGCAAATTGATATCGTTTCTTAATGTCGGCCGCAAAAGCTTTTCTGGTAAGGGGGTCCTTCAATTTGCTGATGTCAAACCTTTTCTGTGTAGTTACAGTTGGTCCAGCCCTTCTTAGTTTCACTTTCAGTTTTGCTACTACTAAATGGTGATCGCTTCCCACATCTGCACCTCTTCTTACCTTCACATCTTGTAATGCATGTCTCCATCTACCGTTAACCATGATGTGGTCTATCTGGTTTCTGTCCCGACCATTTGGTGATTCCCATGTTAACTTGTGAATTTCCTTATGTGGGAAAAGTGTTCCTCAAATGACCAGGTTGTTAATGCTACAGAAACTTATTAGCTTATCCCCATTTTCGTTTGCTATTCCGCTGCCGCATTTCCCCATTGTTCTTTCATTATATGTATTGTGTGTACCAACTTTCGCATTGAGGTCTCCCATTACTATAACAAGATCATATCTAGGTGTGTCCTCCTTTTCTTTCTGCAGTTGTTGATAGAATTCATCCTTGACCTCCTCATCGCTATCATTCGTTGGTGCGTAGCATTGTATTATTGTAGTGTTGGTGAATCTCCCTCTCAATCTCAATCGTATCAGTCTGTTGTTGATGGGTTTCCATTCCAGTAATGTCCTTTCTATCCCTTTCTGTAGTATAATGGCTAGCCTTCACTGTGCTGTCCATCCTCTCTTCCAGAGTAAAGTACTGTTTCTCCTGTTGCTGTTTTAACTTTTCCTGCCCCTGTCCATCTGCTCTCGCTTATCCCCAGGATGTGTAACCTATAGTTTCTCATTTCTGCCGTGACCTGTCTTAGTTTACCTGTCTCGTACATTGTCCTGACATTCCAAAATCCTATTCTTGTATCCTGTTTTGCGGTCAGGACATCCGTTTTCATGTCAATGGCTTCCTTTCGGCTTTCACCACTGACAGTCATACGAGCCACAGACTCCGAATGTCCATCCCGCAGCAAAGTTTGTTCATTTGATGTTGTTTCCGTAACTTCATTTTTTTTTTTACATAGACAGGGGTGTCAGCCCTATGCTAAAACCCCCAACCTGGAGGACCAGGGTACCAGCTTTTGTCTGACCCCCTACCCACACAGACCAGTCCAGCTTGGTTGAACCTACCAGGAGTAAAACTCCCACTGGCATAGCTCTGGGGATTGTCAGGGTACGCAAGCTGCCATACCGCTACAAGGTATAGGTACCATTGATGGCAGATATATATATATATATATATATATATATATATATATATATATATATATATATATATATATATATATATATATATATATATATATATATATATATATATATATATATATATTCCCTGTTTAATATACCCAGAAACTTTAATATACACAGAAACTGTCAATCTTTTCTCTGGCATTACCAGTATATTAAGTGTCAGATCGCCTGTTTAAAAAAATTATGATATCTACAAGGGGATTGACATAAGTCTTGGGCCTGACCATGAAGGAGTCACAGGAGGAAGATGAAACTTGGCACATTTAAAGTTCATCATATTTGCACTGAATGTGTAAAGTACGCTTTTGTTTCTTCAATGGGTTTTTCTGCTACGGTGCACGGCGCAATGTACCCTATTGACCGGATCTGCTGCTCCAAAGATTTGACAAAACAATGGAAAAGAAGGAGGCCAGAGCTGTGATAAAATGTCTGATGTTTCAGGGAAAAACACCTACAGAAATACACAGGGAGATGGAACCAGTGTTTCGTGATTCTTGTCCTTCATATACTTCGGTAAAAAAACTGGTGTCATCGGTTTAAGTGCGGCCGCTCAAATGTTGCTGATCTGCCAAAATCTGGTAGACCAGCCTCAGAGTGCAACGATGAAAATGCAACAAGAGTGAAGAAAATCATTGACCAGGATCGAAAAATGACAATTGTAGAGATAGCTAGTAGAGTAAAACTAAATGAAAGAACAGTTTATAGAATTTTACTCAACAGACTGAACATGAGAAAAGTGTGTGCACGCTGGGTTCCGCGACGGTTGACACGTGAACAGAAGCAAACGAGGGTAAATTGCTGTCAACAGTTGCTCAAAAAGTGTCAGTCAAAAATTTTTTGGGAGACCGTGGTGACAGTAGATGAGACTTGGGTACACCATTATGACTCCGAATCCAAAATTGCCAGCATGCAATGGAAAACCCCGGGCTCCCCAACACCTGTCAAGCCGAGGGCGCAGAAATCTGCAGGAAAAGTGATGCTGACTGTTTTTTGGGACGGCAAAGGTGTCCTTTTGAAAGATTATCTGCCTCGTGGCAACACAGTTAATGGACAGTACTATGCAGATCTTCTCACAAAACTAAGAAAGGTTGCGACCAGGAAACGAGGGATAACGCGCACTTAAAATCTTCCTTTGCTTCAAGACAACGCGCCCTCTCACAAAGCACGGCTTGTGCAGCAAGCAGCCAACGATTTGAATATTGAAATTCTTCCACACCCACCATATTCTCCAGATTTGGCTCCATCAGACTTTTTCCTATTCCCAAATCTTAAAAAACAGCTAAAGGGAAATCATTTTGACAGCGATGAAGAGGTTATACTGGCATGTGATGACTGGTTTAGTTTGAAAAATAGGGTGTTCTACTCCCAAGGTCTTTTCAAGGTCAAGCAGAGATGGCAGAAGTGTGTCAATTCAGACGGTGGCTATATTGAAAAGGAATAAACACTATACAAAATTTCAGCTCTCTGTGACATGTCCTTCATCGTCAGGCCCAAGACTTATGTCAATCCCCTTGTAGTGTCCATTTCTGACGTAACGTTTTGTCATTGCATGTTCTTATTTTGAGGTTTCTCCTTCCACTTTTCCACGTCATTTTTACGACCCCTTTCCTCAAAATGTTCTCTTTCGTCATCTTTTGGGAAGCATTCGTCATCATGACACTCCTTACACATCAGAGTTGCCTCTTATCTGTCACTTTCTACAGAAGATTCTTCTCATTGGGAGCAAGAGTTACCTACATAAATGTGTCTATAATAATAATAATAATAGCCCCTTCAGTCATATCTGACTATGGTAATGCGCCCCTGATGTGACACCCCTCAGCTGCTTACTTTACTGGTGTTCCTTTCGGCGTTTTCTCCTCTCTTCTGCTTGTTGTATGAGCTTTTTTCACCGAAATTGAGGTGGCGCCGCAGATAGCATCGCCACTTGGTGCGATCGGCAGCTTCATCCTCCCAGGTTGCTGGATTTATGTCCAGTGCCCTGTTACGGTATATGATATTAACGCCGTCTGCTAAAGGTTACCAGACGTGCAATTGTAAAGGTTAAGACATTTAATATATTGCGATAGATGTTTCAATTACTGAACGCTTCATACACGATCGATTATGACGTGTATAGCGTTGTTTAGGACACAGTCGGTAACTAAGAAACGCTACCCCTTGTTACTTGACCGCCAAGCTGAATAGCTGCGTTTTTCTAACCTTCCAATTCAATGGCATGATATAGCCATTTATATGTGTATTTTTGATGGACCAGGGTCAGTCCTAGAACTCGATATGAGAAGGAAATATATGGAGGTTAGTACTTAACTAGAATCCTCAGAAGGATGAGAATAATCGTCAAATTCGTATGAATATATTTCAGACTCGCAGTCTCACTGTCGGCAGGTAGCCATGTCTATCTACTCGTGCATATAGCTGTGATGTTCTGACGACAATACTGCATTGTATCCTCATAACGGACATTGACACATAACCAGCAGTCTACGCTATTGATTAATTTATGCATTACTTCTATGGACTTAGGTTTTACTTCTATTGAAATTGATCATCATATCTGTATCACTGTGAATAAATGTATGGACTCAATGAACCGACTTGTCACATCAATGGAACTACAAGTTCAATATAATTGCAACTTTCAAATGTTTGCTCACACGCTTTTCTACCCCACCCCGCATTCGCGTAAAGCAACACCAATTGACACGATGAAAATCTTGAATGAAACCATATAAGAACTCAACTAACATGGCCAGAATTTATAACCACTTTATTGACATTATATGGAACATTGTTGTCAAATTGAATGTTCCAGAATAACAGAGAAGATTCGCCTTCAACAGATGGTGTCCATTGATTGGGGATCGAAAAAAAATTCGGAAATTAACAATTGTTTACATTTGAAGGACGATCACATGATGTGCTGAATTATGACCTATGACGCAGTACTCAGTATAATCCCTAACAACGTGACGTCACCGAAAATCGTGTACATGCCATACAAGTTGACAGCAGCAAGCCTAGTTTCTACGGAGGAAAAAAATAACAAAGTCAACGAATAAACCCTGTATATGCATCAAGAGCAAACAGTCAGACACACTTCTACACCGTTGGTGCATACTGTCATCGACAGGAGTCCGAACTGAGCACAAAAGATAAGTCATTTAAGTGTGACCTTTGTCGGTCGATAAATAACAGTGCTGAGTCCATTTTGCTTTGATCAGGCATGTCTATGTATTTTCATGTATATATGTTAAATTTGTTTTCCATCGTATGTATTTGTTATTAATTTGTGGGAGGTAGGGAGGATGAACTGAAATTAAATTCTGCGGCTCTCACGATGCCTGAATTAATTTCGGTCGTTTCTTAGGGCAGTTAAACGATTGCACCTTTGGAAACCCCATTGAGGTTTGACATTGGACTTGTTGTCCAAATCTGCTATCGTTTGACAATTTGTGTTAGCTGTACGTTTCCCGTAGATAATTGGTGTATTTTATTCGTACTCAGTTAATAATTTTATTGAGTTCTGTACCATGTTCGTTACTATTCGTCCAGTCTCCTCTGACTATCATTTATTTTATGATTGTTAAATTTTCGTCCGTTATGAGTCCTGTGACGTCATCATTTTTCGCAGTCATTTTTTTTTTTTGTGTGTACTTTGAATATTCAGTTGACCTCGGGTCAGACCTTGACCCTTCATTAGGTCTGTGACATTTCCGCTTGTTTTATTTAGTTCATAAATTCATTTTTAATTGTGAAAATGTCTTGTTTGCGTCTTAACATTGTTTGTACCCCTTAGTTGCATCATTGTTTTGTTTGTCCTCATAATATATATTAATACTACATTAATAATATGATATTATATGCAATAATACACTTGTAATTTAATTTAATTAATTTTTTCTGATAATTAAGGTTAATATGGGACATTGCATAATTATGCAGTGATAGTCCAAGAAAGTAGCACTACAATTTATAATAGATGCCTAGGGCATAATAATATAATATATATATTGACAAAATAAAATAATCTTATAGCTACCTTTGAGGTAATAGACCCATTGTATATTATTTAATATACTTTTCTGGTACTAAGAGAGTGACTTAGTACATTGAACAATAATAATTACTAGGAATTATACCCAACATTATTGGATATTGAGATTAATTGTGTGATATAATTACATTATATTTAACAGATATCATAACTATTTATGATATAGTATTATTTAGATACAATATTGTTACAAAATATTGTCTATTAGTTGAACTTAGACATTAAGTTCAGTACTATTGTGATTACTTATATTGAATATTTCTAAGTTGAGTAAGTATAATAATTACTCTGAAGCTACTATTGACTATTTTAATCAGTAATTATCAATAATTACTTACAGATAAAAGTCAAAATGCTTACTATAGACCATTTCGTTAAGATTGGTCGTGAATATGGTTATAAATCTCAAGAACTTCGTCAGTTTGCTGAATCAGAACTGGAAAAATATGAAAGAAAAGAAGAAGAGAAAAAAGCTGCATTAAAGAAAGAGGAAGCAGAACTTGAGATGAAGCAAATTGACAAGGAAAATAGACTGAGAGAGATTGCTCAACGTGAAAGAGAAGAGCAAAGAACAATCGCCAAACAGGAAGAAGAGAATAAATTGAAACGAGAGGAAATTATTTTACAACAAGAAATGGAATTGGCGCGTATTAAATTGGAGACAGCAAGATTACAAGCACAAAATGCTGATGCAAACCAGAATAATAACGCACAAAATGGATCATCATCCAGCCAACCTAAACATTTCTACAACTTTAAATTACCCATTTTCAACTTGAACGTCGACGACCTTTCATCGTTCCTGGCACGTTTTGAACAGACTTGCAAATCTAACCATTTGCCTGAAGAGTCATGGGTACTCAAATTAAATGAATTCTTGGTTGGAGAACCACTGACAGCTTCTCAAAATGCTGACCCATCAATAGCAAATAACTACGGTGCTATTAAGTCCTTGCTTTTACGAAGGTTTCACCTGGACGAGGAACACTGTAGGTTGAAATTTAAGGGAATTTTACCTGAATCTCCAAGGGATTTTGCAGGATTCATTGCGAATATACGCAATACATTTAATAGATGGGTTGAACTGGCAGAAGTCAACAAATCATACGACAAATTAGTTGATTTACTACTGCGGGATAAGGTATTATCTTCGGTTAGCCAGCCATTTTTTGCATATTTGCAGGAGCGTAAACCAGGTACCATGGATGAGTTAGAAAAAATTTCTTTAAACTACTGTTCGGCACACCCGAATGCAACCATTTCTAACTCCTCATTAAGAGAACCTCTACCTGTGGCGTCTAATATGGCCTACAATCACAATAACAAACAAAGACATCACAGTGTAGACAGAAGCAGGTTCCAAAGAAATCACAATGTTAACTTTCAGAAGGGACATAATAATGATTTCAACAATAAAAATGAGTTCAACAGAGGTAGATCACGAGATAGAAATTATTCACCTCAAACAAACTACCACAATGGTCAACATAACACTCATTATAATCGATCACATACTCCCAATAATAATAACAACTGGAATGGTAATAATCATGGCTCGAGACATCGAGATAATAGTTACTATAGAGGGCGACGAGATAATTTTAACAATTATACTCGGAATCGATCTCATTCTCGGGGATCATCTCATTACAACCATAATACAGGGGCGGCAGTTACAAATAATACTACCCCTATAGCTCAGGTCCCACTTGACAATAATACAACACAGTCTTCTGCTGCATGTTTTGCTATTAATTATAATGTGGCAAATAGTTGCCAGCAATGCAATCTTATTTTTCAGAAGGCGAAAGAAACAGTGCTTAACTGCGGACATATTACACCAGAGGTAGGTCTTGCAGTCAACGATGGAACAGGCCTACTAATTTTTAACAGAGGATTAGTTAATGGATCCGTCGTCTCAGTGTTGAGGGATTCGGGATCCACAACGATTGGTGTACGACAGTCGCTGGTACATCCTAGCTGTGCAACGGGGGAATATGTCCGTTGCATGACTTTTGGTGGAACAATAGAGTTTTACCCCACAGCTATTATTCATGTTAACACTCCTTTTTTCACAGGAAACGTAAAAGTATGTATGCTAAAAAAAGCCTATAGCTGATTTGATGGTTGGTCGTATACACGGCAGTAAAGATTGTACTCCAGATGAGATTATAGAATGGGAGAAACATAACCTATGCACTGGAAACGCCGTGACGACTAGAGCGCAGACTCAACTCATGGAGAAAGTTGATGATAATAAAATGGATGCAGACAACCAAGAGGAATTTGTAGTCAATTCACCTATTGACAGGGAAACATTTGCAACCAAACAAAAAGAGGATAAATCTTTAAAAAAAATTTTTTAAGTTGGTTGATAAAGTTGACAATCTATCCTCAGGTAATAATAACAAACATTGTTTTGTTATTAAAAATGACATATTGATTAGATGTTTTAATGACAAATCACAAATGAAACAACAAGTTATGGTCCCATATACTTTTAGACGGTACATTCTTCAACATGCACATGACTCACATTGTGCTGGACATATGGGATATACTCGAACACGATCTCGAGTACTGTCTTCATTCTTTTGGCCAGGGGTGTCAAGAGATATTTCGCAGTATGTACGTTCCTGTACTACATGCCAAGAAGTGAAAGCACGTGGAGCTTTTCACACGGCGCCTATTCAGGCTTGCGATATCTCAGTGAGACCTTTTGACAAGATGGCAATAGACATTATTGGTCCATTGCTACCATCGGCCAGAGGACATAGATTCGTCCTTACGTGCATTGATTTGTGCACACGATGGCCAGAAGCTATCCCATTAAAGACCACCACTACCACAGATGTAGCTGATGCACTACATCTCATCTTTTCTAGAATAGGGTTTCCTAGAAAACTTTTATCAGACCATGGGTCACAGTTTATATCTGACACCATGAAGGAAGTCATGAAAACTTGGGACATTGATAGGAATTTAAGTAGTATTTATCATCCGATGAGTAATGGTGCGGTTGAAAGACTTAACCGTACACTTAAACAACTACTACATAAGGTTACTGCTAAGCACCCTCATGACTGGGACAGAGCACTCCCAGCTGTTCTATTTGCTTATCGGGAGGTACCGCATGAACAAACTGGCTTCTCTCCCTTTGAATTAGTTTTTGGTGCTCCCCCAAGAGGTCCTATGGGACTAATAAAAAACTTATTAATTGACGAGGAGATGACTCAGGACACTCAGTCATCTTACGAGTACGTAATTAATCTTCGGAAGAACATTATTGAGTCTTGCCAGTTGGCAACAGCTTCTTCTGAGGCTGCAAAAGCTAAGGCTCGATCTCTACAAAATAGGTCTCGACGATTACGCCAATTATTCCCAGGCGACGAAGCTTATGTGTTACTTCCTCACAATAACAATAAATTATTGATATCTTGGAATGGTCCTTACAAAGTCATTGATAAAATTTCCGACGTTGATTACGTCTTAGATATCAAGGGACACAAAAAGATATTTCATATTAACATGCTCAAGCAATTTCATACACGTCCTGAACACTTACAGTCAATTTTTCATGAACTAGATGACAACACAGTATCCACTTGTCATTATTCTAACTTATCTGTCATCCAGGAAGAAGAATCTTCTTTTCCTGAGGTACAGTTACCGTTACCTGTACCAGTAGTTCAACCTACTGAATCTTGGCGGGATGTAACCATCTCTTCAACGGTTACACCGCAACAGCGTCTACAGATTGCTAATCTATTACAATCTTATCCAGATGTGTTGACCGACGTCCCGGGTCGCACATCGGCTATCAGTCATGACATTACTCTCAATGATGATACACCTATTCGTGTACATCCCTATTCTGTTCCTTTACATTTCCTTGCTAAAACTACTAAGGAACTTGAACAGATGTTGTCTCTGGGAATCATTGAGACTAGTAATTCGCCATTCTCTTCTCCATTAGTGATTGTCCGGAAGAAGGACAATAACATTAGACTATGTGTTGATTATAGAAAATTAAATGCTAAGACTATAGTTGACAGCGAACCACATCCACTTATCGACGACTTACTACCACGTCTATCCAACGCAACTATATTTAGTAAGATAGACTTAACTAAAGGTTATTGGCAGATACCACTGACCGAAAAGGCTAAGTACTACACCGCATTTTCCACTCCACAAGGTCTATACCAGTGGAATGTGATGCCTTTTGGGCTTGTTAATGCGCCAGCTACCTTCATTCGCCTGATGCGACAAATTTTATCAGGTAGACCAGACGTTATTACATATATTGACGACATATGCTTGTTTAGTTCGTCGTTTGAGGAACATGTTTCGGGACTTAGATATGTTTTCGATACTCTAAGGAATTATCATCTAACTGCTAAACCTACAAAGGTGCAAATCGCGTGTAATGAGATAACCTTTTTGGGACATATCATTGGATCGGGATATATCCGAACGTTACCTAGTACAGTCTCCAAAATTCTAAACATAGCAGTTCCTCAGACGAAGAAACAGGTCAGGAGTTTGTTAGGACTTGTTCAATATTACAGTAGATTCATACCAAACTTGTCATCCATCACGGCTGTATTGTCTTCATTGTTAAAAAAAGATATGCCGGTGAAGGTGACATGGACTGGTACATGCAATGAAACTTTCAACAAAATTATAAATTTGTTCTCCCATGAACCAATTTTAAGACTTCCCGATGCTTCCAAAAGATTTTTCTTACGAACAGATGCTAGTAACTACGGCATTGGTGCATGCCTGCTCCAGAACCATGATGGCATTCTACATCCTACGTTATACATTTCAAGAAAGCTGAAGCCGGCAGAAACAAAGTATTCAACAGTCGACAAGGAACTTTTATCTGTGATCTGGGCAATAACGAAGCTTGAAAAATTCTTGCTCGGTGCTCCCTTCACCATACAGACGGACCAACGTGCTGTAGCATCCTTGCGTCGCTCTAATCATGCAAGCCAGAAACTTGCCAGATATTCAATCATCCTACAGCCATTCGAGTTCTCCATTGAACATATTCCTGGCACTGAAAATTGTGTGGCAGATGCATTGTCACGTAATCCTATTGACGACGAATAATCAACATTGACACTCTTAAACTACATCAATCAGAACTACATTGGATTGAACGAAGTATCAACTATAAGGGAACTAACCTTGCCTTCAATTTAAACTTTATATATACTATATGCATCACAGAATTGAACTACAAGACAATCAAGGTATATATACTTACATTCGAACTTCGTCTAATGTCCATACACGATATACGAATATCATTGAACAATCATGGAACAATATCTGACGACAAGTCGAACTTATTATCCTAGGTGCACTTAATTCTTGGATGCTAGGATAAATGACATTTCTTTCCAACGTAAACGTTTGAACATTTTTGCCTAAAAGAATTCATCAGGATCAAGACTACGGATGGATCATCATATCCTATACTAATTAATTAGTTAACTTCTTAATTGAATTATTATCAATAAAATGAAATGTGAGAAAAAAATGAAATGAAAGAACAAAAAAGAGAACGAAATATAAAAAGAAGAAATTATGAAAAGAGAAAATAAATCTCACACAAGTATTAGATTAATAATTTTTTTTTAATGTACCTATACATTATTTAGTTAGTTAAATTAGATAGTTATTATTCACTAACACTTAACACACACAATTAAGTTAAAACTTATATTCGAATTTCTTTCTATTTCTTCTCACTTATTTTGTCTTTTTCTTCTCTCATAACATCGCGTTACATTAGAACCTTAATAATTTAACTCTTAATTTAATTAATTAATTTAATTTTAATTAGTCAAATTAATTCCTATATGACATACTAATACGACAGACCTTACTTTAATTTAATTTTATCATTCACTATTAACATTGGACATTTATTTAGTTGATATAATAATATGTATAATATTGATATATAATGTGATTTATGTTAGATGACTATGACAAATAGTTAGTTGACATGACCGCAACACGGTTCTACTCAGAACATCGTCGGCCATATGTCACAATTGTGTAAAATTTTTTTTTGAAAAATTGTTAAGTCGGATAGATATTGAAAAAAAAATCTATCGATTTTTTTTTTCCCCGGTGTACAGGGAATTGTTACGGTATATGATATTAACGCCGTCTGCTAAAGGTTACCAGACGTGCAATTGTAAAGGTTAAGACATTTAATATATTGCGATAGATGTTTCAATTACTGAACGCTTCATACACGATCGATTATGACGTGTATAGCGTTGTTTAGGACACAGTCGGTAACTAAGAAACGCTACCCCTTGTTACTTGACCGCCAAGCTGAATAGCTGCGTTTTTCTAACCTTCCAATTCAATGGCATGATATAGCCATTTATATGTGTATTTTTGATGGACCAGGGTCAGTCCTAGAACTCGATATGAGAAGGAAATATATGGAGGTTAGTACTTAACTAGAATCCTCAGAAGGATGAGAATAATCGTCAAATTCGTATGAATATATTTCAGACTCGCAGTCTCACTGTCGGCAGGTAGCCATGTCTATCTGCTCGTGCATATAGCTGTGATGTTCTGACGACAATACTGCATTGTATCCTCATAACGGACATTGACACATAACCAGCAGTCTACGCTATTGATTAATTTATGCATTACTTCTATGGACTTAGGTTTTACTTCTATTGAAATTGATCATCATATCTGTATCACTGTGAATAAATGTATGGACTCAATGAACCGACTTATCACGTCAATGGAATTACAGGTTCAATATAATTGCAACTTTCAAATGTTTGCTCACACGTTTTTCTACCCCACCCCGCATTCGCGTAAAGCAACACCAATTGACACGATGAAAATCTTGAATGAAATCATATAAGAACTCAACTAACATGGCCAGAATTTATAACCACTTTATTGACATTATATGGAACATTGTTGTCAAATTGAATGTTCCAGAACAACAGAGAAGATCGCCTTCAACATGCCCTCATGTCTCTCTTGCACACATCTTTGAATCTCAGCTGCGGTCGCCCAACTGTTCTTTTGCGATCTGCCAGTTTTACGTAGAAGATATCTTTTGGGATACGACCATCTTCCATGCGGCGGACATGGCCAAGCCAGTGTAGTCTTTGATGTCTAAGCAGTGTATACATGCTCTGAAGGCCAGCACGTGATAACACCTCGACATTTGTCACTTTATCTTTTGCACGAAATGTGGAGGATGTGGCGTAGACATCGTAGATGGAAGGTATTGAACCTTCTTTCTTGCTTAGCATAGGTTGTCCATGTCTCGCTATCATATAGAAGTGGGCTGGTGACGCAGGCGTTATATACCCTAGCTTTGGTCTTCATTGTGAGTTTGGAGTTTCCCCAAACACGCGATGTGAGGCGGGCAAAGGTAGCTGCAGCTTTGCTAATGCGGCTGTCAATTTCTGTGTCCAGAGAGAGTTTGTCATTGAGGGTAGACCCCAGGTATGTGAAGTGGTACACCACTGCCAATTCATAGTTATCGATAGCGATAACTGGTGCAGCACCCACATCCCGACTCAGCACATTTGTTTTCTTTAGACTTATTGTGAGGCCAAAGTCTTTGCATGCTTGGGTGAAGCGATTCTTTAAGCTCTGAAGCTCCTGTTGGCTTTGAGTGACGACTTCAGCGTCATCAACGAATAACAAGTCTCTCATAGAGACCCTTCTGATTTTTGTTTTTGCCTTCAGCCTTGCGAGATTAAACAGACGGCCATCTGACCTAGTGTGAAGGCATAGTGACTATACATTATCTAAATTAACTGTTTGCCTTAACGTTCTGTTTGGTTTGGTTTTAAGAACTATCTTCATTGTACACGGACAACTCCATCAATACCCCGATCTCCTCCCTTAGATCACACAAGGAGGATCTCAGCACAGTGCACGAACTCCGTAGCACCGACTAGAATCCAAGTGTGTGTATATATGAATTACATATTCTATAAATATTTTTGTGGTGGGTAGGTTTCAAATTTTTAACTTTTTGCCAGGGCAGCGGCCGTGAGGCCTATTCTTTACAATTTTCAACTGCTGAGGGATTTTTAACGTGCGCAACTTGTACAAGTTTTAACGTGCGCAACTTATACAAGGGATCTCCTTTTTTTCGCCCTTTTCAGAGAAGGTTAAGCATCCGATCTCACTACTCAGGAGACCGGGGGGAGGGAGGAGGAGAGAGAATATTACATCATTATGACCACTGGTTCTGAAGAAAACAAATTCCATAAATTATGTTCCCTCTACTGTGAATCGAACCCGGCACCTTTAGAATTCGAGGCGGATGCCATACCTCTTAGCCACTCCGTCACCTGCCTTAACGTTGAATACAAGTTAATTCACACGAGATTATCCAACTTCTTAAAATCTAAACGGTTTCTTGTGATGTGGTTTATCAGGCTGAATCCTCTCTCGTAATCAGCATTTGACTTCTGAGCTGTAGCACAGATGTCAAAGAAATCAAATAATTGACTGAACTGTTCTACCAACACCTTCTTTGAAAATGCTTTCTGGCTCACTGAGCAAGGTAAGACATCATGCTGCTAATATTTCCATTCGTTCATTACCAAATAAGAAATAATGACAAATTAATGGGAAGTAGAAAGGGAATTTTTGTCAAAAATAAACCATTCATTAGCTCCTTTAAGGGAAGAGGCTTTCAAAGTGATCATACACTCAAAACGAACCATAACTACGGCTAAATAAGCGAATCAAACGACGTTTATTGTTTTTGTTGATCAGAATCGACCTAACTGCACTCTTGACAAACCCACAGCTGCTCAGTCTCCCTCAGCAATCGTCGAGGGGTATGAATGCTAACTGTTCCAGTAGTGCGCTGATTGTATACACCAGGGGTTTTTTTTGGCGCATTTACCTCGGTGGCCCCCTCATGGTCGGTGTTAGCTGGAAACAAGGTACTTTACCACTTTACTGTGGCCCCTTTGAGAACCAATGGTGTATAAGACGATGCAACGTCTTATATGTTTACCACTGCTTTAATAAACAGTTATGTTATGTTGACCTAGTTTTGTAAAGTTAAGGGTTATTAATTGTTATACTTCTCTTGAAAAGTGCGCAAGTTTACAAAGATGCTGCTATCGTGTTTATTATCTCTGGCTTTGGTGAACTGCAAAACCTCTACTATCGTTAACATGATACCCCGAAGAAGTGGCCACAACTCTGTCAAGTTCCCTAACAAATCATTCAGAATAACCATAGATGCATGTACTGGGTCTTAGAGCTTGCCCAAGTTGTATTTATAAGTAAGGTTGTTGTCTTCTGCACCCTTAACTCTATAGTACTGGGTAAATAGTTGTTCATTAGAGCTCTTACAACAAAAAGTCTCCGATGGCACCCAACCTCGTTTAATGGCTGGAGTTCTCTATCTGGCAATGCTCCTCGAAGTAAGAATAGGACTTCTACACCTTCATGCAAGTCGTACAAAGCGATTAAAATGAGGTTGTGCGTGGGGCTGACAAACTCATCAAGTCAAACAAATTGGCACAGAAAATACTGCCGCAAGAGCTTGGTGCAGGCTTCCTGCGGGACTAGATGCAATGGTGGATGCATGCTCCGTAAGAAGTGCCAAGGAAAACGATGTATATAGAAACCATAATCGTCAGCAAACATTAAGAACTTTGGTGCTGGTTTCCTGCATCGATTGTGTTGTGGCCGCATGTTCCATAGGGAGTCAAAAAGATGAAAAAAGAAAACACGGTACCCCTTATCATTTGTCTGTCATCTCCTGTTTTGTTCCTTACAGAGTATGAAGCCAACACTGCAGCTGGCCCTCTAGCTGGACATCTGCGTCAAAGTACATGATTTTGCAGCAGTGGTTTACTTTGCCTTTTGTTTTACATGATGAGGCTGCTAGTCCTATTCACAACATCATATTATCACATTTCACAATATGCCTGAGGGCGCAAAAGTCCTTTTCTTTCTTTGTCTCCTCAGAGCCCCCGGAAAAGGCGGGACGAAGAACTTCCGAGTTTTATGTAATGACACTTGTTATAACAGCATGGCACATTTTAATATGTAGATCAGGGGCGGACTGAAGGGTTCAGCGATAGAGCAGTGCCATTGGGCCCATAGCAGTAGGGGGCTTACTTTACCTAGCCTCCATCTAGCGTAATTTTCTGGATGAATGGCTAGGGGCCAATGACCCTTATTGCCTAGGGGCTCAAAGCTTTATTGCCCGGGGACCCAGATCACTGTCAGTCCGCCACTGGCGTAAATCAATCATAATTGAGATTTTCACAACAAACAGAACGCAACACAGATAGTTAAACAAAGAATTCAACCTTAATTATGCACGCACCCCCGTATATTGAATGGGTCATAACTTTGAAGATAAGAGCAAAAGTCGTAAAAAGAATCCTGAGATCAATCGTTAACGATTAACCGGTGTCTAGTATTGATATTAGTCTACTAGTATAATAACTAGGCTGTAGAAGAAATAAATACAATTTAAGCCTGTTGTGTATAAGTTTAGGCAAGTTAAAAAGTATATTCAATTTCCTAAAAACCGGTTCATGCTCGTAACCTGTCGTAGATTTTCGATAGGAGAATTAAGACTAGGTTTGGTCCCTTCTGAATAGGTTGAAATGAGTGATAGTCACAGTGAGAGCTGGTGGAAGGTAATAGAATTTCCACACACGTGAGATGATAGATTTTGATATAGTGGCTGTCTCTGAAAGCGAAAAAAGAATTCTTCTCTCTCTCTCCTATCTTCTACAACAGTTGTTACAGAGTCAGACAGACTACACCAATATACATATTACGTATATTTCTATCACTCACAGGCACGCACATACACGTGACGACAGGTAAACACACAGACGTGGGAAAACTATAACAATGATATATATATATATCTAGAACGAGCTGACCAAACACGATTATTAAGTTCAAGAGCGATTTTAATATCAGGAAAAATCGGCTCACAACATCAAAGAAAGTACATCAAGGAAAATACATATACACATAGTCATAAAAAATTCAAGGAACTGTTGCAAGGATGATAGCCCCGTTATAGTGTTAACTCTAGGTTTAGCCCGGCCCCGTTAAGAGAACAGATGATGGCGCCCGAGTCACAGATACATAGGGTTTGAGTCTAAGAGTTTTCTTTGTTTTATCTCGTAATTATATGCACAGAGTTTGAAAAAAATCTGATTTAACCTAAGACAAAAACACAAGAACTCTAGCCTTAGCAACAAATTATGCAGATTTAAAAAAAGAATTAGGACAGCAACAGGGTGTCAAAGATATAATAGTGAAAATATCACTCAAACCAGCGTACACTCATTCATTCCGCCATGGCCTCTCATACATGTACTCACGACTTGGCTCGCTGCCTCTTGGAACACACTGATTTTAGATCTTCACACAGACTCAAAAAAATGCAGTCTTCTGCCAAGAAGTCCCCAGTTCCAAAAGACGTATTTACCTTGGAGTCTCCGGGAACGACTACTTGGGTGTGCAAATTTGTTCAAATGTCTGATTAAGTCACCTAAAATTATTCCAGGCGCGGGAGTTAGCAGAGCACAGTGTCAATAGCGTAGGTTTCTAAAAATGATGAATGTCAGGTCGGTGCCTTCCCTCAGTATAGGATTCACTTTAGTCACACCACAGATTTGTCCACAAAAAAATATATATATATATAGTCGGGAAATGTTAGTTAATACTTGAAGTATTTCGCGCCACCAGGCAGAAAAATTACGTAGTTTTTTTTAGAAGAAATTAAGATCTGGCTCCAAGGTCCAGTATTTATCATTACAGTCTTTGAAAACCCGTTATTGGGATATAGTATTTCTGGCTAACTCGGGTTGCATATGCACTGTTTAGACCAGTGGTACTTAAGAAACCCACGTGGTTCAAAATAAGGACTGTCTATTTCTTCACAAGTATGGAAACTACTACTAGGTGCTGGTAAAGTTAGGGTCACCCCAAAACTTTCACTGTGTGGAGGAAAAATAACACATATAATATAATAAACAGAATCTGTACTGGTTATAACTTACATTTAAACTTGCAAGCAGAGAGCTTTGCTTATCATTTAAACTTCCCGTGACGTAAATTATATTTAAAAATCAGCAATTCTCATGAATTAGGAACACGTGCGTATTCCGTCACCATTCATGAGGCTCGATTCTAGAGTTTATACGGTAGTTTAGAAAAATACACTCGACTGAGTATTAGCGGTTAAATTAAATTCATAAATAGCTACACTTGCCGTTATAAGCTAGAAATTTTAATTTTATTCTGCTTTCCACTGAATGCTTCCCTAGAAAATATAATAGCCTACCACTTTATTTCTCTTCTGCGCTAAAGAAATAGATTAAAATGAATTAAGCGATTAAACACTTTAACACTCACAAAATCTATATATCTATCATATTAATTACCTCAACAACAGAATTACAGGTAGTCGCACAACTTAAGAATAAAAATGCTGTAATATTTCTGGAAGTCTAGAAGTTCGACAAATTGCCGAAACAAACTGAGATCTTCGCTAACAGCTATTCTGTTTACGAGGAACCTATCTACTGTGCGTCTATGAGCGAGAATGAAATTAAAGTTTCAAACTTGGCCAATATCTTTAAAATCGGACACAGGATCCTAATCTTATTTCGCCAAGCGAAATAGTCTCCCCTGTCCGTATAACACCTTCGTCCGCTTATCGCGTGACGTAACAGCCATCAGTGGCCGAGGGCTTGCATGAGTTGCAAATCTCAGACCACCGTCTGCAGTGCGGAGTGGATTTTCACGCTAAGCCGGGTTTTTCCTGACGAAAAACCTCATGCGTTTACTGAAATGCAGACTCTCTGTCTACTTTCCATGTCCCTCGGGTGAATTTTCACGCCCCAGGCCAGAGACCCTCAGAAGAATGTCTAGCGAATGCTGTAAATTCACGCCTATCGTCCGACCAGCGCGACTGACATGTACGCAATACCACCCAGGTGCGATTCTCAGTTTTAGAGAAAGGAAAACAGGTAAAGTTTGCGAATTATATGAAAATAATATTCGCAAAACGAATGGATGAAAAATATACAGGAAAAAAAAAGAAATACAGAGATAATAAAAGAGAGAATTTCGGGTGAAAGAATAGGAAGAAGATGTAGGAAATTAAATGAATATAAACCCTACGTGACAGAGCCTCCCCCCTTTAAGATATGGAAGCACTCCATGTCTACGTTATGGAGTTTAATTTCCTATAACCGTAGCTTCGGGGTGTCTGTCTTCTTCCCTCCTCTTCCCCCTCCATCTCTGTCCAATTCCTACTCAAGTCCACTCCTCAAAGTTTCCTTCCCCTGGAATGTCTCATATGCGCGCTTGAAAGAGCGTCGCCGCTTCTGACATTTTTGAAAGATTTCCTGTGATAGCGGTGGAATATCCCTGCCACTATCGTCATCTTCGTCAGTTTTGGCGATCGTCAGGAGATGGTCGGAGGTTGGCACTGGTTTTTCCAAGTATCTCTTTAAGAGATTTAAATGGAAAACCTTCTCCTTTCCTTCAATAGAGATCTGGTAGTTAGCCTTAGAAATCTTTTTCAGGACGGTAAACGGCCCTTGCCATCCGATCTTCAGTTGGTTGTTCTCGGTAGGGGGCGACACCAAAACTTTCTCTCCTGCTTCCAGTTCTCTCTCTTCCGCGACTTTCCTGTATCGGTTAGCGTGCTTGGTGCGTGCTCGCTTAAAGTTAGTCGTTGCTAGGTCCCACCCTAGTTTCAACCGTTCCTTTAAAACCGACACATATTTACTGGCTGAGACAACTGTCTCATCAGCCTTCTCGTCTGTCAGAGACTGAAGTAAGGCTTCAAGCGGGCCCTTAATGGGTCTGCCGAATAAGAGTGTAGCTGGCGGAAATCCTGTGGAAGTATGAGGAGATTCTCTGTAGCCAAATAATGCTGCAGGAATACAGAGATCCCAATCTTCAGGTTTCACTTGTGCCAGCTTACTTAGCATCATGGTGAGGTTTCCATTAGCACGTTCCACGAGCCCATTTCCGGCCGGAGTATATGGCTTAGTGTGGATGTGCTGGGTCCTCAAGATCTTAACGATCTCATCCATCAACAGGTTTCGGTATGGAGATCCATTATCCGTCAACACTTGCTGAGGGAATCCCAACCGAGTGAAAATCTGCACGAGGGCTTCTGCGACATGCTTGGCATCTGCGCATGTTAGCGGGATAGCTTCTGCCCATAAAGTGCATGTATCGACTAAGGTCAGGATGAACCTGTTCCTTCTTTTAGTCCTTTCGAAAGGCCCTAAAATGTCGATCACAACCCGTTCGAATGGTGTTCCCATTATTGGCATTTCACCCATGTGGACTGGGGGTGCCCGTTGCTTGGGTGGCACACGTTGGCACTGGGCACAGGATTTGACATATCTGATAATATCAGTATTTACTCCTGGCCACCAATAATGAGTGGTTATACGTTGGTTTGTGGCGTTCTGTCCCATATGTCCGCTAAAGGGAAGAGAGTGCCCCATTTCTAGGATTTGGCTTCTGTACTGTTTCGGTACTAGGAGCTGGTTGTAACCTTGGTCAGGCTTGCCCGTTCTCCGATAAAGTACGCCATCCTCAGAAAAAATGTCCCCGTGCTGTTTGGGTTCCTTCGCCATGGGCAGTTTCCTAAAGCAGGGTGCCAAGGTAGGGTCCTTGTATTGCGCTTCTTTAAGTTCCATAGGTAACAAATTTGGCGCAGGCTCCCGTTCCTTCTTGGTTTGCCCTCTTGTAGTTACTGCTGCCACAATCGGCTCTTCCGGTTTCCCAATACACACGTATCTCCCGCCAAGTATGACTGGGTAGATGGGATCATCCATAACAGCCGCTTTGATCACACCTCTGACAAAGTCAGAGTGTATCTCCACCAATGCGATGGGAAGCGCTGTAGGTGCATCACTCTTACGAACTCCACAAAGTTTGACGGTCTCTCCTGCTCTCTTCTTCGGTTTCTTCCATCCTTAGACCACGCAAAGCAGTTGTCTCCCGCCAAGTATGCGTCTAGGGCAACAACAAATGATCAATCTATCGCTAACCAAAAGTGGCGTCTTTGTGTCAAAATACAGCAAAAAGTATGTATGTCTCCGTAATGCGAAAGCGCTTGGTGATCAGCCCACTGTGCGAAATCAGAGTTTTTTGGGATGCGGGTAAAGGTGCATACCATACCCTACGAAGTCCCTTTTACGACATGTCTGGTCCTGTCTCTTGACCGGGTTTAACCAGGTTTCTGGCAACAATGCAATCGTAAGAAAGCCCCGTGTCAAATAAGCAAGAAGTTTGAGAACCGTTCAAAATAACAATACCTCGCGTTGAGGGTCTATCCCCAACAGGTTGGGAATCACTGTCAATAATTCCGCCTTGCGAGACTGTCAATAAGCATCCGATGCGTTTCGGCTCGGTGTGCTCGGTCTGATCATATGTCCCGTGCTCGGGGGTTCTCCCTTTGCCACCTTGTCCTTTCTGGCTGCGCTGCCATGTAGGGCGGTCGGGTTGATCAGACTGTTTGGGGTGGTTGGGGTACTTGTTCTTGTAGAACTTGGATTTTTCAGGAGGGGGGGTTTTGAGGTCCAGTTTCTCTGTGGTTGTTTTGGTTAGAAGCCTGAGAAGATTGCTCTAGGTTATGTTTTCGAAAATGCTCCTCTGTCGGTTTCCGCTTTGTGGCCGGTAGTTCAGCCAGCGCATTGTGATAACGCTCAGACTTTTCCAAAATGTCTTCAAGTTTTTCTGCCCCCTGCTCAGCGAGAAAAATCTCCGGGTATCAGCAGACAAAGTGTTCTTTATTTGTTCAGTTAGAACAAGTTCCTCAAGACCTTCATAGGTAGAGGGGAGCTGCGAAAGCTCAAGGCACTTTGTTAGATATCCCTTAAGACGAGATGAGAACTGGTGAAAAGTTTCAGAATTCTCTTTCCGGCTGTTGCGAAACAGTTGCAAAAAACTTGCGAGCGTTCATTTCAAAGCGCTCCAGTAACGCTTTCTTCAACACATCGTAGTCGTCTTGTTGGCTACTTTCCAGCTTAGAATAAACATCATAAGCAGAACCTTTTAGGGCCTGGGAAAGTTTCATATTCCAACGCGACCTCTCTAACCCGTACAGAGTTGCAATTTTCTCAAATTTTTCTAACCATGTGTCAATCTTCTCATTTGGACAAGGAAAAGATTCAAGAGTGAAAGACATAGCATTTAGTTGAAGAGATTGAGTGTTAGCAGGGTCAGTTAAGGAAGAATGAGGAGGAGACTCTCCATTGCTGGAGGTAGAGGCAGCCCCACGCCTTTGGAATTCCAGAGTTTTAAGAGGCCAAAGAGCTCAACTCTGTCTCTCTCCTTCCTCTCTGTCTCTCTCTTCTCTCTTCTGCTGTCTTCTCTCGTTCGTTCGCCCTGCGAATTTCCATTTCTTCATCCATCTTCTTCTGCTGTAAAGCTTCAGCTGCTTTCCTCTCCGCATCATATCTCTCCAGTTCGTCTCTGACAAAAGCTTTCGCTTCCTCTCCTTCCAGTCCCTCCTCTCTCGCTTCGTCCCTGAGAAGTTGTCTAAGCTTTGCCCTCTCGGCCATATTAAATCAGTGGCTGAGACTTGTCAAGAAAGAAAAGAAGAAAGGATACACTGGTTCCTACCACTTACGAGAGAAAAAAATGTACCAAAAAATCAAAAGATGATATCCTTAACCCTGGGATACCTCCTCCAAAGTAAAATCTAACTATCGCTGCTATTATCGGCAATAAAGCACTTAATGCAAAACACGACTACGCCAACTAAATGGTAGTTAAGATTACAACTGAAAAATAAGTTGCTACAGTGGAAAAGCAAAAGAATATTGCAAAAATTAAAGAGAAAAATAATCGCTTAATTTTTAAAAATCCACTATAAGTTCGCCCCTGAAGTCAGATCGGGTAAGGGAGGGAATTAATCTGGACAAAAAGTCCGAAACACACTCCTTAACTTAGTTCAAACGCCGTTCTGCCTCAGTACCCAGTGAATGTTATACACTCACCACTTTACCAGCATTTAGTATTACAATCAGCAGTTAACATATATCCCGACAAAATCAACCTGTAACCAAAATGTATATTATTCAAAGATGCTGTGGAAAAAAAAACTTATTAGTTTGTGTGGTCAGCACGCCCGTAAACAGATCGCTAGTCTAGGGGGTAATTATTTTTAAAAGATACACAGTCACAAGACATCACACTCTTACTCTATATCAGAATACAGAATCTTAAGTTCAAAATCCAGATAGACGAGTCCACATTTGTCGTACTCGTCTTCCTATTCTAAGTTCAAAAATCCTACGGACGAGAACCCATTTGTCGTACTCGTCTTCCTATTCTAAGTTCAAAAAATCCTACGGACGAGAACCCATTTGTCGTATCGCCTTAGGATTTTGGGTTCAATTCCCGGTAACGAGCGACCATTTGTCGTAGATTTTCGATAGGAGAATTAAGACTAGGTTTGGTCCCTTCTGAATAGGTTGAAATAAGTGATAGTCACAGTGAGAGCTGGTGGAAGGTAATAGAATTTCCACACACGTGAGATGATAGATTTTGATATAGTGGCTGTCTCTGAAAGCGAAAAAAGAATTCTTCTCTCTCTCTCCTATCTTCTACAACAGTTGTTACAGCGTCAGACAGACTACACCAATATACATATTACGTATATTTCTATCACTCACAGGCACGCACATACACGTGACGACAGGTAAACACACAGACGTGGGAAAACTATAACAATGATATATATATATATATATCTAGAACGAGCTGACCAAACACGATTATTAAGTTCAAGAGCGATTTTAATATCAGGAAAAATCGGCTCACAACATCAAAGAAAGTACATCAAGGAAAATACATATACACATAGTCATAAAAATTCAAGGAAATGTTGCAAGGATGATAGCCCCGTTATAGTGTTAACTCTAGGTTTAGCCAGGCCCCGTTAAGAGAACAGATGATGGCGCCCGAGTCACAGATACATAGGGTTTGAGTCTAAGAGTTTTCTTTGTTTTATCTCGTAATTATATGCACAGAGTTTGAAAAAAATCTGATTTAACCTAAGACAAAAACACAAGAACTCTAGCCTTAGCAACAAATTATGCAGATTGAAAAAAAAAAATTAGGACAGCAACAGGGTGTCAAAGATATAATAGTGAAAAATATCACTCAAACCAGCGTACACTCATTCATTCCGCCATGGCCTCTCATACATGTACTCACGACTTGGCTCGCTGCCTCTTGGAACACACTGATTTTAGATCTTCACACAGACTCAAAAAAATGCAGTCTTCTGCCAAGAAGTCCCCAGTTCCAAAAGACGTATTTACCTTGGAGTCTCCGGGAACGACTACTTGGGTGTGCAAATTTGTTCAAATGTCTGATTAAGTCACCTAAAATTATTCCAGGCGCGGGAGTTAGCAGAGCACAGTGTCAATAGCGTAGGTTTCTAAAAATGATGAATGTCAGGTCGGTGCCTTCCCTCAGTATAGGATTCACTTTAGTCACACCACAGATTTGTCCACAAAAATATATATATATATAGTCGGGAAATGTTAGTTAATACTTGAAGTATTTCGCGCCACCAGGCAGAAAAATTACGTAGAGTTTTTTAGAAGAAATTAAGATCTGGCTCCAAGGTCCAGTATTTATCATTACAGTCTTTGAAAACCCGTTATTGGGATATAGTATTTCTGGCTAACTCGGGTTGCATATGCACTGTTTAGACCAGTGGTACTTAAGAAACCCACGTGGTTCAAAATAAGGACTGTCTATTTCTTCACAAGTATGGAAACTACTACTAGGTGCTTGTAAAGTTAGGGTCACCCCAAAACTTTCACTGTGTGGAGGAAAAATAACACATATAATATAATAAACAGAATCTGTACTGGTTATAACTTACATTTAAACTTGCAAGCAGAGAGCTTTGCTTATCATTTAAACTTCCCGTGACGTAAGTTATATTTAAAAATCAGCAATTCTCATGAATATGGAACACGTGCGTATTCCGTCACCATTCATGAGGCTCGATTCTAGAGTTTATACGGTAGTTTAGAAAAATACACTCGACTGAGTATTAGCGGTTAAATTAAATTCATAAATAGCTACACTTGCCGTTATAAGCTAGAAATTTTAATTTTATTCTGCTTTCCACTGAATGCTTCCCTAGAAAATATAATAGCCTACCACTTTATTTCTCTTCTGCGCTAAAGAAATAGATTAAAATGAATTAAGCGATTAAACACTTTAACACTCATGTCGTGAAATATTCTAATCCACATTGAGAAAATCATTGAGAGGCACAATGCGTAATGACCTAAATTAATCCTAACATTAATTATACTACGTTACCAAAACGAACGAACAGATGGACTCAAATAGAAAGAGAGAGGGAGGGCTGAAAATCAGGAACGCATGCAACACGCGTCGCGCGATACACAATTACTACTATCACGCGTGTAAGGCCACATGCACTAACTTTTTTTCAGACGGACAGTGATAAATTCACTACCCTTCCCAGAGTTAGGTTTTTAAATCCTGAAAAACTCTTATTAGGAAAGATGACAATAGATGGGTTTACGTTTGAAAACATTACAGTACCCAGACAGCACATCTTCGAAACAGGAGGTAGAAGAAATTGCATATTTTGAACGCAGCCACGTAGCTCTTTTAAATTTGTATATTTGGGTTCCTTAGGGCTTGCTGACAAAGAATATGTAAAACGTTACGCAAATAGTCTAGGAATTAACAAGTTATAGCCAAAATAAAATGATGGTGCTGTCAGACAACACCCAAAATCAGAATCGCTCAGTGGTAGATTTTTTAAACCACCATTGTACGGGAAATGGGCCACAAGTTACATTTGAACTGATTGGCTGGAATGATATGTAAGGCTAAACACGATTAGTCGGACTATAAATGCTATCCTTGGTTGTTAGGGGAGACGTAGGAAGGTAAAATTTTTTCAAACACTTGTCGAAACGTGGCTCCATTGGCCAGACTCGCTGATATAATCACTTAGGAGCGTTAGTTCGAGACCACTAGTTCAAATAAGCTTGATAAAGCAACAGTGCGTTGAAGCCAGCTCATATTTTTGCTAAATAAAAGCCTGGAACATAAGCAGATGGGAATTTGTGCCAGTATTTGTGCCAGAATTCATTGCTAGTCAACGTATCTGTGTATTTCCATGAATTGTGGTAGGTTTGAAATATTCAATATCTTTTAATGAAAATTGAATGTAAAATTGTTAATTTATGCCTGTATATATGTGTAGTTCAGTAGCGAACATGAGGAAAAGCCTATAATGCTCCAGCCTGAACAGAAGGTGTCGGAGGAAAGTAAAACGGCATGGAATGGCCAAACAGTACACTGACACCTAGATTATTGACTAGACAGAAATAATGCTGGAATTGCAGAGGCGTAGTAACCATTAGGGAGGGAAATACTGGTATAAAGTATTTCAGATGAAGCTGACAGTTGGCCTAACGCTCTGAACTCAATGTTTGTGATGTATTGTGCTCAGTGTAAAAAGAGAGTATAAATTAGTTATGACGTAGAAGGTACATCCTTCTTGTTTTCAGGGACTGTGGTCTTAACGTTATTGAGCAGCACCTGGTCAGAGCTTTGCTGAATCCAGAGTCGGACAGCATACTCCTTGGTCCATTTAGCTATCAGTGAGGTGTCTCCAGAGCCCAGGGGAGAAATCGAGCAGAGGAGTCTCTTCCTGCCGCCATCACGCAAGATAAGCTGATGTGGACAGCTGAGCTCAACATTATGTACCCCCATCTTAAAATGACATTGTAAAAATAACATTAAGAGGGGAATTAAATTGTTTTAATATCAGGAACTGAGAACATCTCCAATACTAGTTCCAATAAAGACAAACTATTGAAGTCATGATGACAAATACCAACAGAGCTTGAACAAAACAAAACCAGTATTACCTCATATTACTACTACACAACTGACACACATAGGATACTTTTAATAATATATGTCACTACAATATTCATATTGATAAATTCTGTACATATAACTTGTAATTAAAATTGATTGTGATTCCTGGTTCCCTTTGTATTTGAATCAGGACACATATTCATTCATGACAGCAATGAATACATATTGTTATTTGAAAAGTTATCAGTGACTCCTTTAAGATATCCTTGTAGAGTGTTTTATGTATGTGAGTGTCACAGTGTTGTCAAGTGTAGTGGAATAAATTAAATTGTTTATCTGTCTGTTGTTGTTATGACTTACACTTCATCATACACATACCCTAGACATATAACGTAGTCATCACACTATTCCAGAATAATTCTGACTGAGGTATACATATGTGGCAGCAAGTAAGGTTATATATAATACACTACTCTTATTAGATATATATACCTTCACAGCTGATCTCAGTCAGTACACTAAGTCCCCTATAAATATTTATAACATCTCACTTCACCACATATATTGGGGTCTCGCTCTTGGGATTTTGAATCTTTACCTATTACAAATATTGGGGGTAATTCACTTCAGGGAATATAAGAATTAAAAGGTATCCTTGGGTGGAATTAAATAAGGTTGAGCTCACGGTGCCTGTGTTGTCCATTAGATATATATTTAGAGATTGAATTGTTGGTTAGACATTGTATAAATTTACCTGATAGACAATGGCGGACCTGGCCAAATTTCGATCTGCTGCTGTTCAGACTGCAAAAGAGTTAGGATTAGATGGGCAAGTTATGGTTGCCTATGTCACTACGGAATGTGACAAATTTATTGAACGCGAAGAAAGAAGGTTTGAAGCCGAAAGAAAGTTAGAGGCTGAAAGGGAAATTAAGAAGTTACAATTTGAGGCTGAGGCTGAGACTAAGAGGTTGCAGATTGAGGCTGAGGCTAAGAAATTGGAAGCAGAAAGAGAAGACAGAAGATTGACTGCAGAAAGGGAAGCAGAAGACAGAAGATTGACTGCAGAAAGGGAAGAGAAGAAATTAGCTGCAGAAAGGGAAGCAGAAGAAAGAAGATTGACTGCAGAAAGGGAAGCAGAAGACAGAAGATTGACTGCAGAAAGGGAAGAGAAGAAATTAGCTGCAGAAAGGGAAGCAGAAGAAAGAAGATTGACTGCAGAAAGGGAAGCAGAAGATAAAAGATTACAAAGGGAACATGAGTTACGACTAAGGGAGTTTGAGTTTCAAGGCCATGCTCCTGAAAATGGTGCCAGTCCCTTTGCCTCTGATGCCACTGCTAGCCAAGGAGCCTCAACCTCAGCTATGAATTTTCATTTAGATCATTTTGTTGAGAAAGACGATGATATAGAGAGCTACCTAAATAGGTATGAACTATTAGCTACCACGTATGGGTTAGAGAGAGAGAGGTGGAGCTTAAAGTTATCTCAAGGACTTCGTGGGGCAGCTTATGAAGTTTTTGCAAAAATGAGCAGAGGTGATCAGGAAAATTATGACATGCTAAAGCAGGCTCTTTTGTTAAGATATGAAAAGAATGCAGAATTTTATAGGAAAAAATTTAGGAATGCTAAACTACTGTCAGGTGAAACCTATCACCAGTTTTCTGCACGAATAGAGACATACTTGGAGAAATGGACTTCTCTGGGGAAAACCCAAGATCTTAAGGAAATGGTCCTTATAGAGCAATTAAGAGAGTCCATGGCTCCAGACCTGAGAAAGTTTCTCATGGAACAAGGTGCAGAGAGGCTGGGTGAGTTGCTAAATGTTGCTGAAAGGTATCAAGCAGCTCAAGCAGAGGTAACAGGTAATAAAAAGAAACAAGTGGATAACTTTAGGGCACCACAGAACTTTAATCAATTTGATCCTAGGGATCAAAACAAAGGTAAGCACCAGTTTGATAGGCCACGGTATGAAAATAAAAATAAATTCCCACAATTCGATGAAAGGAAATATGATGAAAGAAAATCTTTCAACCAAGGAAAAAGGTGGTGTAAGAATTGTCAGATGGACAATCATGACACTGACCGTTGCAGAAGGAAACCTGTGTATATGGCAACCCTTCAGGTCAGGTCGACCTCAAGACAGGAGGAGGATATTATGTTGGATACCACTCCAGAAGAGATGAGGAAGGCACAGGCTGGGGATAAAACACTCAAGCCTTGTTTCAGAAAATTGTCAACTTGTCATACAACTCCAGGCAAGGGAGATTTTTACATGAAAAACAAGTTGATGTATAGGAAGACTGGAGCTAGATCCAAAGGTCAGGGACAGCTGGTACTTCCTAAAAGATATAGGGCAGACTTAATAAGGAGCCTACATGTGAAACCAGATGGGGACCATGAGAAGATAGGTACCATCATTCAAAAGGTGGCTCACAATTATTATTGGCCCAAAGCAAGATGGGACATTGAGAATTTTGTAGAAAGGTGTAGCATAGCACATGAGGGAACACCCACAAGTGGGAACATGGATCAGGACCTGGACACGCCACGGGGCAAAATTAGGCCTGACAATAAAAAGAAATATAAATTTGATAAAGTGGACCAAATGGAATGGGAAGCCCCTTTTCACGGACAAGCTTCACTTAACTGTTTTACAATGGCCACTATGCGGAGAGTGCAAAAAGATGTCTTACCCCAGGATAAGCCGAAAATCCCTCAATCGGACTTAAACAAACTGGAGGAAGAAGATGTAGAGAGGAAATCTCTCATCAAGAATTTTAAGTGGGGAGAAAGCCCCAAGAAAAGAATTGGTAGCGGTCGTTTTGTGAATGATAATTCTGGGAAGAAAAATCATCACTATAGAGCTTCGAGTGGAAGAGACCATACCGGTGCATGGACAAATAGGTCCACAAAATTAAAGGTCCATATGTAGCTTTGTTAAGAACGTGGACTGATGAAAAGGCAGAGGAAAACATTACATCTTCATACCAATATGTGAATGAGCTGACCACTCGTTTAAAAACTGGCTGGAAACTTGCCAATGAAAATTTGAAACAAGCCAGGAAGAAACATGCTGCCTATTATAACAGGAAGGCGAAAGACAGAAATTTGGCTGTGGGAGAGAAAGTACTGCTTCTTTTGCCCGGGAGTCAGAATAAGTTACAAATTGGATGGCAGGGTCCATATACAGTTCTAGAGAAGGTGTCTAGAACAAATTATAAGATAGATAAGAAGGGGAAAGAAAAAATCTATCATGTGAATCTCCTGAAGAAATATTTGGAAAGAGAACATCAGGAAGAGACACACTTGTTGACCTTGTCCATCGCCATGGAGATGAAAAAGGAACCACTTTCATCATTTGAATATCCATTACACCCCTGTGAGACAGCAGCACAGGTGAAAATCAGTACACATTTAACGAAAACTCAGAAAGAGAGAGTGCAACAGGTTCTAAATAATCATGCAGAGGTGTTAACAGACCGACCAGGGCATACAAACCTATTGGAATATGATATGAAACTGATAGACCCCACACCTGTCTGTATGAAACCATATTCGATTCCGTTTGCTAAGGAGAAAGCTTTGAAGGAAGAGATAGACTATCTGTTGAAGGAAGGAATTATTTCGCACAGTGAATCCTCATATAGTTCCGGTGTTGTACTCTTAAGGAAGCCCTCTGGAGAACATAGACTCTGTATAGATTACAGGAGACTGAATGCTATTACAGAAGGACAGGTGGATCCATTGCCGGATACAAATCAGCTGTTTGCCAGACTAAATAAAGCTAAATATTTCTCAAGGGTGGATCTGAGTAAAGGATACTATCAGATTCCAGTAAAGCCTGAGGTTAGACCATACCTAGCTTTTAGTACCTCAGAAGGACACAGAAAATAATTGTTGGATTGGAATGTAAACATTTTGGATGTAAACATTTCGGAGGAACGTAATGAATCCCTGAGTTGCCTCTTTGATTGAGGATATTCCGAATGTTTCATACAGGATAATAAGAAGATTATGGGATCCACTACGAAAACTCTGCTATCACCAGGTATATGTTATCTCCTCATAACGTACATTTTGAGGGAAATATAATGTTCTCTGGACATGTCATTGCGCAGACTCAGAGAAGAGAAATGGTGAATACGGGTTGCGAAGCAGCATTAAGACAAGCACTCACACTTGCGGCTGTTCAGTAACATAACCGAAATATATTATTGGTTGTAGAAGTCTGAGGCAGATTTCATGAGTAGTGCCTACTCTGAATGGACCCAACTACATAAAACCATGATAGCACCACAGCAGAGTAAAGTCAAGTTGACTTACATTTATCTATGTGTATATAGAATAAAGGACTGACATATAATGTCTGTTTTAAGAGGGGAGGTGTCGTGAAATATTCTAATCCACATATATAAATTATCAGGTAAATATAAAGCCTAATAAATACATATAATAAAGAAAGGAAGAAGAATGGTAAAGAACAGTGCTGTCACAAAGAATGTACTCGAAATCCCCCTTTGTTTTATGCTTCGTCTGCAAATTGTAACGTTTCCACGTTAAATATAAGCCACTGCATAAATACAAGCGTTTCCACAACACATTAAAACGGGTATTGCATTTCTGAGAAAAACATTGAGAGGCACAATGCGTAATGACCTAAATTAATCCTAACATTAATTATACTACGTTACCCAAAACGAACGAACAGATGGACTCAAATAGAAAGAGAGAGGGAGGGCTGAAAATCAGGAACGCATGCAACACGCGTCGCGCGATACACAATTACTACTATCACGCGTGTAAGGCCACATGCACTAACTTTTTTTCAGACGGACAGTGATAAAATTCACTAACCTTCCCAGAGTTAGGTTTTTAAATCCTGAAAAACTCTTATTAGGAAAGATGACAATAGATGGGTTTACGTTTGAAAACATTACAGTACCCAGACAGCACATCTTCGAAACAGGAGGTAGAAGAAATTGCATATTTTGAACGCAGCCACGTAGCTCTTTTAAATTTGTATATTTGGGTTCCTTAGGGCTTGCTGACAAAGAATATGTAAAACGTTACGCAAATAGTCTAGGAATTAACAAGTTATAGCCAAAATAAAATGATGGTGCTGTCAGACAACACCCAAAATCAGAATCGCTCAGTGGTAGATTTTTTAAACCACCATTGTACGGGAAATGGGCCACAAGTTACATTTGAACTGATTGGCTGGAATGATATGTAAGGCTAAACACGATTAGTCGGACTATAAATGCTATCCTTGGTTGTTAGGGGAGACGTAGGAAGGTAAAATTTTTTCAAACACTTGTCGAAACGTGGCTCCATTGGCCAGACTCGCTGATATAATCACTTAGGAGCGTTAGTTCGAGACCACTAGTTCAAATAAGCTTGATAAAGCAACAGTGCGTTGAAGCCAGCTCATATTTTTGCTAAATAAAAGCCTGGAACATAAGCAGATGGGAATTTGTGCCAGTATTTGTGCCAGAATTCATTGCTAGTCAACGTATCTGTGTATTTCCATGAATTGTGGTAGGTTTGAAATATTCAATATCTTTTAATGAAAATTGAATGTAAAATTGTTAATTTATGCCTGTATATATGTGTAGTTCAGTAGCGAACATGAGGAAAAGCCTATAATGCTCCAGCCTGAACAGAAGGTGTCGGAGGAAAATAAAACTGCATGGAATGGCCAAACAGTACACTGACACCTAGATTATTGATTAGACAGAAATAATGCTGGAATTGCAGAGGCGTAGTAACCATTAGGGAGGGAAATACTGGTATAAAGTATTTCAGATGAAGCTGACAGTTGGCCTAACGCTCTGAACTCAATGTTTGTGATGTATTGTGCTCAGTGTAAAAAGAGAGTATCAATTAGTTATGAAGTAGAAGGTACATCCTTCTTGTTTTCAGGGACTGTGGTCTTAACGTATTGAGCAGCACCTGGTCAGAGCTTTGCTGAATCCAGAGTCGGACAGCATACTCCTTGGTCCATTTAGCTATCAGTGAGGTGTCTCCAGAGCCCAGGGGAGAAATCGAGCAGAGGAGTCTCTTCCTGCCGCCATCACGCAAGATAAGCTGATGTGGACAGCTGAGCTCAACATTATGTACCCCCATCTTAAAATGACATTGTAAAAATAACATTAAGAGGGGAATTAAATTGTTTTAATATCAGGAACTGAGAACATCTCCAATACTAGTTCCAATAAAGACAAACTATTGAAGTCATGATGACAAATACCAACAGAGCTTGAACAAAACAAAACCAGTATTACCTCATATTACTACTACACAACTGACACACATAGGATACTTTTAATAATATATGTCACTACAATATTCATATTGATAAAGTCTGTACTTATAACTTGTAATTAAAATTGATTGTGATTCCTGGTTCCCTTTGTATTTGAATCAGGACACATATTCATTCATGACAGCAATGAATACATATTGTTATTTGAAAAGTTATCAGTGACTCCTTTAAGATATCCTTGTAGAGTGTTTTATGTATGTGAGTGTCACAGTGTTGTCAAGTGTAGTGGAATAAATTAAATTGTTTATCTGTCTGTTGTTGTTATGACTTACACTTCATCATACACATACCCTAGACATATAACGTAGTCATCACACTATTCCAGAATAATTCTGACTGAGGTATACATATGTGGCAGCAAGTAAGGTTATATATAATACACTACTCTTATTAGATATATATACCTTCACAGCTGATCTCAGTCAGTACACTAAGTCCCCTATAAATATTTATAACATCTCACTTCACCACAACTCACAAAATCTATATATCTATCATATTAATTACCTCAACCACAGAATTACAGGTAGTCGCACAACTTAAGAATAAAAATGCTGTAATATTTCTGGAAGTCTAGAAGTTCGACAAATTGCCGAAACAAACTGAGATCTTCGCTAACAGCTATTCTGTTTACGAGGAACCTATCTACTGTGCGTCTATGAGCGAGAATGAAATTAAAGTTTCAAACTTGGCCAATATCTTTAAAATCGGACACAGGATCCTAATCTTATTTCGCCAAGCGAAATAGTCTCCCCTGTCCGTATAACACCTTCGTCCGCTTATCGCGTGACGTAACAGCCATCAGTGGCCGAGGGCTTGCATGAGTTGCAAATCTCAGACCACCGTCTGCAGTGCGGAGTGGATTTTCACGCTAAGCCGGGTTTTTCCTGACGAAAAACCTCATGCGTTTACTGAAATGCAGACTCTCTGTCTACTTTCCATGTCCCTCGGGTGAATTTTCACGCCCCAGGCCAGAGACCCTCAGACGAATGTCTAGCGAATGCTGTAAATTCACGCCTATCGTCCGACCAGCGCGACTGACATGTACGCAATACCACCCAGGTGCGATTCTCAGTTTTAAAGAAAGGAAAACAGGTAAAGTTTGCGAATTATATGAAAATAATATTCGCAAAACGAATGGATGAAAAATATACAGGAAAAAAAAAGAAATACAGAGATAATAAAAGAGAGAATTTCGGGTGAAAGAATAGGAAGATGATGTAGGAAATTAAATGAATATAAACCCTACGTGACATAACCCGACGAATTTAACCAAAATGTCTTTTTTTTAGAAGTAACCCTTTTCAGGGCTTAACCATGCAAACCCAGATGTAAAATTGGGTACAAGACTCTGCTCTTGAGTTAGGGAAGGCAACGGTAGTTCTGTACGAAAGCCATCATTAAAACGTGACTTGGGTTGAAAAGGAAAAGCTGCATTTTAAAATTAGCTATAATTTATTTTTAAGAACTCATCAATGCAGAATTCTATGCCAAATCCAAACAATGTCTGACTTTTATGAAATTCCATTACTTTCCCTCCAGTCTGATACATAGCAAAATATTAGGCAGGATAATTATACAGAGAATCTCAAAAGCAGTAGACCACAAACTGAGGAAAGAACAAGCAGGATTTAGAAAGAACAGAAGATGTGTAGATCATTTATTTACCCTCAGGAACATTATAGAGCAGTGCTCAGAATGGCAAAGACAGCTGTACATTAATTTCGTTGATTTTGAAATGGCTTTTGACAGTATACGGTACATAGGGACAGTTTATGGAAAATACTGAGGGCCTATGGAATTCCAAGCTGCATAGTGTCAATCATAAAAAGCCTTTATGCCAACTTTACGTGAAGCATTGGGCAGAGCAACCTAACCTTTGAAGTGAAGACAGGAGTACGACAGGGATGCCCCTTATCAACCACTCTATTTTTAACAGTCATAGACTGGGTGATGCGCCAGACAACAGAGGGCAATCCAAGAGGAATAAGATGGACTACATTTTCTACATTGGAAGATCTGGAATATGCAGATGACATTGCACTGCTAGCACATTCACATCAACACATCCAGGAAAAAACGGATAGACTTAATAAGTATAGCAGCAGGTGGGCTTGAACATCAACCTAAAGAAGACAGAGGTCATGACGCTCAATGTGAGCAACCCTGAGCCCATATCAGTACGGAATCAGCAACTGGAACAGACAGATGCCTTCACATACCTAGGATGCATAGTAACACCAGACGGCGGAGTAAGCAAAGACATCAACAACAGAATGAACAAAGCAAGAACAGTCTTTTTTAGTCTAAACAATATCTGGAAGTCCTCTCAGTACAGCACAAGCACAAAATTACGATTATATCAGAGCTGTGTGCTTTCTGTGCTTCTCTATGGCGCGGAGAGCTGGAGAGTTACAGAGAAGGAAATGTCGAAATTGTCCTCTTTTCACACATGCCTAAGAAAAATGCTCCGAATCTTTTGGCCGAATACCATCACCAACCAAGATCTGCTTACTCGGAGCAAGCAAGAGGACATGTGTCGTAAATTTATTTTGAGAGAAAAAGAGTCTAGAAATAGTAGTCCGGTTTAGAGTGTAGAATGATGATGAAAACTCAGTGATAGAAATGTATAGATTAAATATGATGCTCCACAGAGTGCTGGAGGAGAGTAAAGACAGACGTATTTACGACAAATCGTTTCTCTCAATCTTCTCTTCCACTCACCTGGTCAAAAAATTATTTGCCAGTTTTCCAGACACACGTCTGCGCTCACACCGATTTGTTGCTTCAAGCACTCAGACGACGTGGAGCCCTTCCCGCTTGTATTAGACAAAGATAAACCCAGTCTCAAGATAGATAGTTATCAGGAACATAGGTAATGTAACCCAACAGTTAATTTAATTACTCTGAAAGAGGTGTTACAATATTAGTTATGGTGGTAGACAAAAATTACTGTTATCCCAATGGTGTCTTCCCTTTACTAAGCAAAGAAAAAAAAGGGGGGGGGGGATGAAACAGAGTTAACAAATTATCCCACTAAAGGGAACAATGCTGGGTATACAGAAAACGTATTACCCGGTAGGCAAGTTAACAAATGGTTTTTGCAAAAAAATAAATCTCCTGTCATTCATACACTCTGTGCGGATCCACACTCATATACACCACACACTTACCGAGTTGCAGCATCAGTCACTCCATAGAATGATAAACACAATAATTAACTCTTGACGTATGACAACTGTCTAGTCCTTCTATGTCCCGCCCCAGATAATGCGAGGATTCACTGAGAGCAAATATTCCCGCTTATCGCCGGACTTGAAGTTCTAAGAGTTCTTGTGTTTTATTATAAAGAAACGAGTCTATGGGATGGCACTGACGCAGTTCGACATAGGGGTGAAAAATGAGGTGATGGCAATATCCTTCACTGCGTGATGATAGCCATTGACCGGTAAAGTTTTTTAATCCAGTGAGGAAAAACTAGGCTTGGTCACATTCAGGTAAATCGGTAATCTCTCACAATAGAGCAGTATATAAACTATCGCTACTGGCACTGTTCATCTTCCAGTTTATCTTACAGATTGTAAGTTAAATTTGATGATAATAATCAAATGATCTTGGGTAGGCTTTCTTTCATGTAATTATGTTAGCAAGGCCGCACCGGACCACCACAAGATTTACTTTAAAAAAATGTCTCATCAAACTGTCTGGAAGTTTAAGAACCGAGTATGGAAACTCTGAAAGATTTCGTTATTGCTGGGATTGCAAAAGGTGATCAATCTAGAGAAAAAGATAGAAAACCCATAACAACATAATCATACTTTAAAACAAATAATCTTCTAAGTGCGCGATAAATTTCCCGTTAAGCCTATTATACACTCGAGTATTTAATTATGTATTTAATAAACACTGCGCGAGTTCTAGTGGTTAAATCACACATCTATAAATATAGGACTTAACTAAATTTATTAATTATACATTCCTTCGCGACTTTAAAAGTTAATTTAAGCATTAACATCTATTATCTTTTTTGGAAATAATATAATAGATAGATCATTATATTTACAACTGGAACTATTGAGACGGTTTAATTTAATAGGTTTAAAATAACACAAAATCCAATGAAATATAATGAATGAACTCGACCACTGATCACTTTACACAATATATATATTACCGCTTTGCACAGAATAGAATTCACTGCAAATATATGTGGTAAAGTGGGATGTTATAAATATTTATAGGGGACTTATTGTACTGACTGAGATCAGCTGTGAAGGTATCTATATCTAATAAGAGTAGTGTATTATAGATAACCTTACTTACTGCCACATATGTATACCTCAGTCAGAATTATTCTGGAATAGTGTGATGACTACGTTATATGTCTAGGGTATGTGTATGATGAAGTGTAAGTCATAACAACAACAGACAGATAAACAATTTAATTTATTCCACCACACTTGACAACACTGTGACACTCACATACATATAACACTCTAAGAGGATATCTTAAAGGAGTCACTGATAACTTTTCAAATAACAATATGTATTCAGTGCTGTCATGAATGTATATGTGTCCTGATTCAAATACAAAGGGAACCAGGAATCACAATCAATTTTAATTACAAGTTATATGTACAGAATTTATTAATATGATTCTTATAGTGACATATATTATTAATGGTATCCTATGTGTGTCAGTTGTGTAGTGGTAATATGAGGTAATACTGGTTTTGTTTTGTTCAAGCTCTGTTGGTATTTGTCATCATGACTTCAATAGTTTGTTTCTATTGGAACTAGTATTGGAGATGTTCTCAGTTCCTGGTATTAAAACAATTAAATTCCCCTCTTAATTTTAATTTATAATGTCATTTTAAGATGGGGGTACATAATGTTGAGCTCCATGGCCACACTCTCTTATCTTGCGTGATGACTGCAGTAAAAGACTCCTCTGCTCGATTATTTAAATGAGTTCTGGAGCCACCCCACTGGTTGCTATATGGACCAAGGAGTATGCTGTCCACCTCTGGCTTCAGCAAAGCTCTGACCAGGTGCTGCTCAATAACTTTAAGACCACGGTCCCTGAAACAAGAAGGTTGTACCTTCTACGTCAGAACTAATTTATACTCCATTTCTACACTGAGAACAATACATCACAAACATTGAGTTCAGAGCGTTAGGCCAACTGTCAGCTTCATCTGAAATACTTTATACCAGTATTTCCCTCCCTAATGGTTACTACGCCTCTGCAATTCCAGCATTATTTCTTTCTAGTTAATAATCTAGGTGTCAATGTACTGTTTGGCCATTCCATGCAGTTTTACTTTCCTCCGACACCTTCTGTTCAGGCTGGAGCACTATAGGCTTTACATCATGTTCGCTACTGAACCACACATATATACAGACATAAATTATCAATTTACATTCAATTTTCATTAAAAGATATTGAATATTTCAAGCTTACCACAATTCATGGAAATAATAATAAACAGTTTCGTTGACTGGCAATGAATATAGCACAACTCCGATCTGCCGATGTCCCAGGCTTTATTTTATAAAAAATATACACTGGTGCTCAACGTACTGTTTCTTAGTAGGTTTATTACAAGATGTGGCAATGAACAGACGCTCTGAATTGAGTATATTCGTAGCTCTACCCAATCAAACCATGTCTACACATCTTTTCAAAAAAGTACCCCTTTCTCACGTTTCCCCTGACAACACAAGATAGTATTTATAGTCCGACCAATCGTGTTTAGTCTTTCATTTGTTGCGCTCCAATCAAATAGGAGTTAACATGGTAGGCTATTTCCGTAACGTAATGTTTCTTCAAACACGTTATAAAAAAAATTTTATGAGCAGAAATGATTTCATGCTGTCAGGCACCCCCACTATTTTATTTTGGCCATAACTTGGTAATTCCTAGACTATTTGCGTAACGTTTCACATATTCTTTGTCAGCAAACCCTAAGGAATCCAAATATCTCAATTTAAGGGAGCTAGGTGGCTGCGTTCAAAATGTGCAGTTTCTACCACCTCCTGTTCACTTCAATCCCCATGTGGTGTCTGGGTACTGTCATGTTTTCAAACGTAAACCCATCTAATGTCATCTTTCCTAATAAGCGTTTTTCAGGATTTTAAAACCTAACTCTGGTATGGGTAGTGAATTTTATCACTGTCGATTTGAAATAAAGTTAGTGCATGTGGCCTTACACGCGTGATGGCAGCAATTGTGTATCGCGCGACGCGTGTTTAGTGTTGCAGGTGTCCCTGCTTTCTGCCTCTCCCTTCTCTCTATCCTTTAGTCCATCTGTCTTTTAGTTACACCGTGTATAAAATGGAATGAATGAAATATTAAATTTAGGTCATTGATCAGCTTGCGTATCTCAAGGTTTTTCCAAGAAATACAGTACACGTTTCATTGAAGAAAGCGTGCAGCGACACAGTAGGCTTTTACTATCAACGTGAAAGCGTTACAATTTGCCGACGAAGTAGAAAACAAGGGGGATTTCGAGTACAGTCATTGTGACAGCACTGTTCTTTACCATTCTTCTTTCCTTTATTTAAAGTTATTTGTTAGGCTTTGCATTTACGTTTTAATTTATATATGGGGATTAGAATAATTCACGACAATATGTATAAAATCCATGGGATGATCTAGCAAGATTTCAAATATCGCTAGTGCTTCTATCAAGTTCTGGCCAGCGAATGATGAAGTGTATTTCTACGTGATCTGTATATCTACAACTGGAATGCAAGATGATTGGGACATGAGAACTTTGACAGCTTTTTTGATCTCATGAACTTTGGGGGATCTGACCGCCAAATCCAAAGAGAGAAGCCGCCCTCTGGTCTTCGTATCTTCGTTCGCTGCTTGCGTCAGCTTTCCCCGTTCGCTCTGGCTGCGATCGGTTCCGTGCTTAACACCGAGATGCGAAATCGTTTCAGGGACCACTACTGTCTTTGATAGCGCCGATAGTCTCCCCTGAAATCCCTCAGTCTGTCTCTTTGATCTCGTGCCGCATACTAAATGAGTCCCGGTGGAATGAGTTCTGGCAAACGAAAAGTTACAACAAATGTTCAGGGGTTCTAATGTTATGAAAAGCTAAAAGTCCCTTTAAATCATCCATCATATCAGGGAGAATTCACTTGTCGAACTAGACGTACGTCACAACATGCACACCATCATAGCTGGCAGACGCTGGAGCTGGGTTGGCCATGTCCTCAGAAGAGACCCCGATGCCATCACAAGAACAGCTATGCTATGGACCCCTGAAGGAAAACGAAAGAGAGGCCGACCAAAAACAACTTGGCGGAGGACTGTGGAGGCTGAGATGCAAAGAATGAACCAGAGTTGGGGCACTGTACGAAGGATGGCCGCCGACCGAGCAAAGTGGAATCAATTTGTTGTTGCCCTACAAGACGCCACCAGGCGTAATGGCCACTGACTGCTTTGACTGTCGGTGGCTAAGGATCAAAGAAGAAGAAATCTGATATATATTTTTTTTCTGGTTGTAAGTACCCGGCTTTGCCCGAGTCATCTAGTAATGACTTATTCAAATTCTGCCAACACCAAGGCACAACAGTTGATGAGCAAAGTTGTATGCTGTTGTATCTTCAAGTAAATGAACTTCATATTGCTTATCAGTCCAATTTTCTGAATGTGTCTCCATAAGAGTGATGCTTTGAGGAAAGCATTGAGTTCGTCCACCAGTGTTGATTGTGAAATAACTGGCAATATTTGACGAAAGTCCCATTAAAGCACTACAAAAGCCCCTCCTTTTGGAAGGGTGTTTCCCTTAATGTCTTGCACAGTCAGATGAATTTGTGCTTTTTTTTTTTAGCAATTGCGCTTGTCCAAACCCCTTGTTAATGTTACAAATCGGAGACTTAGAATATGCTAGATTTAGGGGTAGCTTAATTAAGCGCTGAATGAGCTGTACGGCCTCCTTCCTATAATGTAGATGCTATTGCGGCTGATACAACTGCAAGAGCTATCGTATTTTCCTTTCGAATTTTAGCAAGAAACATTCATAAGAATTTTTTTCCTGTCCCACCAGGTACATCAAGAAAGTATAGTCCACCATTTCCATTTGTGATCAGGTCCAGAATAGAGTTGAATGCCGATTTGTGGTCATCAGCTAAGAGAGGCACTCTGGTTTCAACAAATCTTTCCGACTGATCAGTGTCGGAGTTTGCTACCCGCAGAATGTCTCTATCAAATATCTCATAAACAGTCTGCATAATTGCATTTTAAAAAATGGCAAATTAATTATGTGGGATGAGTGCACTATGTCATGTAATAGATCCATTAAAGCTCTTAATCTGACTTTGCAAGATCTTAGGGGAAATACCCTCCAATGGAAGGCGCTGTGATAGTGTTTCCATGTGATTTTCGTCAAACATTACCAGTTATTTCAAGATCAAAACAGACGGACGAACTAAATGCTTATCTTCGGGCGCTTGTCCTTATTTGAAAGACCTTTTGGTCTGGTTAATTATGTGATATTTTCGAGCTTTATTTTTTTATTTATTTTTTTTTAAATAACATTTTGCCTCGATTTGGCCGAGCGCGCCCCGTTCTTCCTATACACATAAACCGTCAGTTACATTAAAACAAACGTCCAAATATGGGAATAAGTATATTTTCTGTCTTTTTAAAATTAAATGTTGCTTCCTTTTGGTGTGACGGGCCACGCTCAATTTAGACACTGGGTTCGTCAGTTATATTAGGGCGCGTGTTTAATATTAAAGACCTTGCGGTCAGGAATAAGTAAGTTCTATTTTTATAACATTGTGCCTCGTTTTGGCGCATGCTCTTCACCCTGGACACTGGGTCCGTCGGTTAGATAAAGGCGCGTGTCCAAGCGTGTCTTTTTTAAATTGCGGTACAATTACCTCCTTTTAGCATGACGTGCCGGGTTCACTCTAAACACTGAGTTCGTCGGTTATATTGAGGCGCATGTTTAAATATTAAATACCTTGCAGTCAGGAATAACTTAATATCATTTTTTTTTAAATAAAATTCTGCTTCGTTTTGGCATGGCGCACCCTGTTGAACCTGGACACAGGGTCGTGCCTGTTATATTAGAGCGAATATCGAACTATAAAAGACCGTTTGGTCTGATTACATACTAAGTATATTTATTTAGTGTTTTCTAAAACCATGAATACTTGCATGCATTCATTTTACAAATCCTCATAAAAATGTGTCTTTGTGGTTATTTATAGGCTATTTTCTCCCTGTAGCCTATCCATGTTGGGGTAAGTATTTTGACTTAGTTCCTGTTCGTTTGCTTCTTAGATTTATCCGACTCAGGAGTATATGACAGTAGAGCCTCTACCTTTTTAATGATTTGCGATAATTTGACTTTAAAGAGCTCCGTTTCATTTCTTATAACTTCAGCTAGTCCTTCCGACATTTAGGCATGTCTGGCCTAACTAGGTTTTATTTCTGAAAAATGAAAAAGGTCACTCGAAGCTGTACTTACTGATAAATAGGAATCCCCAACATTAAAAACAAACCATCTGCTTTACAGAGTTGATATCTTGGTAACTTCAAGACCAGCAGTTCTACGTCCGTACAAACTGGCTACTGGGGATCAACTGATTTGGATATCGAAATTTTCCTTCGCATAGTGGTGCGCGCTTTTACAACCTTTCTGATTGGTCAGTCTAATAATTCTTTATTTATTTTATTGGATCTTATATGCCTACCGATGAAGTGTCTCGGCTATTCCGATTTACGTCATCGGTTGCTGAGCAACTCCCGCCAAAAATTAGCGTTGAGTCGCTATTTAACCTAGTTTTAGTCTCAATCTGATAACTGCGTATCTCGAGTCTATTTCAATAAAACCTCGTAACTATTCTTCCTAATCTTCTTCTTCTTCTTCCGTCCTTAGCCACCGACCGTCTTAGCAGTCAGTGGCCATTACGCCTAGTGGCGTCTTAGGGCAACAGCAGATAGGTTTTCTTTGCCATTGTTTCCCATCACGCCTATTGGCGTCTTTAGGGCAACAGCAAATCAATCCATTTGCTGTTGTTTCCGTAATCGAAGTGACTGGCAAACGGGTGATCAGCCCGTTGGTCTTCCTAATCTGATAAACTATTAGCACGAATGATGCTGCTATGGTATCAGTAGAAGGCCATCCGGCGTGACTAAAATTGTAAAGACTATTTATACTCAAGACATTCTCTGTTTTAATTTTTTCTTGTTCTTATAAAATTTTAATTGTTTTAAAAATAAATTTCGGTGCCACCCTCAAGTCGGGCCCCTCGCACAGCTCAAGAGCCGACCCTGACCCTATCACAGTTTTCATAGCAGGCGACTAAAGAGGGTTGTGAGCATAAAAGTCGGCTACATTATATAATGTAGACACATTAAGCAAATAAAAAACCCAAAATAACTGCAGCAGCAACGCGGATAACTCAACTAAGCAAATAATTTAAGTATTTCAACTCAGTTTATCCAAGACAGAAGGAAAGTCCCCTGTTTAGAAGGCTTATACCGTAATCTAGAGATGGCTTAAAAGAGTGTGGACTACTGAATCACCCTTTCGTTTGTTTTTTTCTTCTAAGAAAATCCCCCGACTGAGCACTTGGAATGTTCCAACACTAAAACGAACGGGGGAGAGAACTACATAAGCTTAAAAGAAAAATAATAAATTTTATATAAACGTTTCTGTATTGAGCCAGGTCTATATTTAACCATACTGACAACCAAACCACCAGGTCTTTTATATTTGGACATGCGCCCTATTATAACCAACGGACCTGGTGTCTAGGTTGAGCGAGGCGCGTCTCGCCAAAACCAGGCAAAATCCTATATCTAATATCCCAGCTTTTTCTGTCTTTAAATAACGCCCGAAAATAGTAACACTCGACACCTAAAAGTGCGCAAAGCACGCTGTGCAAACGCAATTTGAACGGGCGTGCATGTTTCGGACACCTTTTCTGTTTAAACCTCGGATGTAAAACAAATTTTTTTTTTTGGTTTTTTAATATTAATAATAATAATAATAAATTCTTTAAGCACCAAACACGGCGCATAAGGCAGAAACCAGTGCTTTCCAGGTTGTTCGTTGTGACGCCACTCCTCTTAGCTCTTGCACATTATTTAGGCCCAACGTTCTTCCTTCTCTTATTATTGTTCTTCTGAGTGTTTCTTTTGGTCTCCTTTTTTCCGCTTACCCTCAGGAACCCAAGTGAGCGCCTGTAGTGGTATTCTGTTGTTTTGCATTCGTAGGACATGACCGATATATGACCATCGTCTGTTCCTTATATAGTCGGAGACATATTTTTGCCTAGAGTCTTCTCTTATTTGTCGATTAGTCTTGAATTCTTTCCAACTGATGTTCATGAGTTTTCTAAGACATTTGTTCTCGAATGTATTCAGCTTGTTCTCCAATGATTTTGTTATTTTCCAACTCTCACAGCCGTATGTTAACACTAAGATAACATTTGAATTAAACAGACGAAGCTTGGTATGTATATTCAATGATCGTAATTTCCAAATGTTAGATAATCTATTGAAGGCGCTAGCTGCCAAAGCAATTCTAGTATGGATTTCTCTTGTTGTGTCACCATCCTGAGTCATTTTACTGCCTAAATAATTGAAACTTTCAACTTTCTGTAGTTTTTCCCCATTCAAGATGATATCAAAGGTCTCGTTAGAAAAGTTCATAGCTTTAGTTTTAGAGGCATTTATTTGGAGACCTATTTTAACCGAGAGATGACACAAATTATTTACTGCTTCTTGGGATTGTCTGGGTGTTGAACTTAAGAATGCTAAATCATCTGCGAAATCCAGGTTCCCCCAGGAATTTTCCATTTGTCCATTTTATACCTAATTGTTGGGAGCCGCGCTGGTGTAATGGCTTCGGCGTTGTACTGGCGACCAGGTGTTCATGGTTCAAACCCGGGCGTCGGCGTTTGAAGAAATGTTTACTGCCGGAAATTTGACTGAACAGCCTGAACGGCTCCTGTGATAAACCCTCTGTGGATGGGAAGGAGCGAAGCTCCTGACCGGGTTGGAAGGAAAGTCCTCAGGTTCCCCAGCCTCGCAATGACATGTCATTGGGCCGAAGGGCTGAAAGCCTAAGTGCCGCTGGTTAAGGAAAAAAAGAAAAAAAAAAAAATACCTAATTGTTCATTGTGGGTATAGTTTCTCATAACCCAATCAATAGCTATTCCAAAAAGTAGTGGTGACATAATACAGCCTTGTTTCACCCCTGTTTCTACTGTAAACCATTCTGTATTCCCTTTATTTGTTCCAACACAACATCTTGCATTGTCATATAGCGCTTTGATTATATTCACATATTTTGTTGGAAAACCATAGATTGTAAGTATCTTCCACAATGATGGGCGGTGTAGACTATCAAAGGCTTTTTGAAAATCGACGAAGGTGATAATAAGTGGCGATTGTATTTCCACTGATTCTTTTATAATTGTTCTTAGTGTGAATATTTGATCAATACATGATCGTTTCGGCCTGAAACCCGCTTTTTCTTCTCTGATCTTTTCGTCAGCAGTCTTTCTAACATCATGCAACATAATAATTTTCCAGGTACTGATAATAGAGATATACCACGCCAGTTATTACAGTCTGATAGATCACCTTTCTTCGGTAACTTTACAATAATACTGTCTTTCCATTGTTGTGGTGGTTGTTCTTCTCTCCATACTACATTTATAATATCTAAAATTCTCAAGAGGTTGTTGTCATTAACTGCTTTAATCATTTCCCCTGAAATTTCGTCAACTCCAGTAGCTTTAAAATTTTTTAATCTTTTTTAATATTAACACTCGACAAACAAAAGTGCGCAAGTGTTGGTGTGCATGCGCCAATAACATCTCACTGTGAACGGCTTGCACGTTCAGACTTTAACACCGGACTTTAAAACAAAATTGTTGTAACATTTCCACATGTGTTTCCTCCAAAAAAGTTGAGAGTAAGTAAAGAAAATGGACAACGAAACACCCCAAAAGCGTCGTATGCTCTTGAATCGTAAAAGTCAGCAAAGATGGCGCAGTCGCCAAAGTCAAGAAACACTTCAACGAGTGCAACAAGAAATTGCTGCTCGAGTGTCGCAAATAAGAGCACGTGAAACTCATGAACAAACTCGAACCAGGCGTGCAGTGGATCTGACTGCTAAGCGACAATGCCGAGCTCGAGAGACTGGTGAACAAACCCAAGCCAGACGAGCTGCGGAGCTGGCGGCACACCATCAACGCCAAACTGTAGAGACTCTTGGACTCTTGAGCAGACTCAAGCCAGGCAAGCAGCAAGTTTAGCAGCATACCGACGATCGCTAGAAGCCATTAGTGAAAGTATTCGTGACGAGTTTCGACAGGCAAACGAAAATCATATTTGTGTTCATAGATGTGGCTCGATGAATGCAATTTGCCAATTTCGCGGTTCTCATAATTTTGTCCAGGAACGCCCATCGGATGGAAGGTTCAATAGCTGTTGTCACAAAGGGAAAGTAAAATTGGAGAAGCCAAAAGATGCTAATGGACACTCTTTATAGTATCCGGAATTTCTGCAACAACTCATGAGTAATCAAATTCATCCTCACAACAGCAATTTCCGTGAAAACATTCGCTCATATAACAGTTCTGTATCATTCGCGTCAATGGGAGGAAAATTAGCATCTCTCCCACGTCGCGGTCCTTACGTTTTTCGTGTTCACGGACAAATATATCACCGTACTTTTGATCTTCATCCACAACAAGGTTAACCGCGCAAGTTTGCTCAATTGTACGTCATGGACAGCAGACAGGCTACAGCAGAACGGATGACCTTGCCGGAAAATAGCAATTGCTTGCCTGAAGTCATTCATGAGAATGATAGAATTCTTCGTGCAAACAATAGAATCGCCGACAGCTTTCGCATGCTGACGGATATCGAATGTGAGGAGATCCAGAAGGCTGATCGAGAAGGAAGACAGCTCCCTGTCATCAGTATGGTCCTACGTAGAGATCATCGGTCGGATCAAAGGCGTTACAACACGCCTACATCGAATTGCAATGGTGTTTATCAACGCTGATGGCGAACCACCATTTGAAAGGGACTTTCGCATTTATCCGATCAATCCTCGAATTCCAGATCAGCGATTCGTTCACATCAACATTCTGAACCCTAATTTGGATCCAATGACGTATGCTACTTTGTATCCTTACGGAGAGCCCGGATGGCAGCCGAAAATGCAAACTGTAGGCTACGCAAAGAACGAGCAGCACATATGAAAAAACACCATGCTTCAGTACAAAGTCGCACAAACAGCAATTAGAGACAGTTTCAATCCAATCATCAGCGCCGGGAAGTTGACTCAACAATGGATTGTAGATTCATATTGAAGCAAACTATCTCAATTACGTGCGCTATCGCCAGGACACTTTGAGAGCAGAGCTCTATCAAGGTCTTGCTGATTATATCGCGAACTACGCGGCAAATCTTGGCGTCTTGTACCATCCTCTCAAAGTCTTTCCGTGTCTTCTTTAACTCTTTTATTTCTGTGTCCTGTTCTCTAATCTGTGATTTTCGGTCTACCTCTACCTTTATTACCCTGACGATCCAGAATAAGGACTGCCTTGTAAAGCTATCAGCTTGTTTTCTCAGTGCATAACTTATCCATCGGCAGCGTTTTCTTTTCATCTGGTGTTCCATTGCCACCAAACGAGCTCTTGTCATCAGTTCCACATTGATGATCTTGTCATAACATTTCAATCCTTCTATTAAACGTAAGTACCCAATTGTGTACGTCGTTTGTAACTTCTTGGTTGTGGGGTTTTTTTTCATATAAGATGTTCTTCTGCCTTGGACTGCTAAGTCGAATTATCTGATAGCTCTTTTGACTTTAGCTAGGCTGATTAAGTTGTGTGTTTTTTTCGTTTTTTCAATGTCCTAACGTATCTCTTGTAGAGATAAAATATTGTCACTCGATGGTGATGTGTTCGATTCGAATCTCCCAGGTCCTACTACTTCTATTTCTTGTCTGTTGTCTGAACTGTCTTATATCGCCAAAGTTCTTGTAATTTACTTATTCTGTTTAACGTTTCGCTCTCATATTCCTTAAGTGTTTGTTATTGTCACGTAGACAGAAATTTATTTTGCCATTTTAATGTTTTGTTTTCCTAATCATTTGTATTCTCATTTTCTTTCATTTTCTCCTTCTCAAACCCCACCCGAGGTGTTTACGTTCAGGCTTTCAGTGGAAATCCCCCACTGGTCAGAAACGGTCAGCGCAGCGGTAATATTACATCAAACGCACCTGGCGCTTGCCTGATCAGAAGAATTTCTCTTACGCGTAAAGTGTTTGAACGAGCGAAAGGGTCCCGGTGTTTGGCCTTCAGAACGCTGCTAGTGATCATAATATTATGCATCCTTGAAACAGGGGGAGATAAACCCGCTGCTAGTCTTTGTTGTTTGCCCTTAGATGAGCAAAGAGCACATAATATTATGATTGTCTCTCTGGGGGAATTTTCGCAAAGTTGTTGCTTCTGAAACCTCTGTCTTACCCGGTATTACGCATTACGCGGATACATCTGTAGAATCAGGCTAGGCAGGTGACCGGGGGGAGCGTCCTTTGTAAGCTATAAGATTTGAAATTTTACTACGTCAAACACACTCGTAGGATTTCCTGGCCCGAGATAGACCATTATGGAAATAAGGCAAACATTAACACAGAACTAAATGTTTTTCGCCTATTTCTTGGCATTTTCTCGGGGTGAGTAAACAACTCTTATAACTATTATATGATATATTCATGTTAGCTTTTTATATATATCTGTTAGGAAAGTGAATTCATTTCTGAGGACTTCTCCTAGTAATTTTATTCAGTGATAAGGTAGCGCTGTCTACAGCCTAGTAAGGGTGCTTAAGCTGTTTTTGGTTTATCATGGGTTAAATGTTAAACTTACAATAACAGATATTAGGCGTAGAATCAGTCCACGAATGCTTACCATTGGGTTAAGAGTCAGCAAAAATTAACTGTCATTTCTGTAAGATAATGTCAGGTGTGGATTGTTCACTTTAAAACTGAATAGTGAGATGCAGGTAATAACTCTGGATTATAGGAGATAGTCACTTATTCCTTTTTGATAGATATTTCTAGTGGCAAGGGAGGATCATTTTATGCTTACTTGTGTGTATAGGCACTAGTCCATAACTTTCACAGAAAGCAGTCACCAGGCATAGACATAATTCTATCTTATGATTTAGCCACAACTGTATTATTATAGCAAGAACATTGCATTTTCTATGTATTCATTTGTGGGATATTAATAGTTTGTTTCCCCAAAAGGGACATATGATTTATCTGTGTAACTTCAAATGCTGTAATCTGTTTATGTAAATTCACTTAATGTTGTAAGATGAATAAGCATATCCATTCAGCTGTATGTTGAGATTGGGAGAAGAGGAGTAGATTGTTGCTGTCAGAACAGTTACTGACAGGTACCTGGGTGTGCAAAAGATATTAAGTCTATGCGGGCGCGTGTTGATAACTGATATTTTTAAGGAACAGGAGACATGGTTAAAGACAGCCCTAAACTATCATAGCAATAACTACAATAAATTTAATCCCATAGTGGAGCGAAACTTTCTGTATAAAGTTAGTGTGATTTATTATTTGCTTGATGTAAAAGGGTGTCTCTTTTCGGTCTCAGTTTCAGGGGATACCGAATTGCTAGTCTAGTTTCCAGTCAGACGAAGAATGTCACCGTCTCTTCGTCTAGAGGGATTCTGAGGATATCTAGCCCCACGAGTGTCACACCCCGTTCCTGAATCAAAACCCCTTTTGTCAACGCCAAGTTAAGCTCACGCAGTGTAACGGAACCAACGCTAAATCTGGAATCACCAAATGCAGTAGTAGTTCTCTACTCGCCTCTTGGATTACCAGCCAGAGCATTGCGGCTTCCAGAATATCAAAACCGCCCAGCATGCCTTGTGGCCAGAGGTTTTATTTGGCTCTTGGATCAGTATAGTACTGACAATTACAGAAATAGAATTTCTGCAGAAAATGGTGAAGTCCCAGTGTCTGAGAGGACTACTGGTATCACAAATTAGTTACGGCTGTGAATGATCTGATCTCGAAACAATAGTATAGAGGAGACCGACATAAAGCGCCACCTCTGCTGTGTAACTAATTGTGATATTAAACAAAGCAAGGAAACAGATTTTTACTTAACAATGATAAAATTGACAAGTCGTTCAAAATACAATTTCCTTATATTTTATTTAGTATATACACACTATCTACTCTTGTGCTGAAAGGTGAATGTTGCAAAAAAATGGAATGAAATGAATTGGTAAGTTTACATATGATTTACAAATATTTATATTTATAAATATTACAACACGTTTTCCAATTATAGGAACAAAAATTATATCAGCTGTGCTGTTAATTAAGGATATAACGTTTATCAGCTATGCTGTTATTTACGTATAATTTATCCACTATGATCTTATTATTGTCTCTTGCTACGCTAATTCACGTTTTCTTCATTGACAGTTCTATGCTCACAATGCCGACAGAAATGGTACTAATATGTACTCATCTCTCTTAAGTCTGTTCTTCTTTGTTTGGTTCACACCACCGGCAGAGTATCGTTCCTTTAGCCCACCCAAGACTGAGGGGGACCAAAGATGTAGAGTCTGGTCAACCTCTATGCTCCTGCGGAGTTCCAGGCAGCGGGATTGACTCGAACATACGACCTCAGGTTTTTAGGACACAATTAAACCTGTAACAAAGCAAAAATAGGGGCTAATTTCTGTCCTCAAGCCCACCTATTTCTAGTGTGAGTGAAATGAGCGTGTCTCCGATGTATGCATGTGGGATGAATGACAACATGGCTCAGTATGATTTAGCAATAGCGAGACAAGACAGGTGTCTACTTGCAAAACATTCTTTCTGATAAACTAATACATGGATACATTCAATAATATAGATTCAATACATGAATACATTTTATACATGAATACATCCCATAATATAAATCAATACATGAATAAATCCAATAATATGTACACCTAGGTGTGATACAACAATGTCCTTCCCCCTATACTATATCACGCCCTCTCTGACAATAGCTGGTAACATATATCCTAACAATATTGTTATGTTCTTATGATAGGAGTATATGAGACGAGGACTGGTTGGTGATATATCAGGTTGGAGTTACAGGAGACAATAGATTGGAGTTAGATGCGACAGTAGATTGAGTCCTGACAAGGACTGTTTTGGTTATATTGCAGTTGGTCTTATCTGAGACAATAGATTGAGTTATAGAAGACAATAGATTGAGTTAGATGCGACAATAGATTGAGTCCTGACAAGGACTGTTTTGGTTATATTGCAGGTTATAGGAGACAATAGATTGAGTCCTAACAAGGACTGTTTTGGTTATATTGCAGGTTATAGGAGACAATAGATTGAGTCCTAACAAGGACTGTTTTGGTTATATTTACAGTTTGGAATTATCAGAGACAATAGACTGAAGTTATAGACTGACAATAGATTGAAGTATAGGAGACAATAGGTTGAAGTATGAGTCCTATTAGTCTTCGTCTATTCAATCATAATAGGAAATACAATCATTATACTTAATTCCCCCAAGATACAATCAGTAACCTGACAGGTAGTATAAATGACACACAACAAATACCAACGGTTATCGTAAAAATATTTACCCTCCTAAGATTTTAAACTGGCCAGGATTTGACGCGACTTAGTGAAGTAGGTTGCAGGTCGATGCCCTCAGGTAAGTTACCATAAATCAAGGTGACAGCTTCTCCCTCTTCAGTCTGTATCTCTGGCGTCAAGTTCGGGGTTGCGTGGTTAGCATAAAATCAGCCCGATTATATAGTCAAGTAACTACTTGAGGAAAGCTTTCGGTTGGTTCCTGGCGGAGCAAGTTGATTGGTTTCCTCCGGTTTTGTACCTGGTCTCATACAGCCTAATTTTATTCAGTTTTCATCGGCCATCTTGCGTGAACAAGATGGCCGTTAATTTATTCTGTCTCAGAGACTGGTGAACGTTGATCGTTGATTGGTTGAAGCAAATCTGTATCTCGACATAGTGATTAACAAAGTAGTGGGTTACACTTCGTTTCACGACATAGCCCCCTCCTTTCCTAGCTGTGACTTGTCATAGCTGACGTGTAAACCCCTGCTGTGGTTAATCCTTTTGCGTCTGTCCTTCCAGAGTACTAGGGTGTCGACTTAAAAAATCAGCTCCTACATTGTCTCTTCCCGGAATGTAATTCACGGTAAAGGAATAAGGCGCAAGAAGCAGACTCCACCTTAACAATCTCGAATTTAGTTTTTTAGATGCAGCCAAGAATGTTAAAGGTTGGTGATCGCTTTGGACAATGAAGTGTGTCCCATACAGATAAGGTGAAAATTTGTTGATGGACCAAATTAGAGCTAAACATTCTTTCTCTATGGTCGAGTAATTCAACTCAGCTGCATTCAGCTTCCTACTGGCGTAAGCGACTGGTAAAAGTTTCTCCGGCTGGGCTTTTGATTTCTGCAAGAGAGTTGCACCAATACCTATACTGCTAGCGTCCGTTCTTAATACAAATTCCTGTGTGATATCGGGTAGTGTAAGGATGGGTTTGCTGGTGAGTTTTGCTTTTAGCTCTGTGTAAGCTTTTTCACAATCAGCATTCCATTGGATTTTGTCAGACTGTCCTTTCTTCGTTAAGTTAGTTAATGGTGCACACAGAGAGTTAAAATGGGGTATGTACTTCTGATAGAACCCACATAAAGACACGAATGATCTCACATCTTTCTTCGTTTGAGGTCTGGGTGCCTTCTTTAGCTTCTCTATATTCTTTGGGTCAGGAGACATATGACCTGTAGAAATAGTGTGACCTAAGAATTCCAACTCCTTACAACCGATATAGCACTTGGTTGGACGTGCAGTCAATCCAGTTTCTCTCAGTCTGTCAAACAACATGGAGAGCGCTACTATATGCTCTTCAAATGTGTTTGTAGCAACAAGAATGTCATCCATAAAGTTAGTGATATGGGGATTTTGTAGAGGTTCCAATAATTTCCTCATCATTCTTGAAAAGATACTTGGAGCATTTTTCAGCCCAAAGGGGAGTACATTAAACTCGTAGTGTCCGTCTGATGTACTGAATGCCAGCATTCTCCTAACTTCTGGTTTCACTGGTATTTGGTAGTATCCCTTGCTTAGATCTACCTTCGATAAATACCTAGCCTTACTCAGTGTAGAGAACAGCTGGTTTGTGTCAGGTAATGGGTCCACCTGAGATTCTGTGATCGCATTAAGCTTCCGGTAGTCAATACATAACCTGTGTTCACCACTCGGTTTTCTCAATAGCACCACACTTGAGCTATAGGGAGATTCAGACTTTGAAATAATTCTCTTTTAAGAGATAGTCAATCTCATCCTTGAGTGTTTGTGCTTGCTATTGTTCAGTCCATGTCCGCAGCAATGCTTCCAGTGGACTGTGTATGGGGACGGCAATACAACAACGTTGCCGGACCCACACCTATTTCTATTGTAAGGGGCAGTATACCGAAGTGGGGCCTGTCTCCCTCAACTGTTTGGTACAGCCCTGGTTCCTACCTCCTTTGGTTCGGGTTTGTTTCTGCAGCTTTTTAAATACTGGTTGCTGACTAACCAAATTTTCCAAATGATCCAGGCCATGGTGTTCCGACAAATATCTAGTCGGGGTGGGATGTCTCTCGTACCCTCTCTGTACAATACGGAGAGTTGCCATGGTTACTGGTGTAACAGTAGACTTGTTGTGATTTCGTTTTCTTGTTATCACTGCTTCTACCTGTTGTTTTCTCTTGTGTATCTTCTTTGTGGGCCTACGTCCGCAACAATGCTTCCCTAGGTCCTGTAACTGGTCTACGCTTCTGAATGAGGTTACCTGGTTACATTCTGAACAGGATTTCATATACCGACTTATGTCTTCAATTATTCCTGGCCAGTAATATCGCAATGCTATATTTTGACCAGTGGCCCCTTTTCCTTTGTGGCCACTGCCTGATGTAGCATGCTCTTGCTCCATAATTTCCTCCCTATAGAATTTTGGCACTACCAGCTGTCCATGCCCTTTAGGTCCTTTTCCAGCTTGTCTGTAGAGTAGGCCATTTTCAATATAGTAGTCTCCTTTCTCTGGAGGGTTATGGGCCTTTGGCAATTTGCCAAAACAAGGCTTCAATGTGCTGTCTGCTGTTTGAGCCTTTTTCATCTTTGTACGATGAATGTTTGTTGGATCTCCCTCCTCCTTTTTGGTGCTCGACCTGGTATGGTTTGCTGCCATGACAACAGGTTTTATTGGGTCACCCAAAAAAGACATATTTACATCCTATTACCAGCGGGTATATAGGATCATCACTTACTGCTGCTCTTATCACTCCTTCCACATAGCGAGTTCTCACATTGATCCTTGCTATGGGAAGTGTCATGGTGCCGGTTCCCTGCATTGCCCCTTGTATGTCTACTGTTTGCTGTGGTAAGTTGATCAGGGTGCACTAGGGTTGCACTCACGACTGAGTCGAATTCCAAACCTGAATCATATAAGCACTGAATTTTAGTGCCATTACATGTCACTTCCTCACAGACAGGGGGATGATGGAAGTCCTTCTGACTTACTGCCATTTCCTTCCTTCCCTTGTTCCCTGTTGTGAGACACGCAGCGTAATAAGGAGGGTTGTTCCTTCTGCAGTCTGCAGTATTGTGGTTACTCATTAGACAAATTTTACACCACTTTCCTTCCTTCCGGTAAGGTGTCTTATCCGATCTTAGAGGGTTTTTGTCCTTTTGGTCAAATCTTTGTTTGTTCCTTGTGGTATGGTCCTTTTGTTCATATTTGGTATAGTTTTGTGATGATTTGAAGTTTTCACCCTGCTTCTTCTTATTTCCTAATAATTCTGCCTGAGCTGCTTGATATCTCTCAGCAACAGTTACAATATCTTCCAATCTCTCTGCTCCTTGTTCCATGATAAACTTCCTCATTTCTTGAGGCATGGACTCTTTCACTTGCTCCATCATTATCATTTCTTTCAGATCCTGACACTTTCCTAAACTACTCCATTTTTCCAAATAGGTTTCCAGTCTAGCAGAGAATTGGTGATAGTTTTCTCCTGGAAGAAGTTTAGCTGTTCGGAATTTCTTTCTATATGATTCTGAGTTCTTTTCATATCTCACAAGCAGTGCCTGCTTCAGGATTTCATAATCTTCCTGGTCATCTCTTGAGAGCTTCAAATATACATCGTAGGCTACACCTCTCAATCCCTGAGATAGTTTAAGACTCCATTTTTCTTTCACTAAGCCATAGGTAGTGGCTAGTCTTTCGTATCTATCCAGTTACGACTCAATGGCGTCTTCTTTCTCAATAAATGGGTCCAAATGAAAATTCGTGGCCCCACTTGAGGTGCTCTGGCTGGAGCTACTCTCAGAGTGAGGTGAGCTACCACCATTATAGCCAGTATTTGCCTGAACTTCAAGCTCTTTTAATCTTAACTGATGGTCTCTCTCTCTGCTTGTAATTTCCTTTCCTCAGCTTCAATTTTCTTTGCCTCATTTTCAGCCTCCCATTTCTTGGCTTCAATTTCCAGTCTTTTGTCTTCTCTCTGAGCTTCCAGTCTTTTGTCTTCTCTCTCAGCTTCCAATCTTTTGGCTTCTCTTTCAGCTTCCAGTCTTTTGGCTTCTCTTTCAGCTTCCAGTCTTTTGGCTTCTGCCTCTAATTGCAACTTTCTTTCTTCCCTATCCACGTGTTTGTCCACTTCTGTTGTGACATACTGAGTGAGAGCATCACCTGTCAAATTTAATTCCTTACCCATCTGCATGATCGCAGTCCTGAACTTCACTAGATCAGCCATGGCGTTACTTAGAGAGGGTATGTATAGTTACTATAACCAAATATTTTAATTAAACTTAATTAATTTAAATGAACAAATAAATTTCCGTGCAACTTTGTGAGCATCAACTATTTACTGAGTACTAAATGGTACTCCTCCTACAAAAATAATTTTATAAAAATCCTATAATGATTTTCTCAAAATAAAATTTATTTTCTTATGTTACCTATGGGTGGCACAAGATAGAGTGTAGATAGATGAATAGACTAAGTATGGCTCAAGATATACAGAAATATCCCAGGAACGAGCCCCCAGTGTGGCGAGAGGTTTTATTGGCTCTTGGATCAGTATAGTACTGACAATTACAGAAATAGAATTTCTGCAGAAAATGGTGAAGTCCCAGTGTCTGAGAGGACTACTGGTATCACAAATTAGTTACGGCTGTGAATGATCTGATCTCGAAACAATAGTATAGAGGAGACCGACATAAAGCGCCACCTCTGCTGTGTAACTAATTGTGATATTAAACAAAGCAAGGAAACAGATTTTTACTTAACAATGATAAAATTGACAAGTCGTTCAAAATACAATTTCCTTATATTTTATTTAGTATATACACACTATCTACTCTTGTGCTGAAAGGTGAATGTTGCAAAAAAATGGAATGAAATGAATTGGTAAGTTTACATATGATTTACAAATAGTTATATTTATAAATATTACAACACGTTTTCCAATTATAGGAACAAAAATTATATCAGCTGTGCTGTTAATTAAGGATATAACGTTTATCAGCTATTCTGTTATTTACGTATAATTTATCCACTATGATCTTATTATTGTCTCTTGCTACGCTAATTCACGTTTTCTTCATTGACAGTTCTATGCTCACAATGCCGACAGAAATGGTACTAATGTGTACTCATCTCTCTTAAGTCTGTTCTTCTTTGTTTGGTTCACACCACCGGCAGAGTATCGTTCCTTTAGCCCACCCAAGACTGAGGGGGACCAAAGATGTAGAGTTTGGTCAACCTCTATGCTCCTGCGGAGTTCCAGGCAGCGGGATTGACTCGAACATACGACCTCAGGTTTTTTAGGACACAATTAAACCTGTAACAAAGCAAAAATAGGGGCTAATTTCTGTCCTCAAGCCCACCTATTTCTAGTGTGAGTGAAATGAGCGTGTCTCCGATGTATGCATGTGGGATGAATGACAACATGGCTCAGTATGATTTAGCAATAGCGAGACAAGACAGGTGTCTACTTGCAAAACATTCTTTCTGATAAACTAATACATGGATACATTCAATAATATAGATTCAATACATGAATACATTTTATACATGAATACATCCCATAATATAAATCAATACATGAATAAATCCAATAATATGTACACCTAGGTGTGATACAACAATGTCCTTCCCCCCTATACTATATCACGCCCTCTCTGACAATAGCTGGTAACATATATCCTAACAATATTGTTATGTTCTTATGATAGGAGTATATGAGACGAGGACTGGTTGGTGATATATCAGGTTGGAGTTATAGGAGACAATAGATTGGAGTTAGATGCGACAATAGATTGAGTCCTGACAAGGACTGTTTTGGTTATATTGCAGTTGGTCTTATCTGAGACAATAGATTGAGTTATAGAAGACAATAGATTGAGTTAGATGCGACAATAGATTGAGTCCTGACAAGGACTGTTTTGGTTATATTGCAGGTTATAGGAGACAATAGATTGAGTCCTAACAACGACTGTTTTGGTTATATTGCAGGTTATAGGAGACAATAGATTGAGTCCTAACAAGGACTGTTTTGGTTATATTTACAGTTTGGAATTATCAGAGACAATAGACTGAAGTTATAGACTGACAATAGATTGAAGTATAGGAGACAATAGGTTGAAGTATAAGTCCTATTAGTCTTCGTCTATTCAATCATAATAGGAAATACAATCATTATACTTAATTCCCCCAAGATACAATCAGTAACCTGACAGGTAGTATAAATGACACACAACAAATACCAACGGTTATCGTAAAAATATTTACCCTCCTAAGATTTTAAACTGGCCAGGATTTGACGCGACTTAGTGAAGTAGGTTGCAGGTCGATGCCCTCAGGTAAGTTACCATAAATCAAGGTGACAGCTTCTCCCTCTTCAGTCTGTATCTCTGGCGTCAAGTTCGGGGTTGCGTGGTTAGCATAAAATCCGCCCGATTATATAGTCAAGTAACTACTTGAGGAAAGCTTTCGGTTGGTTCCTGGCGGAGCAAGTTGACTGGTTTCCTCCGGTTTTGTACCTGGTCTCATACAGCCTAATTTTATTCAGTTTTCATCGGCCATCTTGCGTGAACAAGATGGCCGTTAATTTATTCTGTCTCAGAGACTGGTGAACGTTGATCGTTGATTGGTTGAAGCAAATCTGTATCTCGACATAGTGATTAACAAAGTAGTGGGTTACACTTCGTTTCACGACATGCCTATAGCAGAATTCCATATCACCCGCCTTTTTTGTGCCTAAACGGGGCACTCAGCCAAGCCACAGTCAACCAGCCAAAACCGGATTTAAAGCCAATTCTAGCGCCGGATAAGCACGCCTTGGGATCAATTGTCCTCAAGTGACTTCGTCCCATGGTTTATTTCTGGGTCTATGTAGAACTTCGCACGTATGAACAGCCATCTATGGACAGAGTTCCAGCCCCACTCGCGCCAGTAGGGGGAGTCACCAACGATAGCGCCTATACAGTGATTTTATTCAGGTTAATTCCATCACCGATGGAGGATATATACGAAAAAACCACTTACTGGAGCTATTTCATATGGTCCCGAAAACGGACGGGCTGACACTCAGTTATTTCATCTCTCTGTGTTCTACAGGTTTTATGAATGGTGATCTGTGTGTGTGGTTGTTGGTGTATATGATTATTGATGACTATTGATGATTAGTTGATTATTGATGTAAATTGATGTTGTTGTGATGATATGCATTATTTTCATGCTTTTCTTCTTTAATAAATTTTACACATTTATTAATGCGCTGTTCACGACCTTTCCATCCATATTTGTATTTTTAGCTCTTTACTATAATCTCTATGTATGATAAGAGAAAAGAGAGAGAGAGCAGGAGGTGCTTAGACAGACATAAGTGTAATCTATAACTCTGTCAGTCCACTATCCCTTGTCGATTTCACTACTGTTGTTCAACTCGACAAATACTCTACACTCTAACTCAACCACGACAAATGGTTTGGCTCGTCCGAGATTCTAGAACCCATCTATACGACGACAAATGGGGTCTCGCCGCGGAATTTGAACTACATCTGCAGCAATCGCAACAGATGAGGTTGCAGTCTGGTAGTAATCTCTCAAAAGATTCTATTCTGATTCTTAGAGTTTAGTGTTCGGCAGATTATAGGAATTTCTTTCCCCTAGACATATCGAACTATTTCTTTTGGATGAAGTCTGAACAGCGTTTTTCTCCACAGCATTCATAATATTTAGTTACATTTATTGTTCATGCTACACATGAGACAGCTGGTAAAGGTTGATGGTATCACTGCTGAGTTTTTGGTTGACAAATCTGACGACTATTGTTGTAAAAGTCAGGAAAAAAAAAAAAAAAAATTTTTTTTAAAGGGTTAATATTTTTTTCAGGCGTAGCTCTTTAATCTGAGATAAGAAGCTACAGATAGTCAGTTACTAGCTTGCATTTGTACCAAGGGAGGGTGTTCATTCGGATGATAGTAACCAATCCTCTCAATAGCTAAGTACTGACAGAAGTTGGATACGATTTTGTTTATGATTATAGGATGTTCTAGGACATGTAATGGACATTGATGGAAAAGATAAATTACTGTCCTTTAGTTCGTGTTTCACGCACTTTAAAAAGGGGGGCTATCTTGTCACGTAGACAGAAATTTATTTTGCCATTTTAATGTTTTGTTTTCCTAATCATTTGTATTCTCATTTTCTTTCATTTTCTCCTTCTCAAACCCCACCCGAGGTGTTTACGTTCAGGCTTTCAGTGGAAATCCCCCACTGGTCAGAAACGGTCAGCGCAGCGGTAATATTACATCAAACGCACCTGGCGCTTGCCTGATCAGAAGAATTTCTCTTACGCGTAAAGTGTTTGAACGAGCGAAAGGGTCCCGGTGTTTGGCCTTCAGAACGCTGCTAGTGATCATAATATTATGCATCCTTGAAACAGGGGGAGATAAACCCGCTGCTAGTCTTTGTTGTTTGCCCTTAGATGAGCAAAGAGCACATAATATTATGATTGTCTCTCTGGGGGAATTTTCGCAAAGTTGTTGCTTCTGAAACCTCTGTCTTACCCGGTATTACGCATTACGCGGATACATCTGTAGAATCAGGCTAGGCAGGTGTCCGGGGGGAGCGTCCTTTGTAAGCTATAAGATTTGAAATTTTACTACGTCAAACACACTCGTAGGATTTCCTGGCCCGAGATAGACCATTATGGAAATAAGGCAAACATTAACACAGAACTAAATGTTTTTCGCCTATTTCTTGGCATTTTCTCGGGGTGAGTAAACAACTCTTATAACTATTATATGATATATTCATGTTAGCTTTTTATATATATCTGTTAGGAAAGTGAATTCATTTCTGAGGACTTCTCCTAGTAATTTTATTCAGTGATAAGGTAGCGCTGTCTACAGCCTAGTAAGGGTGCTTAAGCTGTTTTTGGTTTATCATGGGTTAAATGTTAAACTTACAATAACAGATATTAGGCGTAGAATCAGTCCACGAATGCTTACCATTGGGTTAAGAGTCAGCAAAATTAACTGTCATTTCTGTAAGATAATGTCAGGTGTGGATTGCTTACTTAAAAACTGAATAGTGAGATGCAGGTAATAACTCTGGATTATAGGAGATAGTCACTTATTCCTTTTTGATAGATATTTCTAGTGGCAAGGGAGGATCATTTTATGCTTACTTGTGTGTATAGGCACTAGTCCATAACTTTCACAGAAAGCAGTCACCAGGCATAGACATAATTCTATCTTATGATTTAGCCACAACTGTATTATTATAGCAAGAACATTGCATTTTCTATGTATTCATTTGTGGGATATTAATAGTTTGTTTCCCCAAAAGGGACATATGATTTATCTGTGTAACTTCAAATGCTGTAATCTGTTTATGTAAATTCACTTAATGTTGTAAGATGAATAAGCATATCCATTCAGCTGTATGTTGAGATTGGGAGAAGAGGAGTAGATTGTTGCTGTCAGAACAGTTACTGACAGGTACCTGGGTGTGCAAAAGATATTAAGTCTATGCGGGCGCGTGTTGATAACTGATATTTTTAAGGAACAGGAGACATGGTTAAAGACAGCCCTAAACTATCATAGCAATAACTACAATAAATTTAATCCCATAGTGGAGCGAAACTTTCTGTATAAAGTTAGTGTGATTTATTATTTGCTTGATGTAAAAGGGTGTCTCTTTTCGGTCTCAGTTTCAGGGGATACCGAATTGCTAGTCTAGTTTCCAGTCAGACGAAGAATGTCACCGTCTCTTCGTCTAGAGGGATTCTGAGGATATCTAGCCCCACGAGTGTCACACCCCGTTCCTGAATCAAAACCCCTTTTGTCAACGCCAAGTTAAGCTCACGCAGTGTAACGGAGCCAACGCTAAATCTGGAATCACCAAATGCAGTAGTAGTTCTCTACTCGCCTCTTGGATTACCAGCCAGAGCATTGCGGCTTCCAGAATATCAAAACCGCCCAGCATGCCTATAGCGGAATTCCATATCACCCGCCTTTTTTGTGCCTAAACGGGGCACTCAGCCAAGCCACAGTCAAGCCAGTCAAAAACCGGATTTCATGCCAATTCTAGCGCCGAATAAGAGCGCCTTGGGATCAGTTGTCCTCAAGTGACTTCGTACCCCATGGTTTATTTCTGGGTCTATGTCTAGAACTTCGCACGTATGAGCAGCCATCTATGGACAGAAGAGTTCTTCCAGCCCCACTCGCGCCAGTCGGGGGAGTCACCAATGATAGCGCCTATACAGTGATTTTATTCAGGTTAATTCCATCACCGATGGAGGATATATACGAAAAAAACCACTTACTGGAGCTATTTCATATGGTCCCGAAAACGGACGGGCTGACACTCAGTTATTTCATCTCTCTGTGTTCTACAGGTTTTTATGAATGGTGATCTGTGTGTGTGGTTGTTGGTGTATATGATTATTGATGACTATTGATGATTAGTTGATTATTGATGTAATTTTATGTTGTTGTGATGATATGCATTATTTTCATGCTTTTCTTCTTTAATAAATTTTACACATTTATTAATGCGCTGTTCACGACCTTTCCATCCATATTTGTATTTTTAGCTCTTTACTATAATCTCTATGTATGATAAGAGAAAAAGAAAAGATGCTTAGACAGTAAAAGTGAGTTGAGGCCTGGAGAGAGAGATCCTTTGAATAAATCTTCTTCCAGATGTCTCAAGACCTTATCTAAAGTGTAATCTATAACTCTGTCAGTCCACTATCCCTTGTCGATTTCACTACTGTTGTCCAACTCGACAAATACTCTACACTCAAACTCAACCACGACAAATGGTTTGGCTCGTCCGAGATTCTAGAACCCATCTATACGACGACAAATGGGGTCTCGCCGCGGAATTTGAACTACATCTGCAGCAATCGCAACAGATGAGGTTGCAGTCTGGTAGTAATCTCTCAAAAGATTCTATTCTGATTCTTAGAGTTTAGTGTTCGGCAGATTATAGGAATTTCTTTCCCCTAGACATATCGAACTATTTCTTTTGGATGAAGTCTGAACAGCGTTTTTTCTCCACAGCATTCATAATATTTAGTTACATTTATTGTTCATGCTACACATGAGACAGCTGGTAAAGGTTGGTGGTATCACTGCTGAGTTTTGGTTGACAAATCTGACGACTATTGTTGTAAAAGTCAGAAAATTTTTGTTTTAAGGGTTAATATTTTTTTCAGGCGTAGCTCTTTAATCTGAGATAAGAAGCTACAGATAGTCAGTTACTAGCTTGCATTTGTACCAAGGGAGGGTGTTCATTCGGATGATAGTAACCAATCCTCTCAATAGCTAAGTACTGACAGAAGTTGGATACGATTTTGTTTATGATTATAGGATGTTCTAGGACATGTAATGGACATTGATGGAAAAGATAAATTACTGTCCTTTAGTTCGTGTTTCACGCACTTTAAAAAGGGGGGCTATCTTGTCACGTAGACAGAAATTTATTTTGCCATTTTAATGTTTTGTTTTCCTAATCATTTGTATTCTCATTTTCTTTCATTTTCTCCTTCTCAAACCCCACCCGAGGTGTTTACGTTCAGGCTTTCAGTGGAAATCCCCCACTGGTCAGAAACGGTCAGCGCAGCGGTAATATTACATCAAACGCACCTGGCGCTTGCCTGATCAGAAGAATTTCTCTTACGCGTAAAGTGTTTGAACGAGCGAAAGGGTCCCGGTGTTTGGCCTTCAGAACGCTGCTAGTGATCATAATATTATGCATCCTTGAAACAGGGGGAGATAAACCCGCTGCTAGTCTTTGTTGTTTGCCCTTAGATGAGCAAAGAGCACATAATATTATGATTGTCTCTCTGGGGGAATTTTCGCAAAGTTGTTGCTTCTGAAACCTCTGTCTTACCCGGTATTACGCATTACGCGGATACATCTGTAGAATCAGGCTAGGCAGGTGTCCGGGGGGAGCGTCCTTTGTAAGCTATAAGATTTGAAATTTTACTACGTCAAACACACTCGTAGGATTTCCTGGCCCGAGATAGACCATTATGGAAATAAGGCAAACATTAACACAGAACTAAATGTTTTTTTCGCCTATTTCTTGGCATTTTCTCGGGGTGAGTAAACAACTCTTATAACTATTATATGATATATTCATGTTAGCTTTTATATATATCTGTTAGGAAAGTGAATTCATTTCTGAGGACTTCTCCTAGTAATTTTATTCAGTGATAAGGTAGCGCTGTCTACAGCCTAGTAAGGGTGCTTAAGCTGTTTTTGGTTTATCATGGGTTAAATGTTAAACTTACAATAACAGATATTAGGCGTAGAATCAGTCCACGAATGCTTACCATTGGGTTAAGAGTCAGCAAAATTAACTGTCATTTCTGTAAGATAATGTCAGGTGTGGATTGTTCACTTAAAAACTGAATAGTGAGATGCAGGTAATAACTCTGGATTATAGGAGATAGTCACTTATTCCTTTTTGATAGATATTTCTAGTGGCAAGGGAGGATCATTTTATGCTTACTTGTGTGTATAGGCACTAGTCCATAACTTTCACAGAAAGCAGTCACCAGGCATAGACATAATTCTATCTTATGATTTAGCCACAACTGTATTATTATAGCAAGAACATTGCATTTTCTATGTATTCATTTGTGGGATATTAATAGTTTGTTTCCCCAAAAGGGACATATGATTTATCTGTGTAACTTCAAATGCGGTAATCTGTTTTATGTAAATTCACTTAATGTTGTAAGATGAATAAGCATATCCATTCAGCTGTATGTTGAGATTGGGAGAAGAGGAGTAGATTGTTGCTGTCAGAACAGTTACTGACAGGTACCTGGGTGTGCAAAAGATATTAAGTCTATGCGGGCGCGGCGCGTGTTGATAACTGATATTTTTAAGGAACAGGAGACATGGTTAAAGACAGCCCTAAACTATCATAGCAATAACTACAATAAATTTAATCCCATAGTGGAGCGAAACTTTCTGTATAAAGTTAGTGTGATTTATTATTTGCTTGATGTAAAAGGGTGTCTCTTTTCGGTCTCAGTTTCAGGGGATACCGAATTGCTAGTCTAGTTTCCAGTCAGACGAAGAATGTCACCGTCTCTTCGTCTAGAGGGATTCTGAGGATATCTAGCCCCACGAGTGTCACACCCCGTTCCTGAATCAAAACCCCTTTTGTCAACGCCAAGTTAAGCTCACGCAGTGTAACGGAGCCAACGCTAAATCTGGAATCACCAAATGCAGTAGTAGTTCTCTACTCGCCTCTTGGATTACCAGCCAGAGCATTGCGGCTTCCAGAATATCAAAACCGCCCAGCATGCCTATAGCGGAATTCCATATCACCCGCCTTTTTTGTGCCTAAACGGGGCACTCAGCCAAGCCACAGTCAACCAGCCAAAACCGGATTTAAAGCCAATTCTAGCGCCGGATAAGCACGCCTTGGGATCAATTGTCCTCAAGTGACTTCGTCCCATGGTTTATTTCTGGGTCTATGTAGAACTTCGCACGTATGAGCAGCCATCTATGGACAGAGTTCCAGCCCCACTCGCGCCAGTAGGGGGAGTCACCAACGATAGCGCCTATACAGTGATTTTATTCAGGTTAATTCCATCACCGATGGAGGATATATACGAAAAAACCACTTACTGGAGCTATTTCATATGGTCCCGAAAACGGACGGGCTGACACTCAGTTATTTCATCTCTCTGTGTTCTACAGGTTTTATGAATGGTGATCTGTGTGTGTGGTTGTTGGTGTATATGATTATTGATGACTATTGATGATTAGTTGATTATTGATGTAAATTGATGTTGTTGTGATGATATGCATTATTTTCATGCTTTTCTTCTTTAATAAATTTTACACATTTATTAATGCGCTGTTCACGACCTTTCCATCCATATTTGTATTTTTAGCTTTTTACTATAATCTCTATGTATGATAAGAAAAAAGAGAGAGAGCAGGAGGTGCTTAGACAGACATAAGTGTAATCTATAACTCTGTCAGTCCACTATCCCTTGTCGATTTCACTACTGTTGTTCAACTCGACAAATACTCTACACTCTAACTCAACCACGACAGTTATCTACTTGTTCAGAGTATCGTTTCTTTCCTGTATCACCAGAGCGCGTATAATCAACTTATTCAGGATATCTTTCAGTTCTTGTGTCACCAAAGTGCTTGTAATTTACTTGTTCTAGATATCGATTCGCTATCTCTTCCACGAGTCACAATCCTTAGGTTTCATTGGTCTTCTGATTTTGTGAAGGTTTCTACGAAGTTTAGCTCAAGTACTGGATTAGATACCTCTGTTCTGTAATATAAAATGGTCATAAACTAAAATATCTTTAAGACATGAAGCATACTAGGCCTTAGAAAGTGACCACTGCAATCCAAAAAGTGTTGATCCCGTCGCTACTACTGTCGTGTAACGACTTCTCACCGTCTTTTTCTTCTGTCTATTATTTTATTCCTCTAAAAATCTCTATCGCTAGATTGAAAACATATTCCCTTCAGAAATCTTTTTCATTCTTATAATGATAAAGTCTCTCTCTCTAGTCTTAGATTTCACAGTATTCGCTAGCCTCAGGATTCACACGGTCAAAGGTAATAAATTATTCCCTTAGCCAGCGAAAGTGATTCCACTTGAAAGGTGAAAAAATCGTGCCACGACAGTCCGGAAGTCGACCCTTTGTTGGTGTCACGAACTGGACGCACGTAAATCAGCACGTACACCCTGGATGCTAGGGCCAGTTAAAATGAAGAGTTGAACTTGGAAATGATACCCCTGGGACCAAGATAGAATTTACTGTGTGGCCACCCAACAGATCGACCAAAAATACAGCTGGAATTGAGGAAATTTTAAGCCATTAGACCGGTAACCATCATTCGAAGCAGACGTGAGTTTATGGGCCCCGGAGTAAGTATTACTTGTTGCTAGAATCCGTAGTGAATTCAGTTGAGCGAAGTGAGTAATCTAATACTGCAGATTTTATAATATGAATAATCATATCGTTATCCACATCTTATTATTGCAGTACCTTTTGTAAGCAAAGTTTTAAATGTATTTCCATTTTCAGTGACAATAATGGTTATTTGCATAATTACAGATCACTCAAACTAATATATGAGTTTGCTGATTCATAGACCTAATTAACCACTGATCTTTATCTCACATCTTGGCAGAAATAAGACATGGTTAAATAATTGATGTTTTTTCTTGTTGTTACTTTGGGATTTGCATATTGATCCAAGCAAAACAGAAGTGTATTAGTGGTCGTCCTTCTATTTCTATTTCTTATAAGGCTTCTGTGTTCTCTGTCAAGACTACACCCTTGATAAAATGTGTTCTCAATCACTTCTCCCTTTGTCTCATATTGGATTACGTGTATTTAATGCAATCCTGTGCATATACCATGTTGTATGATTGAAGAATTATATTTATTATCAGTAATAGAAATGTTATTTTCTACAGGAACCAGGACTTTAAGAATGTTTACAATTATTTAGCTATATAATGAATTTACCACTTGACTGATGTAAGTCAGCGGTTCTCAAGCCTTGAGACCATGACTACCCTCCAAATGATTACTGCTCGAGTAGCAAAAATGTAAATCATTGGTTCTCATACCTTGGCAGTAATGACGTCCCAGCATGTTAAAGCAGCAAAGAAAACTATTACCCGGTAGTTCTCAAACCATTGTTGACAGTGACCCCAGAATTAAAATACTGCTCTATGGGTACTAGGTGAACCAGTGGTTCTCAACCATTTGATGACCCCAGTCCATATCTCACAGTTTGTGAAACTCATTGCTCACATGGGGAAAACCACTGCCGTAAATAAGCAGACAGCCAGATAGAGACTGAGAACTCAAGATATGCTATAATGTCAGTTAAGAAGGAGTATTTCATAGATAATAGATCACACACTGTTACTGAATGGTAGTTAGCATTGTGTTAATTTAATTTCTGATGGACGCTTACCGGTCATCAGACTTAGGAGATGATTGGTCTTGAAACCACTAATGGGACTTCAATTGTTTCCAGTCCACCCAGGTTGCGGTTACAAGGTACTAACCCAGGTTGTGGTTACAAGGTACCTAAACCAGGTTACGGGTCCAGGGTACAAACCAGGGTATGAGTCCACGATACCAAAGATTATCCATACCCACCATACTCTACAAACCAGGTTACCTTACCATACCAAACCAAACCATATCTTATCACCCAGTAACCATACCACACATCCCATAAGCAGAAGAGTTATTCAGCAGAGGTGACTTACCCCATCCTTATCTGTGATGTGCACTGAGTCCAGGGAAGCAAACTCTGACACCCTCTGAACCCATTAACTGTTATGAGACCAACGTGCTAGGGCAGACCAAACCAAGAGAGTCCGAACCAAAATCATCTCCGCAGCTACTACAGGCCTTCGGAGAGATGAGTATAACACCTATCAGCAGTACAGCAACAGAAGAGATCTACTGTCCATAGGATGACAAACTAGTTGTTTTTTTTCTAAAGAGTAGAGCTAAACTTTTTTTCATTTTATATGTATATTCAAATATGTGAAAATCTATACCCTTTTATTCAATTCAACTTAACAGAGACTTTGTTATTTTTTCTTGTAATATTTAATTGGGTTCCTAGTTTTTAGTAATATAAATCTACACCCTGGGGGCTGAGCCATAATTCAGTTAACTTCTACTGGGTTGGGATATTTTAAATGTGGCTGGACACCAAATATCTTTCTCAACCTTATGTGCTTTACACAGTCCTTATGTAGAATTCCTGAGGAAGAATTTATCGTCCAGAAAATATCCTGTTTAGTTGCCGAGAATTCTCTTGTAAGTAAAATTCTAGTACACTATTTCCCGAGGAGAGGCAGTTTCCATTACGAACTCGTAAACTATCAATAAGACATTATTATCTTTATTCTTCCATTCCATTCAAGCTGTCACCTTCTCCCTCAAAAAGAAACCAATTCCACGACAACTACCTATGTCTCAAGGCGTAAATAATGACATTTTTGTTCGACTTTGCTTTCTTTTTTTGTGTAAGAGATGATTTTCATTTTAGACCTGGCTATCCTGTTATAATTACTGTCAGATGCAGCGCATGACATGCACGAACATTTCCTTCTTAGACACGCTGGCAGCTTTTTCGCGAAACGGAAAGACGACGTATAGAGGCCAATTGTAGAACCAGCAATCAGCATTCCATGAAGAATTTACATTCAGTAAAGATTGAGGGTGCCGGGATGCACTATTCGCGCTATATCAGTTTAGCGAGAACATAACAGAAAATCAACAAGAACTTTATGTCCCTGTGGGGTGATTTTGAGAAGGACAGATTGGATGGAATGGAAGAATAAAAGATAATATTAATCTTTATGATGGTCCACTAGTTTGAAGAAACTGGCTCTCCTCGGGAAATAGTCTACTGGAAATTCCTAATGCAAAGAGAATTCTGGCAACAAACAGGATATTGTCTGTACTATAAATTCTTTCTCATAAATCCTATAAAAGGACTGTGTAAAGTACATAATGTCGAGAAAGCAGATCTGGTGTCCAGCCACATTAACTAAAATATCCCGACCCACTAGATGTTAATTTAATTATGGCTCGGCCCCCAGGGTGTAGATTTATGTTTTAAACAAAAACAAAATACATCCCAAATAACGGTAACAAGAAAAAAAAATAACCAACAATTTATGTTAAATTTAGAAAAAGATATAGATTCTCACATCTTCAAATTTACACATATATATGAAATAATTTTGCTCTACTGTTTAGAAGAAAAAAAAACAACTACCACGGTCATCATCTGGACTAGGAGATCCCTTCTTTTGTTGTATTGCCGGTAGGGTTTATACTCAACTCTCCTAGGACTTTAGTAGCTGCGGAGGTGATGTTTGTGCTGCCTCTCTTAGTTGGTCTGTCCTAGCACTAAGGTAGCATAAACAGGTAAATGGATTCAGAGGGTGGCAGAGTTTGGTTCCCTGGACTCAGTGCGCATCACGGAAACGATGGAGTAAGTCAGCCCTGCTGAATACCTCTTCTGCTTATGGACTATGACTCAGGTTTGAGCCATTTGGTATGGGATGTTTGGTAAGGAATGAGTTACTGGTTGATATGATATTGTTGATAGAGGTAAACTGGGTTTTGGTATGGTAACCTGGTTGGATCGCTCAAGGATTCACTTTGAATTTAGCAACTAGTCCCCTCTCTGGGGCCCATTAGCTCACGTCTGCTGCACTGTACAGTTACAAGCAGAATTGCTTAAAATGTCCCTTCCACAATTTTCCGTTGGCCTTCCCGCTGCATTTTTTGGTTGACCTCTTGGGTGGCCCCACAGTGAATTCTACTTTGGCCCCAGAGGTGTCAAGTTATCTTCATTTTAAACAAGTCCGAGTTTTCACTGTGCAGCTGTAGGGCAGAGTTCATTCCACCTTGATTTATGCACATCCAGTCAGCGACACAAAAAGGGCCGACTTTCGGGCTGGTAGTACAAGGCAAATGGAATGTCCTCACATGACCAATTCAGGATAATTCATTGGTCTGAGTCGTGTGGAATCAATAAGTCTAGCAAGTACTGTTGTTATATAAGACTTGAAAAAGGAAACGTTTTCTAATTATAGAATGGGAAAATTATGAAGAAAATGGTTTTCATTTCCAGAGCTAAGAGAGATTTTGATAGGAATAACAAATTAGACAAAGAAATAGTCGGTGAGAGAGTGGAACACTATAGTCCCTTTTGTTTACTAAGAGAACGCGTTAGACACAGTGAACGCAGACAAGTGATGCTGGACAAATATCCAAAGGTCAGCTTCATGACTACAAGGACAGAGTTTTAACAATGTAAAAGTGCTGTAAAGAACAAAGGCCGGCCTTTTAACGTGATTTGCATAATATCTGGAGGAAAACAAATGATGTGTCTGTCACCGCTACAATCCGTCTTCTATGACAACACATCAAAAAATGCATGTGCAAACAGCAATACGATATCACAAGACAGCACACAGTCATAGGAAAATGGGCAGCAGTGCTGTAAGACTATAAAAGCGAAAAGGTAAACGAAAAATGAAGAGCGTAAATTTTACTAAGACAAAAGTCAAAGAAGTGGCCCACATTACAACCACAAGCTCTTCAACATGGACAAACTAACAAAAACAACAGAGAAAATTAAAGAGAGAACTAATCTCAATGCGCGTTTACTCAGTATGTATTGAGTGAATTAGGCTTTCAGTTTTCTGAGCCACGATTTCCATTTACGGCTGCTATTATTGTATTATATGAACAATTAGTAAACAATTAAGAAATGCTCTTGAGGCTAAAGAGATGTAGTTTTACAGACGTATGTTAAAAAATACCGTGACAGCTAAAAAGCGTAATGAGGATGTCCTGAAAGTGGCTAATGCACAAAGTATTTTATTAGTAGAAGGATATAATCTACTTCTCTCGAACATGTTATGAGAAGAAGAAAGCTGGAATATATCGCTACAACTGGAAAGATAGAAGAAGAAGAAAAAAGATATAGAAAACCCCAAAAAGAAAATACTGGACAGTTTGGCGTCATCATAGGGGAAAGAAGTCATTAACAGAACCGATAAACAGCCCTGAAGACAGGAAGTTGTGGAGAGACATGATCACCTACCCCTTCAGGCATTGTACTTGAAAAAGATATTATTGTTTTCATGATTTTTAATATATACTGTAGTTTAAATGCATTTAACACTCTTAGGGTCATTCACCGTGGCTGCTTTAGCATGTAAAATGGCGAATGATATGTGTAACCGGAAGTTGTGACTATCATAGCATCATAAATGACTGATTTAATTCCACATGTGATGGCTACTATAAATGACAAATTGATTTATTTCCAGGGACGGGGAATTTCTTTTTTCTTAAAATAAATGTCATCAGATCATCTTCATTTGGCATCCATCTGCATTCGCGTGTCATGAAATTTTGAAAATGCACCAACTGACAAGTCCTTGTTTCAGTTCTTACAATGTTTCCATGAATTTACTTGTAAATGTTACAGCTTTTACTTTAAATACGCAATTGCTTTCCCGCTCTCTCCCTCCCTCTATGTCTATCATTGACTGTGTATGTATGTGTGTGAATGTACGTGTGTGTGTTCAATTACTGAATGCAATGTTAATATTAATTACTTATAATTGAAATGAAGAATGTTTTAATTTCAAAACACTGAGGGAATGGTATTATTGCAGGGCAGAAATGTAGAAAAGCTTATTTCTTTACACTAATGATATAACGATTTCATTCGTTAGTTCCGCTCATCTACCACTACGGTAGTCTACCCTGTTCAAACTAATTTTGATTGTAATGAAGGTTTTCTGTGCAGCTTTATTTATTGGGTTCTATTCACATCATAATATTATTTACAATTTATTTTATTCGCTGCGAGCTGTTTACGTCAGAATTTGTTGCTATCTTTCTTTCTAGGCAGTTTACATAACCAGTATACTGCTGGAAGTTTGTATGCTTTATGTGTTATTATTTGTCCTTGCTTGCTTTTGTTTTCTTTATTAGTATTGCTTTATAATGGTCCGTTTATTTATTTATTTTGTTGCGTACAGTTTTCTGTAATTTTTTTAAAGTAATCTCTCTCTCTCTCTCTCTCTCTCTCTCTCTCTCTCTCTCTCTCTCTCTCTCTCTCTCCCTCTCTCTCTCTCTCTCTGTTTTTTTAAACGTTCTTTCTACAAGATGTCCCATAAGTCTGGCATCTTAATGAAAGGTACTTTTTAAATAAGGAACACTAAAGCGTTTAGTCACAGAACTCAACGTGCCCACCATTTTTCCTAATGCACAAATCAAGACGTGATACTCAGTCACCTAGCACACGATGAATGACGTCAGGCGTAATGGTGTTCACGTGCGTCTATAATGCTCTATGGTTCCAGACTGTAGGGCACCCTGCATATATAATAAACATTTATTTATTCATTCTGGCACTTGTTTTATTAATTAGCAGTACTTAAGCTGCCTGCCAGAAAAGGCCTTCTTGCTTCACGTATAATTAAAAAAAAGCAATCGTTATTTATACTTTGTTGTTGAAATTCTAGCTACAAATAAAGCACTTATACTCTAGTCACAGCCCCGTGTAGTTGGGGCTGGGGAGGGGGGGGGGGGTTGTCTATGAGAAAACAAAGAACGAATATGACTACTACTCCCTCATGCATGTCGTACAAGGCGACGATAACAGAGATTTTCCTGGGGCTACCAATCCCATCATGTAAAACAAAGTGTTACAGAAACCACTGCTGTAACAGCAAGTGAATGATTGATGCAGGCTTCTTGCTAGTGGATCAACTGCAGCGGGGAGGGGGGGGGGGGCTCCATGCCCCATACGGAACGAACAGGAAGATGATGATGACTCCAGACACGTTAAATGAAGCTACGAGGCGAAGTTGAAGAACTGTGATATTTTTAGACATCTTCCGGGATAGTTTTGGAAACACCGTTGATAAATGTAGATGTTGGGACTGGTGTAGTAAAGTGTAACGATTGTCAACTCATTAAACCCAGCACAGTTTTTTCATACAGGTCATCTTGTCCTGGAACGTGATGAGGCTCCGACAAGAATGTGAGTGTAGACAATGAGTGTGTATATGAATGTCAGAACGCGAATGGTAGAATGATTCGATAGAGTTGACAAGTTGGTAGTACATCACTCATACTCACACTGTTCGAATTCAAGAAGTACTGGAACTACGGTGGTCTTTTTATAACATTTAATGAGACGCACACTTGGACAGTACGTGTATGGTTACAGGAACAAATGTCGACATAGACAGCATAATGTTGATCACAGGCATATCATCTTAAGTTAGCATTCATGCTTGGCAAATATCATAATGGAGCATTCGTAAATAAGCATTCAGAGTTCCATCATGTAAATCATCTGGCTTTACTGACTGGGCACGTCAGACCATAACCAATATATAGGAAGGCTCCTAGACCTAATCTCGTCTAGCGAATATCCCTTCACGTAAAGTTCAATATATATATTTTTCCATAAAGATATAGGAATCCCAGACATGGGTTCTCACATGTAGCAGTGATCTCTTGGTTCATCGAGCGATAGTACAGGCATCCCTTTTTCTCACTCGATAAATACAAAGTATATGAATTTCAACATGGCTGTTCTTCTCTCGTGAGTTTCACTCACTATAGGATCCAGACCAAAATTGGTCATTCGTTAAATGTCCTCATTTCTTCATAACTTCTGTCATAGAGGTAATTGAATAATATCATATAATCTAGTGCTGATACATAGGAATGTCATCTTCCTTTGAATAAATATTCTTTTCAAAAGTACCACTGTGCATCTGTTTATCGACAACGATGGCGAAGCCCAAGTTCATAATAAATTGTGGTTTTACCTTTCTATGCGAAATATAACTTTGCCATTCCTTGGCAAAAGAGAATAAACACTGGGGTAAAGTACATACAACATGTCTAAATGACTATCACTTTTCCCCATCTACTTATAGATCACTTTTTCGGCGATAGGCCGGCTACATCAAAATTCTACATCCAGACAGGATGACAGCCATGAATCACACACCCCTTGCTAGCGATACTTCCGCTGCATAGCCTTTGACCTTTTCTAGCGACAACCAACATAGTTCGACTTAGAAATGTAAAGATATCCATATATAAGACAGACTCGTCCTACTCATACAAACACTACGTATAAATTCAGGCCATAGATATACTGAAGCAAGAATAATCTATTCCTACCCAGCCAAAGAATAAATCGCAGTAGGCCCAAATTCGTCCGCGGAGTCCGATCGAAGATGACGGAACTGCCTTCAAGGGAAGTAACTCAAAAATGACTTCTCCTTAAGCACTTAAAAAGGAAACACTTTGCTCACAAAATATTTGCGAACATAATAAGTACATAAATGTATTATATTGCAAGATAGTAAAAATTGCCCTTTACAGTCTTACCACACCTCCCGGGAAAAAAAAATAAAATTTTTTTTTTAAATACATCTAGGAGCACCATACAATAGGCTCAAAACGCAAGAATACTGCGCAGATGCAAATATCAGGAATAACTATAATTCCTAATATGACCGGTGAGAATATATCTCAAAATCTGAGAGAAATTGTTTCTCTACGAATAAATGTTTCCAGGAAGGTGTGATGTACGTATAATACAATTCTGGTAATTATACAATGCATACCAAAAATTCACACTATAATCTTAAATTTATGATTTATGAAGAAACAATCATCAAAGAACAGCGGTGAATAAACATCAATAAACCGCTAAGTAGAGATACCATCATTCTATTATTAAATTACAAATGTGTATCTTAGTAAAGAACAAAAAATAACTGTTGTAAAGTTATACATATTAAAAAATCCAATATTTAACAGTTAAGTGGCATCATGTGGGCATCTGGACAGAATGTCCGCCATCACATTTTCTGAACCACGGATAGCTCGTACCGAAAAATGAAAAGGTTGAAGAGCGATTGCGTATCGAGTTGATCTCGAGCTCTTCAAGTTCTTACTTTGGATAGCCGTAAGAGCTTTTTGGTCAGTTTCCACTACGAAATGCGCGCCCAGAAGGAATCTTTGGAGTTTGAGAATTGACCAAACCATTGCCAATAATTCACGGTCTAAAACCGAGTAATTCCTTTCTGCAGCATTAAGTTTTCTGGATATATACATTACAGGATGCAGAGTTCCAGAGTACTCTTGCATTAGTGCCGCTCCAATCCCAGTGGATGAAGCGTCACTACGAAGAACAAAAGTCTTATCTGTTGTAGGTAACACTAAAATAGGTGGTGATGAAAACATAGTTTTGATCTTCTCTAGTGAGGATTGGCATTCATGAGACCAGTGAACCATGTTAGGCGACCCTTTCTTTAATAGTGTAGAGAGAGGTGCCATGATAGAGGACAGATTCGGAATGAAACGTCCATAAAATTGTATGAGACCTAAAAGACTTCGCACTTGCTTTTTAGTCCTAGGGATAGAGATGTTAAGTATCTTAGTGATATTATGGTCTTCTGTCTTCAAGAAACCGTGACCTACTCGATGGCCTAAGAAAGCAATTTCGCTAAAGCCAATACAAGCTTTAGATGGTTTTGCTGTCAGGTTATACTCACGCAGAGTTTATAATAATTCAACTAACCCTGAATAGTGATCTTCCCAAGTATCGCTGAAAAGACAGATGTCGTCTAGATAAGCAATGACATCTGACCGATACGATAGGATTCGACGCATCATGCGTACAAATGTAGCTGGTGCGTTCATAAGGCCGAAAGGCATAAAATTCCATTGGAAAAGGCCTCTGGGAGTAGAGAAAGCGGTAAGAGGTTTGGCGCGTTCGGATAATGGAACTTGCCAATATCCTTTAGACAAATCAAGTTTAGTGAAAAAATGCGATTTAGAAAGACGAGTAAGTAACTCTTCTAGTAAAGGCATAGGTTCAGCATCGAACTTCGTAACTTGATTCAATTTGCGATAGTCAACGCAAAGACGTATGTTATTGTCTTTTTTCCGAACAATAACCATCGGCGAAGAATATGCAGAAGTGGATGGTTCGATTATTTGTAAATCTATCATTTCATCCAACTCCTTTTCAACCTGTGTTTGGAAATGTATAGGGATAGGATAAGGTCTAACCCTAATTGGAGTATGTTCAGTTAGAACAATGTCATGCTCAATGACATGAGTTTGTCCAGGGATGTCAGTGAGGACATCCTGAAATGTTTGTAACATAACCGAAACTTGTCGCCGTTCTCCTAGAGACAAATCAGGAGAAACAGTAACGTCTTTCCATGATTCACTAGAATGAAGTGGGATCATTGGAAGCGGAAGATTAACATCCGAAAAACTTGTTTCCTCATCCTGTATTACAGACAGTGATGAGTAATGACCATGTTTGACATGAGAATCGTCCGTTGCCTGGAAAATAGGCTGTAGATAGTCAGGACGTTCATGGAACTCCGTAAGCATATTGATGTGGAAGGTTTTATGCTTCCCGTTGATATCGACGATGTAGTCAACATCTGAAATTTTCGATATTATATCGTACGGACCTTTCCAACTAATAAGGAGTCTATTTTCACGACAAGGTAGCAAAACAAATGCTTTGTCACCAGGACAAAGTTGTCGTAAAGTTCTCTTCTTATTAGCAAATTGTCTTGCCTTCTGCTTAGCAAATTCAGAAGAGGACGTTGCCAATTTGCATGCTTCGATAATCTTCTGTCTCAGCGCGATGACATACTCGTAAGAAGATTTTGTGTCATCGTCAATATTGTCAGCTGTTATAAGATCATGCAGCAAAGACATTGGGCCGCGCGGTCGCGCGCCAAAGACAAGTTCAAAGGGCGAAAACCCTGTATGTTCATTGGGGACCTCTCTGTACGCGAAGAGGGCCGCGGGTAAAACCCTATCCCAATCTTGAGGATGATCCTCAGTTATCTTCCCTAATAAGTTCTTAAGTGTTCTATTTAGTCGCTCGACCATCCCATTGGACATAGGATGATAGATGCTACTCAAAGATCTCTCTATCTGTAGAGTAGACATTACTTGAGACATGGTATCCGATATCAGTTGGGTGCCATGATCTGATAATATTTCTCCGGGGAATCCCAGCCGAGAAAATATAAGCCAAAGAGCATCTGCAATGTCAGCGGTAGTAATGCTCTTTAGAGGGATAGCCTCTGGCCAACGTGTGCACATGTCTACACACGTTAAGATAAACTGATGTCCTCTAGCAGATTTGATCTTGAATGGACCAATGATGTCTATCGCCATTTTCTGGAATGGACGAATAGGAATATCTGCAGCCTGAATAGGCGCAGCATGACGAGGACCTTTGGATTTGACTTCTTGACATACTTTACAGGATCGACAATAGATCCGTATGTCCTTGTTCACAAAAGGCCAAAAGAAAGCCGCAAGAACTCTTGACTTTGTACGGGAAAAACCCATGTGACCAGCACACTGAGAGTCGTGTGCATGTTGTAAGATTTTAACTCTCAAATTCTTGGGTACAAGAATCTGAGAATGACTTGACTTAGTGGAGTCTTGCACCATACGTACAAGTACGCCATTCTTCATTGTAATCCAAGATTTACAATTTGAATCTTTATTCGGATCACCTTTCGTTACAAGAGTGAAGAATTTCTTAAGAGTCGGATCTTCTTCTTGTTGTTTTATAAACGAGTCACGAGAAATTACCAAGGGATCATCTTGGTTATGCACTTCATTATCTTCAACAGATGAAGTTTCAGGCATATTGAGAGCTTGAGCTCTAGTGACTACCGCATTAGCAGATTGCATATTTTGATTTTCCCAAACGGAAATTTGCTCCGGAGTGCATTCTTTGACTCCGTGAATGCGACCGATGATAAGATCAGCGATCGGATTCGGCAAAAGACATGCGTGTACATCTCCTGTGAAGAAAGGAGTAGCAATCCTAATTATAGCGGTAGAGTATTTCTCTATGGTGCCGCCAAATGTTACGCATTTGACTACTTTGCCTGTAGAATGAGAAGGATCTATGAGTGACTGCCTAACCCCAATAGTTGTGCATCCAGAATCAAAAAGTACTGAGACTGGATTGTCATTTACTAAACCTTTGTGTAAGACAAGAGAACCTCTCCCATCATGCGCGATTGACGCAGGAAGAGCGGGAAGAGGATGCCCACAGCTTAAAGTAGACACTGTGGTTGGCTCAAATAATGTTTTGCATTGGGGGCACTGAGATGCTCTCCCAAAATCAAAAGCGGCACATGCCATATTATTAGAGTCATCATTATCTTTATTTTGTTTATAGGCTTCGTGGGACTCTTGCTGTGCAGAGTTCGCCTGGTAATGAGCTTTATGTTTTTTTGAATTGTGCTCTACCTCTGTTATTATTGCCTCTGTACTTATCATTGTTTCCACTATTATAACCCCTACTCGGGTTTGAATCATAGCTCCTTTGGTTACTATCATCATATTCATTATAATGAGTATCTCGGTAATTATGATCCTGTTGTCTCCATGAAGGAAAACTTGGATAGTTTCTAGAATGACTTCCTTTGCGGAAGTTCCTGTAATTATGACCACCCCTGAATCGAGGGCTGTCAGCTCTTCTCCAGGTATTCGAAGAAGAACCCTGAAATGATTGGTTACCTTGGTTCTGATAACTGTAATAGTTACCTTTTTTATTAAACCTATTTTGAGGTCCTTGGAATTTGTGAGAGTGATTAGGGTTGTATGGTGTTGCAGAAGCAACTGGCATACCTTCTTTAACCTTACTGTTGCTAATAGCTACGTCCGGATGTGCAGTGACGTATTGGGTACAATACTGTTCCATTTCTTTTAGAGACTTAGGTTTACGCTCATGTAAGAATTCGAGGAAAGGTTTATTTATACTTGACATAATCTTGTCTCTGAGTATCAAGTCCATAAGGGCTTCATAAGTCTTTTCTGTTTTGGATAGCTCAATCCAACGATCAAATGTAAGACGTGTCCTTGCAATGAATTCTGAGAATTCTACACCTGCCTCAGGCACCATTGTCTTAAACAACTTCCGATAACCCTCTTCAGACAACTGATACTTCTTTAATAAGGCTGCCCTAATAACATCATAGTTATCTTTGTCAGCCTCTTCAACCAAACTTAAACTAGTCAGAGAATCACCTTTCAGATTTTCTGATAACTGGTTAGCATATTGTGATTTGTCCACATTATGGGCTCGACACGAGCGTTCAAATCTATTTAGCCAGAATGTTATGTCATCACTGGAAGGGTTGAACGCTGGTACCTTGACCTTGTAAGTAAAGGGTTTACCATTACCACCAGATGCTTGATTACCATCACTTATGTTTGTTAACTTTAACTTTTCTAACTCAAATGCTAAAAGTTCTTTTTGGTGTTCATGTTCTCTTATTGCTTTTTTCTCTTGAGCTTCAGCTTGTAATTTTCTCTCTTCTGCAGCAGCTTCATCTTTTCTTCTCTCTTTTTCCATTTCCATCTGGAATCTTTTTTCATCAGTCTGTATCTGCAATTTCTTTTGTTCATCCTCTCTTTGTAATTTTTTTTCCTCAGCTTCTAATCTTTTTCTCCTCAGCTGCTAATTTCTTTTCTTCAATCAATGCTTTTCTTTCTTCAGCAGCAGCAGCTAATGCTTTGTCATATTGAGCAACTGCCCATTCTTCTAATTGCTGACCAGTCTTATCAAGAGCCCTGCCTTGTGTGATAAAATAATCTAATGTAGACATGTTGTCTAATAAGATCAGTAATTTGCAAAAGTAAATAAATTCACTTTCTTAGTCTTAATCAAAGACCTTGTATGATAACTTTTTAACCTGTGGAAAATAGTACTTAACTATCCCAATCACTGTGGGAAACAAGCCTTACAAAGGTCTTGTATAAATCCTTATATAATAACAGCTATAAGTTGCTGGTTCACTTTATAATATAAGTGCAGTGCACCAGAAATAGTGTTTTATATCATCAACTGTGTACCTTTAGTAATAGCAATTAACTATCAGTTGATTCTTGTACATCAATTTATATGATCAACTATATTTTAAATAGTGTATGTCGATCAGGCACAAAACAAAACAGTTATACAGAAGAACATGAAAACATTTGCGGAAATGACATAAATCAAATGGGAAAAACAATAAAAGATAACCCGCAAGAGGATAACAAATACAAATAACGCCACAGTATATAAATATAAATTGAGAATAGAACTGAAAGATAGAATAGGGTAGACCAACAAATTACAAACAAATCAAAACAAACTAAAGAACAGAGGAATATTACAAAAACAACAATGAGTACAGTCTTCACAGCTAACACTAATAGCAACAGTTGTCGCAGCAAATTTTCAATCAAGAAAATTGCACCTATAGAAACGCACACATCAGACCCTCTATTACGTGGGATACTCTGTTGTGTGACAAATATCACATATAAATATTTAAACATAAATACATAAATGCATAAATAGTATGGCAATATGATGAAAATAGAGTGTTGCAGAAAGAATGTGTTGTAAAGAAGGCTCAGTTACACTGCCTAATAGTACAGTACTGTGGTACTTTATTAAACAAATACTTCTGGTCTAATTATTTTAAATTCAACACAGAAATAGAAGTTCCATCGTTGATGTGAATGATAACAATCGATGTAGGACTTCTCAGTTCAATAACATTTCCTTTCGCAAACACTGTCAAATATTCTCCAGTCCTGATGTGTAATGTTCTATGTTTCAACCAAGCTTGCTGTGTAACACTGTCAGTTGTATGGCAAATGTCCAACGAACCAAATGTCAACAAACGCTGACCTAGTTACCGCATACTCTCGACAGGACAGGTCACGCTGACATCACTGTAGAGTTGTACTGTTGATGTATTTGTGTGTCGTAACAGACCCCAAGGAACGTCTGGTCTCAGAAGTTTACTTCTCAATATGGTCACTGTGCAGGTTGACCCAGGAAGCTGGCACACCAGTTGATAAATGTAGATGTTGGGACTGGTGTAGTAAAGTGTAACGATTGTCAACTCATTAAACCCAGCACAGTTTTTGGTCATACAGGTCATCTTGTCCTGGAACGTGATGAGGCTCCGACAAGAATGTGAGTGTAGACAATGAGTGTGTATATGAATGTCAGAACGCGAATGGTAGAATGATTCGATAGAGTTGACAAGTTGGTAGTACATCACTCATACTCACACTGTTCGAATCAAGAAGTACTGGAACTACGGTGGTCTTTTTATAACATTTAATGAGACGCACACTTGGACAGTACGTGTATGGTTACAGGAACAAATGTCGACATAGACAGCATAATGTTGATCACAGGCATATCATCTTAAGTTAGCATTCATGCTTGGCAAATATCATAATGGAGCATTCGTAAATAAGCATTCAGAGTTCCATCATGTAAATCATCTGGCTTTACTGACTGGGCACGTCAGACCATAACCAATATATAGGAAGGCTCCTAGACCTAATCTCGTCTAGCGAATATCCCTTCACGTAAAGTTCAATATATATATTTTTCCATAAAGATATAGGAATCCCAGACATGGGTTCTCACATGTAGCAGTGATCTCTTGGTTCATCGAGCGATAGTACAGGCATCCCTTTTTCTCACTCGATAAATACAAAGTATATGAATTTCAACATGGCTGTTCTTCTCTCGTGAGTTTCACTCACTATAGGATCCAGACCAAAATTGGTCATTCGTTAAATGTCCTCATTTCTTCATAACTTCTGTCATAGAGGTAATTGAATAATATCATATAATCTAGTGCTGATACATAGGAATGTCATCTTCCTTTGAATAAATATTCTTTTCAAAAGTACCACTGTGCATCTGTTTATCGACAACGATGGCGAAGCCCAAGTTCATAATAAATTGTGGTTTTACCTTTCTATGCGAAATATAACTTTGCCATTCCTTGGCAAAAGAGAATAAACACTGGGGTAAAGTACATACAACATGTCTAAATGACTATCACTTTTCCCCATCTACTTATAGATCACTTTTTCGGCGATAGGCCGGCTACATCAAAATTCTACATCCAGACAGGATGACAGCCATGAATCACACCCCTTGCTAGCGATACTTCCGCTGCATAGCCTTTGACCTTTTCTAGCGACAACCAACATAGTTCGACTTAGAAATGTAAAGATATCCATATATAAGACAGACTCGTCCTACTCATACAAACACTACGTATAAATTCAGGCCATAGATATACTGAAGCAAGAATAATCTATTCCTACCCAGCCAAAGAATAAATCGCAGTAGGCCCAAATTCGTCCGCGGAGTCCGATCGAAGATGACGGAACTGCCTTCAAGGGAAGTAACTCAAAAATGACTTCTCCTTAAGCACTTAAAAAGGAACCACTTTGCTCACAAAATATTTGCGCACATAATAAGTACATAAATGTATTATATTGCAAGATAGTAAAAATTGCCCTTTACAACCGTGTTTCACCAAGTTGGGCAAAATTTGCAGAGACAGCTTCTTCTTGTTCTGCGTCAAGTTTTTAGTCATGCTAACTTTGCAGGCCTGTCGACAGGACGAAGTCACCAGTCTTTTCCAGGTCAGCGTGGCTGCGCCATAGCTACTGCCTGGCAACAAACCGCCATACTATCTGAAACAAGTTTGGGCGGTTTGAGAACACATGTTCGCCAAGAATAACATACAAGACGCAAACACGCATTGCTCAAGTTTATATAACACGTTTGTGTGTTATGTACATTTATATAGCCAGTACTTTTTTAACATATAAAATTGAGCAACGAATCACACTGAACCGAAGCATACATTATATTATTTATTAAGACCTATCTGACATTCACATGTTAGAGCGCTTGCTACCTTCTCGAGCCAAAAGGATCAGGTCCGAAATCAGGTCACATGACGCTCCAGTCTACCTAGTTGTGAAAATGGGTACCTGACTGCTTTTGAGTGACGGAAACTGGGAAAGCAAATACAGTGAGAAAGGGAAATCCCCCCACCCCACAAAGCTGAGACCTAGAGTAGATGAAGTCTCTAACACAGCACTCCCAAATGGCAGGATCTGCTATGGGGGCCACCTGTACCTCCTTCTTTTCTTTCCAACTTGTTTACTAGCTGACCATGACTCACTTCCGTATGTTAGGATTGGTTCTATATAACCCTGTTGGTAGGATCAGTAAGTTAGGATTGGTTCTATATAACCCTGTTGGTAGGATCAGTAAGTACATTACACAAAATCTACAAAAAACACACAGCTTGTTTGAACAATGTACATCAGCTAATTGCATCGCATCTCCTTCTTATTTTACTTGTAGATCTCTTCTCCGTGTATTTTAGGGTCCATTTCTGGGAGGGGGCCGAGAAATAATAACTGCCTTGTAATCTTCTTCTCTTCTTTGATCCATAACCGCCAACCGTCAAAGCAGTCAGTGGCCATCACGCCTGGTGGCGTCTTGTAGGGCAGCAACAAATTGATTCCACTTTGCTCGGTCGGCGGCCATCCTTCGTACAGTGCCCCAACTGTGGTTCATTCTTTGCATCTCAGCTTCCACAGTTCTCCGCCAAGTTGTTTTTGGTCGGCCTCTCTTTCGCTTTCCCTCGGGGGTCCATAGCATAGCTGTTCTTGCGATGGTATCAGGGTCCCTTCTGAGGACATGGCCAACCCAACTCCAGCGTCTGCCAGCTATGATGGTGTGCATGTCCTCCTGGTTACTCCGAATAAGTAGTTCTTGGTTGCTGATGGTGTTTGGCCAAAAGATTCGGAGAATTTTCCTTAGGCAGATTGTGTGGAAGGAGGACAGTTTCGACATTTCCTTCTCTGTTACTCTCCAACATTCCGCACCATAGAGAAGCACAGAAAGTACGCAGCTCTCATACAGTCTTAATTTGGTGTTTGTGCTGTACTGGGAAGACTTCCAAATGTTGTTGAGAATAGCAAAGGCTGTTCTCGCTTTATTCATTCTGTTGTTAATGTCCTTGCTTGTTCCGCCGTCAGGTGTTACTATGCTTCCTAGGTAAGTAAATGTGTCTGTCTGTTCTAACTTCTGGTTCCTTACTGTTATTGGCTCAGGATTGCCCACATTTTAGTGTCATGACCTCTGTCTTCTTCAGATTGATGTTCAGGCCAACCTGCTGGCCATACTTATTCAGTCTATCAGTTTTGTCTTGAATGTGTTGGTGTGAATGCGCGAGCAGTGCAATGTTGCCTTGTAATGCTAGTCTTGTTTTCTCAGTGTGTGCGTTATCCATATGACATACATTTAAATACAATCTCTTGTTGTTTGTGTTTTTTTTTTTAAGGCAGATATCCGGTGACAGGTAGTTTGTGCGCCCCTAAATCGTGTATCATTATCAGATAACAGAAAGCATTGTTTCGTCAAGAGGATTTAAAATTAGAGAAGGCGTTTCATTGACACATCCGGTCTTCCCAGATGGCTTTTGTATCCAGAAAACAAAAACTTACATGCGTACCATTATATTACAAAATAAACCACGAAATTAAAAAACAGTTGTGTGACTGTTGACAAGCATGATAAACAGAATTATCAAAACACAGTTGTGTGACTGTTGACAAGCATGATAAACAGAATTATCAAAACACAGTTGTGTGACTGTTGACAAGCATGATAAACAGAATTATCAAAACACGTTGATCTGACTTGAGGATACGTCATGTTATTTCGTTCATAACATGCTAGTTGTCACGTGCAGTTCCCGGGTTTTATGAACAGACAACGAAAGAATAACCCTACTGCACCCTTAGGCGACTAATGTGAGGTTGTACATGAGGCTGCCAACCTCATCATGTCAAACAAATGGTCACATAAACCACCGCTGAAAAAAGCACGTGACAGCTTGGTACAGCTGCAGTGGTGGATCCATAAGGAGTGAAAAGGAACACGATGATGATAGCACGCTGGCTTATCTCGAATTCATTGTGTCTACAGAAATTGTATTTTAAAAAACTCGTATTACCGTTAAGAAAACAATAACACACCAAAATACCCAATTTCTCTAACAGAGCCTTCCAGGTTTTCAATTAATATCCATAAGCCCTGACCAAAGCACACGAAAGATGAGATGATTTAAGAAAGACCATTAATGCTCTCAGGAGAACGAGAAAAGATGACATCAGAAGAACTGTAGGAACTACGTTCTGCATTAAAGTATACAGAAACAGGAAAATGAAGTGGTTTGGCCATCTCGTGAGAATGGAGCCCGATAAATTAACACTACGTGCCCATAACAGTGAAATATATTTTCAAGGCACGGGAAAGACCAAGAAGCAGAAGGATAGACAACATCACAGAAATTCTGCATCAGCACGAGCTCAATGTGACCACTGCCACACACTTGGCCCATGAACGCAAACTTCAGTTCACACCCCCCCCCCCCCTTTCACGCCAACAGTGGACAGAAAAATGAATGAATGATCCATAAGTTACCAAATTCCAAGTATGGTCCTTTGTCATGATTTTTTAAAATTAACATTTTGCCTCGTTTTGGCGAGGCGCGTCCCGTTCAACCTACTCGGTTATATTGCGGCGCATGTCCAAATATACAAACGGCTTCATGTAATATAAACGTGTTTCTTTATCCCACGAATACTTTTGTTCACATATAACACGGGGGGAGAGAATGTACTTTAATTTTCTCGCGTATCCTGTTTTATATTTGCGAACATCTGCTTGCCATTACACACATTTAACTCCTTACTCAGTAGCTATTTTTGTGTGCACAGTCTAATGTCCTGTTCAGCACGCAATTGGGATAATGCTAGCAACCATAACATGAGTGAGTTAATCAAGGTGATCATGCATACAGTAGTATAGCTGTTACAGAGATCTCGAGCAGAGAACAAGTTAAAGCATTCTTCATTTTAAGTGCCATGCCTGATAGCGTAGTGCAGGCGATCATGTCTTACCACAACATCCATCTCCGTATGGTTATCAACTCTGTTGTTGGCTTATGTTACTGCCATCATGTCTTACCACAACATCCATCTCTCCATATGGTTATCAAGTCTGTTGTTGGCTTATGTTACTGCCATCATGTCTTACCACAACATCCATCTCCATATGGTTTTATCAACTCTGTTGTTGGCTTATGTTACTGCCATCATGTCGAACTGTCCGCTTTCTTCTCTCTTTAGCAACATCTATCTCTATTTTCCTTATGTCACAATATATTCCAGTTTTCTTCTTACTTTTTCTTCTTCTTGCGATCGCATCTTTGATGTTTACACCGTCAGGCGAGTTCTCGTGATGAACTCGACCGTTAGTTCCTGGATTTTCCTCTTTAGCTCCCATACAGCTTTGAGTTTAGTGTTGAGTTCAATCTGGGGCCAGTAATATCTTTCCTTAACTGGTACGTAACACAGGACAAACCCTTAGAACATGATCAGCAGTTTTGTTAGTGTTTAGATTTTTTTGGCCTTCTTCTGGCGAGGCGTTTCCCTTTCACTTATGTGGAGTTATCATCAGAAAGCGGCATTTACAACCAAAATAAAAAAATAAACTCTGTTGACTGCTAACCCGAATAGCGTTGATAGATTCTACTGTAAGTCCAGAAGAGGACAACATTATCTATCTGCTAGCACAAAGCTTCTTAGAAACAGGACTCACCAGCTACGCCAACGTTTGAGTTTTAGTTAAAGGTTTTGTTTGTTCTTTTATCCACAAACGTATCATAAGTGGTGAAGCAACAACGTTTCGATTAATCAGATGTTGCACAGTGGTGAGACATACAATGGTTCGTTACCAAGCCAAAAATGGCACAGTGTGAATGCAACAAGTTTCGTTTAATCCCACATGGGCACAGTGGTGAAGCAATGGTTCGTTTTAATCCGACATGTGCACAGTGGTGAAGCAGACAATGTTTTCGATAATGCTACATGTGCAAGTGAAGCAGACAATGTTTCGTTTTAAATCCACAAAACTGTAGCACAGTGTTAAGGCATTATCCACATGTGCACTGAGTCGAAAGCACAAAATAAGTTCCTATAACAGGTTCATATGCCGCACGGAGGTGTAGAAGTCCAACGGTGGTTTTGAGTTCTGTTCTTAATCCAGATTTGCACAATGGTGAAGCAGACAATGTTCATTTAATCCATCACGAGTGTGGCATAGTGGTTGGAAGACAGACAATCTTCGTATAAATCCAATATGCAACATTGTGAACAGACTATGTTTCGTTTTTTAATCCACATGTGCACCAGTGGTGAAGGCAGACACTGGTTCGTTTGAAGGCCACATGTGCACAGTTGGTGGAAGGTCACTGACAATGTATTCGTAGTAATATCCCCAAGTGCACGGTGGTGAAGCAGACAATGAGTTTCGTGATTAATCCAACTATGGCACAGTGGGTGAAGCAGGACAATGTTTCTATAATCCACAGTGTGCACGAGCTTGCAGTGACAGACAGTACAACAAATGAGGATCGATATAACCTGGAGGCAGTCAAGTTTGGTGCTTATAAATCATATATGTCAGCTTTGCTCTAGAGCTTGAAACTCAGCTGTATAGTTGTGACACATATTGCACCAGTGGAAATGTGAATGCAGGACTCCGTAGTCCGTTGCTCCACTCCCAAAACCCCCTGTGGTGACCGCAATCAACCCCTCGTTCGTGGTAACCGCGCAACACCACCACCCACACCAGTGGTGACATGCAGATAACACATCGTTGTCACATAAAACATATGCCCCGAGCGTCCCATGAACCCACCTCTATGTACCTCCATCTCTCCATTCCGCCCGCCTACCCAAGCACCCCCCACGAGCTTCACCTGCAGACACTCCCCGCTGCGTTTATATACAGTTTCGAACACATCCACACCTCATCACTCTGCAATCCTACTTCGTGAACAAGGATCAATGAAACCTCACACCATCCCCCACCACCCGCTCCCTCACCACTCGCTTGCCCACCAGTGGTTGACCACCAGACCAACAAAGCCGATACACACACTTGTGCACCCTGTTTACCCAGTTTGTTATGCTCCTGTCCACCGCCTTCGAAAACCAATTACGTTATCTGTCCATGCCGGGTCTCACGCAGAACAACAGTACGTGTGTCAAACACACCATACAACCGTCATTTGGGTTCCTATCTGTTCAATCTCTTCTGATAAGTCTATGGATACAACACACACATATTGTCACAGATATCGGTGCAAATCATCTATCCATCTTGTTCTGAGATTCTCGGCTTCACGCTCTCTTTGCTAGGTTTGTCTGCCTTGTCGATAAGTCTTCTCGGGTGCACCACAATGACAGATTGGTACTTACATAAAGGATGAAGATCTCTTCTTGGCAGCTAACTTTGTTTAGTTTCATTTCCCACGATGAGGACAGTTTTACCAAACAGCTGTCTACGAGCTATGCAGGACAGAACCGTGTCCCAATCTGTGACCACCGACCATCCATCTAGTGGCATTCTCGCGCCTTCTTGGTGTTAATGACATCATGATTTGCATACTTGCTCTGATAGCATTTATCTCACCCACAGGTTCTGTTATCGTTGGAAACAGAATATCCCATTGAGCGATAATTTAACTTATGTCTTATAGTGGTGTCTCTTCTATGGAGCAATGTCTTGAAGATACCAGAATACCTTCCTGCAATTCCTAACTGCATTTTTAGTTGGCTGTGATCAGTCTGTATAGGCATGTGATCCATGTAATGATAGGGGAGCGCTTTGATTTTGCACCCACCCACCCCAATGTAGCAGTAACGTTTCTGGCAGATCACCACACCCACAACAAATCACTTGTGACAACAAAGTGGGACCGACGTACTAATTCAAAAACCACAAAAACTTACTCACCATCGCGTACGACTGTATTTATGGTGGGTCCCCAAGAACGAGTGCTTGTAAACACCAACACCCAACTACAATGCAACCTCACCAAGTCTTTTTCACACCGATGCAACAATCCGCTGCTACCCTTTAGACGTAAAAAGTGCCTGATTATTTGAGAGTCTCTGGGGGGGTTGGGTTGCCATGGGGATGGGTGTTGGTGGGGGTTTTCCATCTCGGAGGGAGGTGGTGTGGTGGAGCGTGGGGTTATCGGGGGGATGGTCCTGGAATCAAGGCACACACTTCTGCAACAAATGTTATTGGGGGGGGGGGGAGTGGGTCCTGATATTAATGAGCATGAAGAGTTGGATTTTGAACCATGTCCTCAAAAGGACTGCACGAATGTCGAGTTAGAAGCTGGAATGACAAGTGGCATGTGCCTGAAGCTTAAACTCTAAGTGTGGTCTTATTACTCCATTATAAATCTTCTTTAGATTTCGTTCATTTGCTCCCCAGTTGGTACCTGCTAATTTTCTGAGTATGCCTAGTCGTCTTCGGGCCTTTCCTTCTGCATTTTCAATATGCTTATTCCATGTAAGCCTTTGGTCAAATGTCACCCCAAGATAGGTGGGGTAGCTTTCTTCCTTGATCACGGTTGTCCCTAGGTGTATGTTAGCTGATTTGTCCTTGGGGGCGAGGGAGAACAGTGTTGTGGAGGTTTTGTCTGTGTTTATTGTGATAAGCCATTTCTCTGCCCATGACACTAGCATGTCTGCTGCCCGCTGCATTCTATAATTTGCTGTGGTGACATTTTCATCAGCGCACCAGAGTACTAGGTCATCTGCATATAAGGCAGCTTTAACTCCTGCAGGGAGATCTTTCACCAGGTCATTGATGTAAACAAGGAAGAGTGTTGGGGAAATTACTCCTCCTTGAGGTACCCCCTGATGGAGCAACACTTTTCTGCTCTGCAGACCGTCAAGAGTGACTCAAGATCTCCTGTTATGGCAATATGACTTGGAATCCATTTTCATCATGTTGCCTTGGATTCCACTTCTCCTAAGTTTTGCAATGAGGCCATCTTTCCACACCTTGTCAAAGGCCTGCTTGAAGTCGACCCAGATCGTTAGGACCTTTTTCTTCTCCTGTAAGGCATCTTCTATGAGCTTTTAGACAATAAGTAACTTGGTCCTTCTGAAATTGGTTGTACATTCCTCTAAATCCAGCTTGTTTTCCGCACCAGGATCTGCTCAGATCATAAAATACCCAATTTCAATCTGTGGTTGGTTGATCTATTGCCCCATGTCTTCCAACAAACAGCTTGTGAGGACTGATTGGCCGGTACCTTGTCAGGCCCCCTCGTCTTACATTTCCCTTTCTTTGAGTATGGGTAATTGTGATGGCTTTCTCTCCATACTGGGGTACCGTTCCTTTTTCAACCACTGTGGTTGAAATAATCTCAAGCTAGTTTTCTTTGCTGCTGAGCTCAGATTTACTAGCATTTCGTTGCTGATTTTGTCTGGGCCGGGTGACTTTTGAAACTTAAGCTTGGAAATAGCCTTCTGTAGTCCTCCTAGTGTGATGGGTTCCCTCATTGGGGCAGGAGTATCTGTCTGTCCCATGATGCCTTTTTCCATTTGTTGTAGTTTCAAGTGAAGGCTGAGGCTGATGAATGATGATACAGGATGAAGACCACTTGAACATTAAACCAGACAATTCATCAAAATTTGAAATTACATAATGATATCAAATTGTGCAAAATCTGCCACCACCAGAAGTTTCAACTGTAATAACTTTTTAACCACTACAAGAATCTCTAAGAGACCTGTTGTTTGAAATATGTATGTCAATATCTCAAAATGCCAACATGTTACTAATTTTGAGAGGTAGATTCACATACTAGTTTTCTTCAAGTTCCATAACATCTGGCATATGTGTGTATGCATCTTTACAACCTCCTATCTGCAGCACTATATATCAATTTTGCTGTGGACTTTCTGTCCATACCACAATTTCAATTTCCAAAAATCTTCTCTCTTTCTCATCCTCTATCTCTTTTTCATTCAAACTTTCCTGTTATCACTATATTTTCCAAAGAATGTGGTTTGCACTAGAAACTTTAATAAAAAGCTACTTTGTGCTCATTTTTTAGATGTTGATGGTATTCTTAACATGCTTCTATCAAACCACATCTCAGTGGCCTTTATGGACTTTACTGCTACTTTCCTAACTGTCTATGTCTCACTTCCATATGTCTGAAACCAGTATATACATATAACCATATTATTACAATATCTATGTCTTTTCATTACTTTCTTCTTCTTCGTCGTTCGCCTCAAAATCCCAAAGCGGAAAATAATGTTGTGGTCTTAGTTTATAGCTGGCTGCGATATCTTCTCCTTCCCGACCCGGCAACATCCAATTTCAGCCAAGCAATTTTTTAAGGGATTGTCCATAGGCCCCCTTGACTGTCCCCAACCTAACATACAAGGCCGCAGGTGGTTTATAATCAGAGTTTTCCTTCTCCTAGATGACTGCTATCCAAGGCTTACGCGCTTCATCTATCGGCATTTAACCCATGCCTAGCGTTTGGGCTGGTGCATTAAGGCCAAAGCATTTTTCCACTTGCCAGTGGGTAAATAACAATACATTCAACCTAAGCACCTTAAGGGGTCCCTAACTACTCAAACTTCTTTGAGACCTTATCACCGCCGACCGTCAAAGCAGTCAGTGGCCATCACGCCTAGTGGCGTCTTGTAGGGCAACAACAAACAGATTCCACTTTGCACGGTCGGTGGCCATCCTTCGTACAGTGCCCCAACTCTGGTTCATTCTTTGCATCTCAGCCTCCACAGTCCTCCGCCAAGTTGTTTTTGGTCGGCCTCTCTTTCGCTTTCCTTCAGGGGTCCCCATAGCAATAGCTGTACCTGTGAAATGGCAATCGGGGTCTCTTCTGAGACATGGCTGTAAAAACCCAACTCCATAATCGTCTGCCAGCTATGATGTGTGTGGCATATCCTCTTGCTTGCTCCGAGTAACAGACCTTGGTTGGTGAATGGTATTTCGGTCCCAAAAGATTCGGTGACAATCAAAAATATAGGCATGTTTTGTGTGAAAAGACGACAATATTCGACATTTTCCTTCTCTGTAACTCTCCAGCATCTCGGCACCATAGGAGCCACAGAAAGCACACACTCTGATATAATCTTTAATTTGTGCTGTCTGCAGTAAGTGAGAGGACACTTCACCAGATGTTGTTCATAGGTTAAAAAAGAGCTGTGTAACATTTGCTTTTGTTACATCTCTGTTGTTGATGTCTTTGCTTGCAAACCGTGCCAACTGGTGTTACTATGCATCCAATCTAGGTATGATGAAAGGTGTTCTGTCTTGTGAACCAAGTTGCTACACAGGAATTCCTTAACGTATTAACCCATTCTAGAAGGCTCACACCAACCTCACACACAAACTGCAAGCTTTTCATCACCCCACTACAAAACCAACCAAAACACAAAAAAACCACAAAAAAGCCGTCCACCATCACAAAAAACTAATCGTTGACCAACTCAACAAAACCAACATACAATTTAAACCTCACACAAAAAATCTCAAGAAAAACATTCCACCACTCCAAACCACACATACTCTAAACAAGCAACCTGCCAAACATTATAAACCACCACCAACACAAAACCACCACCCCCAAAATACAAACTCCCACAAACAAAAACTCCACAATAATAATTCAAACAAAACAACCAACCCAACTTTAAACCTAACAAAAAAAACACCCATCAACAAAAAAAAAAAAAAATAAAAAAAAAACCTCAAAACCCACAACCACCCACAACAATATAAACACAACCCCAAAAAACCTACTCCAAAAAATTATTAAAAAAACACAAAAAAATAAAAAAAACCCCACACAAAAAAACACCCCACCACCCCCACAACAAACACCAGCCCCCCCACACCCAATACACCCCAAATCCTCCCTAAAAAAAACAAACAATATAAAACCATCACCAAAAAAAAAAACAAACAAAATTCCAAACAACTACCAAAAAAAAAAAAAATAAAAACCCAATAATTAAAAAACAAAAAAATCAAAAAAAAAAAAACAAAAAATTAAAACAAATAAAAACCAACAAAACAAAACTTCAAAACAAAAATTGAAAAAACAAATAAACAAAAAAAAAAAAAAAAACAAAAACAAAAAAAACAAACAAACCCAAACCCTGACAAAAACCCTAAATCCACTAAAAACCCAAACAACCAAACAACGATAACATAAACACACCATAACAAGTAAGATTCCCCCACATAAACCAAACAATCAACAAATAATCTCCAAACCATATATTGACCTCAAACATACCACAACAAAAAACCAAACCATCACACAACCACTGTGCTCCCCCCCAACCCGAGTATGGAAAGGTTTTCAACAATCCTAACATTATTTGGATTAAAACAGTTCTCCACTCAAACCACCCACGTCAAAAGGTTCTGTCCTCACTCACTACACAAAAACAACGTCAAAGAAAATCTACAACAACCCAATCACAAACACCGATCAAACCCCAAAAACTACAACAGACAAAACAAACCCAAAACAAAACCCACAAATTACACCCAATAACAAAAAACCACAAAACAGTATTACCCCAACAATCTACCAATAAACCACACCCTATAGAGCTTAACTAAAAACAAACATATAATAGTAGACAAAAAAAAAACATGTCAAGCAAGTTACAACAGGTTGTAATAAATAGCACACAAACCAAAATCCCATCAAACAAGGATCCACTATACGTATAATCAAATAATTCCATCCGGACGACTGCTGCCATCGCAAGTTCTCTAGTAAATAATAGGCTCAATAAATATAATATGGTCTAAAAACCAATTTAATCATGTTTACTCATTTATTTAATAGTCGAAAATCTAGAAAGACTAAAGAAATGCCCTCGCAGATACTAGTAAATAATAGGCTCAATACTAAAACGTTTTTTGTCAAACTCTTCTCGCACTCCCATCTTCACCTCAAAGGCCAGGCCGCTCCGCCCAACGCCACACGCAAAGCCGGCACAGAGGCTTTTTATGATTGACACTATGCAGCTTGGAATTCCATAAGCCCTCAGTATTTTCCATAAACTGTCCCTATGTATACTTGTTACCGATTTATCCACTTTGCAGTAGCAGTAACCTCTTCTGTATTGATTCCAACTTGACTGTAAACCACCAACTGATAAGACCCAATGATACAGTACGATTCTAACTCTGATACAGTAAGATTATTCATCCAGTTCGTTGCATACTGTATATAGGCTAAATATCCATGTGTGTACTGCTGTGCTGTTACCGTGTATGATATGTGAAGGGTGTGAAGGAACAGTCACTCACACCACGCTAGCTCACGTACGAGTCATGGAGGGTTGAACGCCTTGTTACAGTTAATGAACAGTTTAATTACACCACAACACGGTCACGATAAGGTAGACGAAACACAGCATGTTACACAGGTTATAATAGCATATGAAAACAAGGATCCACATCGTATAATCATAATAATCCATCCGGACGACTGCTGCCATCGCAGTTCTAGTAAATAATAGGCCTCCAAATATATATGACGTCTCAGCGCAGTTTAATCCATCTAGAAGACTGCTGCCATCGCAGTTCTAGTAAATAATAGGCCTCCAAATATATATGACGTCTCAGCGCAGTTTAATCCATCTAGAAGACTGCTGCCATCGCAGTTCTAGTAAATAATAGGCCTCCATTATATATGACGTCTCAGCGCAGTTTAATCCATCTAGAAGACTGCTGCCATCGCAGTTCTAGTAAATAATAGGCCTCCATTATATATGACGTCTCAGCGCAGTTTAATCCATCTAGAAGACTGCTGCCATCGCAGTTCTAGTAAATAATAGGCCTCCAAATATATATGACGTCTCACAATATAAGTCGACATATCAAGCACTGTAGTTAATCATAATACGGCCTGTCCAAACATTCTGGCCTCACAATATAAGTCGACATATCAAGCACTGTACAGGCTTACCTCGAAAACACTGGACTGACTTCTCCAGTCACGCCCAGGACACAAACACTTCAAAATGTACATAATCTTTAACCACTGGCCTGTATACTCAAAGGCCCAAGAAACATCTCCTTAATTAATACATCTCATCTGGGATAATCACACATAATATATCTCAGCATAAATGCATGTACACTGGTACACATTGAAAAACACTTTACATCTCCTCAGTGCATTCACCCAGTACACACTGACACCAAAAACATACTCTCCCAGCACACCCCAGCTAATCACCCAAAAAACCTGGGGCTAACTCCCCGTGAACTTTCGCTCATCGCTCAAAAATAGCTTAGCAGAAAATCATCTCACGTGGAACTCGCCACTGTGAAAAGCGTTCTGAATCTTGAAGATTCGAATGCGAAAGTATAGGACATAAAGACAATGTACGTGTATATCTAACAACCACAAAAGAAAGCTGTAGATAAACGAAGAATAATCTAACCTTAACCCAGTTATCCAACTTATTCATAAGTAACAATGAACCATCAGACATTATACACAAAAAATAATACCGTTATAAATAAACTCCAACTAACGCATCATGAAGCGTTAAGTAAAAAACACATCAATGTTTGATGTATCAGCTCTAGTAGCGCTAAGCTCACAACAGAGCATAAATGTCAACCATGAATTGACTAAACGAGCATAGTCTTCTGACTAGCGTGCGTAAATACTATAGTCCACTGCTTTTGTCAAAAAGTTACAGAGACAAGTCACTCGCAAATGATATCATACACCTTACTGCAATCATAATACATACAATATTCGTCATAACACCATAGTGTAAGAATAGTATGAAAATAATTGTTGCATCATCAAAATATCGTCGTACAAAAAATAAATATGTGCATAAAATAGTGCATAAAAAATGAGGTTACGCATTATCTAATAGAAATTATATGGTATCTTAATACATTTCTATATAATATCCTATATTTATATGATACAATAATATCTATATTCTAAACAAGTTGAACAGGCAACAATTCCAGCCGTGTTGAATAATCTCATAAACTTGGCAAGATAACCGCATACAATTCAGAGTCGACTTGCTGTCCGGCTTTACTTGATTAACGCCATGGATACAAGGTGGCCTACGTTACTTTCTCTGTTAATGTAACACCGGAACATAGACTTTCATTGCAAAGCTGTCGCTGTGAAAATATACAAATGAAAAAAATTCTATTTTAATTCACAGTCCGAGTTAACGATGTAAAACGGAAATTAACGTTACATTTACCTAAAACTGTGGCTTGTATGAACCTGTAGCCCTTTTACCGATCAACAAGCCTTCCCTTGATACGTGAAAACACCACAGGAGGCTTATGGGGCAGAAAATGATCATAGCTCAAGGTCGTCGCTATTGGATGCTGAAAAAAATTTGCTACCCTCATAACAGCGAGATACTCTCTCAAAACCACAAGTAGAACAAGCAGTTGTATTAGAGACACCCTTTTTATTATTATTACCCTGTTTATTAATGACTTTAGGCCTTTGTTGAGAAAATTTAGCAAAGTTGCCATTATTATTTCTGTTTTGATAAAAATATCTGCCAGATTGTTTATGTTGACTTCTAGACTTATTATCATAAAATTGATAATCTTTCCTGTAATCATTTTTACCATACTTCTCAAAATCCTCAGAACCAAAATATTTAGATCTGTTAAACTGTTTCTGGTTTCTTGGAGAAGACAGATTACAATTTGCTGATCTCCCTTGATAATGTTTAAAGTCTGTATTATCTTTCCTGTCAAGATTGTTTTTCTTCTTTTCTGTGGCAGCGTGCTTAATCTCTGAATCAGTAATAGGGATAATAAAATCCTTATGGCTACTGACATACTGAGTATTACTTTGTGCACTAGTCCTACTAGTCTCGTCCCTTATTATGTTTTTATGAGGCTTTCTAACCTCAGATACAAGGTTAGTTTTTTTAACATTGTCATGAAATTTATCCTTGTCCTTACTGTGATGTACAGAATCAAGTATCACAGTAGAATTAACCTTGTTATCAATATTACCCTTGTTGGCCTGTCGCCAGGAACTATTAATATTACTAGAATAGTCACTAGTACGATGAAAGTTATATCTGCCACGCAAGGATTTCTGCTCACCCCGTTTTACGTTAGTGTTGTCATCGAGTGTCTGTTGCTGACTCGACGTTTTTAAGACGTGTTGACAACCGTCTTTCTGTCTAACTTTGTCAATATTGATAGTAGACAGTATTTTTCTACTTAAAATTATATCAACCAAACCGTCCACTCTTTCCCTTAATTGCGTAATTTCAATATTTTTAAGTGAAATCTGTTCACTTTGTTTCTTAATTACGTCATCGAATGTCAAAACTCGACATCTTTCCTCCGCTAGTGATTTCTCAATCTTAGCTAATTTATCCTTCTCCATTATTAACTCTTCCAATCTCTTGTTCTCTTCTTTTTGTGCTAAATTGGCTGCTGAAGCTGATGCAACTGTATCGGCAACAGCAGCAAACTTCAATAGGTCCTTTAAGAACTCCTTGGTCCTTTCTGCTTCCTTGAATGTGTAGTCCGTTTCAACAGCAATAGCCAACAGGCGTTTGAACCCGTTGATCAATGAATGTGGGGCAGAGGAGGCTGTTGGGTAGCCACTACACTTTTCCTTACTTGCTGTTAACTGTGTTAACTCCATATGAAGCGCCTCGGTCTTACTCTTCTGGCCATTCCCAAGCTTATTAATTTTCTCGGGAGATGCCAAATACTTTTCTCTAAGTCGACGACCGAAAATCGCATTGTCATCCAATAAATCACAACGTGTTTCCTTACATAAGTTTTCACATTTTTTTGCCTGAACTCTCAATTTCTCATGTATCTCTTTCTTTTCTTTCAATTGGCAACTGAGAATCTCATTATCATCTAACACATTATGAAGCATTTCTATGTAAGTCTTCTCACGAACATTGCTCTCAACCTTCAACTTGTCATTCATCTCTTTCTGTTCTTGAAGTTTGTGCGTGAGATTAATAGTTTCGCCTTGTTTATCTCCGAGCCTAGCTTCCAAGTATTCAATCTTGCACAATGCCGAATTTAATGCTTCTTGCCCTCTTTCAAGATCCAAGTTTGATTTATATAAATCACTTTCAAGTTTAGTAACTTTTGCCTGTAATTTGCTCTCCTTAGCAACACTTTCTAAAATCTTCTCCCTTTCCTGTAATGCACTATGTTTAATTTCTTCCATCTGCTTCTCATCCTTCAACTTCTCCTCTTGATCATCATGAATGTCCTTGAAAATTATCTTCTTTATATTTCTCACAATGTGATCGTGTTTAATATCCATATGATGATTCAAAAACACACGAAGATAATTCAGTAAATCTGCCAAATCATCAGACATTACCAAATGAGGAATGGACTGAAAATTATTCTGAGCAAAAATTCTTAGAAAAAATGACGCATTAGCCAGAAATCGATCCATCACGTGTTCTTCGAGTTCTGGGCATTGCAAATTCTCATTATTCTGGCCATCCTGAAATAAATATTCCAACATAGGCATCATATTATCTGGATCCATATCAGAACCATTGTCTTGATCCATAGTGGTACAATTACTAAGTCCACTATATATATTCACCACTTATAATTACCACAAGTTTATGTCCCTAAAAATTCGGACAATTACCTTTTCAGCTCACAAAGCTAAATATATTTTCCAATAATTGCAAATATAAGTCAATCACCGTATACCATAGTAGCATAAGTTCATGTGCATAGAACCTTTGTAAAATATACCAATATGAGGGATAACTTTATATCAATTTGAGTGATGTCAATATTATGTGAAATAGCCCTAAATACCCATGTATCAAAGTCTTACAATAAGTTACAAACAACTAACATATTATATAGATAGTAAGAACAACGATTACGAAGACAAGGTACTAAAAGACAAACGATAACGTTCGCAGAAGTCAACTGAACAGTAAGGCTTAACTAAGGCAAAAAATTTTACATAGCATGTAATGATAACCGCGAAAAATGGGAAGACAATAACCAACACCGTATATAAACGAAAATGTGTATAAAAACTAAAAGATAGGAAATAGAGAAAGACGCTCACAAACAAATTAATCAATAAACTAAGGAACAAAGAAAAATACCACAATAATCACAATGAAACGTTACGTCACACCTATACAATTACTTGTCCCAAAAACAAATCGCAAACCAGACTTCGGTAAGGTCTGTAGCCTTAAACCGGAATTATCACAAACTTGACACTTACAAAACAAATCCTAAAGAATGCTTCATAAGTAGACATGAAACATAAAATATTTAACATGAAATACTCATTACAACAAATAGTACACATTATATATAGGAAGACTTGTTGACACAAGATAAAATGGCACAGTTTTCACAATATAAACGACTTATCTTCAATGAAGGGAAATACGCCCGTCTTAAATGCTGAACATCACAAAGTCTGCTGGGGAAAACAGTTCACCGCATAAGGTCACCGCAGCTTGACACTTCTCACTTCAGGTCCTTTGTCTTCGCTACTGTATGTGTGCTCGTAAACCGCACAGGTAAACAGGAACTGTATTACTGCCAATCATCTACTTGAGGCACCCGTGTAGAATGACTGCACATCAGCTTGAATTCCCTCTGTAACTGTAGGGGTACACAGTCTGTCAATCTCGTTGATAATCCACTTGAAAGGAAGTACTTGACATCTCTTGTTTACTATGATGGTAAACTTCTGTAATTGCGCCACCAAAATACTGGCACAGTTGACTTGAAAACTTTAATTCAAAAAGCAGAACTGAATCATGAAGCATATCTTGGCAATGGAAATAGTGGATATGTTATAGTCCTCTATATAGATGAGTATTAATAAGCTGCACTCCATCAGATATGTTCCCGCCTAGTTATGTTAACGTCTGTTTTTGGGGCAAGTCTTTTATAGTAGGTATCACACCATGTAAGTTTGAAAACAACCACTATTGCACACGTAGTTGGTGATGATGATGGATTCTTAAATGCACCACACAGCATAGAAGAAAGTCACATAACGCAGATGACGTGGGATCACGTCCGTAAGTTTTGGCCACGACTGTTGCCGCTAGGCTTATTGATTGCCGCCACTGTAACAATCAGTATTTGTTGCAAAACGATGTTGCATCCACTGTTGCAGATGAAGTGTACAATTGCTAACCATAGAGTAGTCGAATACCAAGGTTGCTATTCATATATCAAATATCACGCCACACAGGCAAATCATCCGAATGTGTACTTATTATAAATGTCGTGAGTTCGATCCAACTTGAACTGGAACAGAAGATAAAACCAGTCTTGGCCACCATGAATGTTACCGCTTTATCCACTTTGCAGTAGCAGTAACCTCTTCTGTATTGATTCCAACTTGACTGTAAACCACCAACTGATAAGACCCAATGATACAGTACGATTCTAACTCTGATACAGTAAGATTATTCATCCAGTCTGTTGCATACTGTATATAGGCTAAATATCCATGTGTGTACTGCTGTGCTGTTACCGTGTATGATATGTGAAGGGTGTGAAGGAACAGTCACTCACACCACGCTAGCTCACGTACGAGTCATGGAGGGTTGAACGCCTTGTTACAGTTAATGAACAGTTTAATTACACCACAACACGGTCACGATAAGGTAGACGAAACACAGCATGTTACACAGGTTATAATAGCATATGAAAACAAGGATCCACATCGTATAATCATAATAATCCATCCGGACGACTGCTGCAATCGCAGTTCTAGTAAATAATAGGCCTCCAAATATATATATGACGTCTCAGCGCAGTTTAATCCATCTAGAAGACTGCTGCCATCGCAGTTCTAGTAAATAATAGGCCTCCAAATATATATGACGTCTCAGCGCAGTTTAATCCATCTAGAAGACTGCTGCCATCGCAGTTCTAGTAAATAATAGGCCTCCATTATATATGACGTCTCAGCGCAGTTTAATCCATCTAGAAGACTGCTGCCATCGCAGTTCTAGTAAATAATAGGCCTCCAAATATATATGACGTCTCAGCGCAGTTTAATCCATCTAGAAGACTGCTGCCATCGCAGTTCTAGTAAATAATAGCTCCAATATATATGACGCTGTACTAAGCAGACAATCATAAGCAAACTGTAGTTAATCATAATACGGCCTGTCCAAACATTCTGGCCTCACAATATAAGTCGACATATCAAGCACTGTACAGGCTTACCTCGAAAACACTGGACTGACTTCTCCAGTCACGCCCAGGACACAAACACTTCAAAATGTACATAATCTTTAACCACTGGCCCTGTATACTCAAAGGCCCAAGAAACATCTCCTTAATTCAAAATATCTCATCTGGGATAATCACACATAATATATCTCAGCATAAATGCATGTACACTGGTACACATTGAAAAACACTTTACATCTCCTCAGTGCATTCACCCAGTACACACTGACACCAAAAACATACTCTCCCAGCACACCCCAGCTAATCACCCAAAAAACCTGGGGCTAACTCCCCGTGAGCTTTCGCTCATCGCTCAAAAAAAGCCTTTTAAATTTCGTTGATTTTGAAAAGGCTTTTAACTACTCATGACCCGGTTAAACCCCCAGGCACTCACCACTGTGCTACTGTCTGATTTCTGTTTGCACGTTACATGTTCACCTTAGTAAAGTATTCAAAAGATCATCTAATAATCATATTGTTACTGATGTACTGGGGTGCTGTGTGTTAGTGCTGCTGACTGGCACAGCTGACCAGGTTGATGTCAGCAATGTCGGGCTTACTGATAGTGGCCGACAGGTGTTTAATATTTGAGTGAATGTCGTGGGTCCCTTAGATTTGTTTAACTGTGATGAAACCCACACAACAGTAACGTTAGGGTCATGAAATGGACCAACGGGTAAGATGAATAAGTTTCCACATCATTCACAGTTTATTGACGACAGGAACATCGACATCATAGACAGCAAATCATTACAGGTTATAATAGCAGATATTTGCACGTTGATACAAATAATCCATATTGAATTCGACGTCATAAACAGAAAATCATCACAGGTTATAATAGCAGATATATGCACGTTGATACAAATAATCCATATTGAATTCGACATCATAAACAGCAAATCATCACAGGTTATAATAGCAGATATATGCACGTTGATACAAATAATCCATATGAATTTGATTGGACTCACTAACCGCCGTCATCTCAATGACGGTGGAAGCTCTACCGTGACGAGTTCTTATATTCCTAGTTTCTTCATTATCCAGACTTTGAATAATATCGAATCTCTTCCATGAAGGTACAATGTGTTATCCTTCATACCAAAAACCCCTGGACACACTAGCGGCACGCCATAACCAACCGTGCCGAAGCCCTGCCAGATACTCAATGACCCTGAAATTATATTTTCTCTCGCTTCAACTCAGTACATTTTCACTCAAGCGCGAACTAAAAGATTGACATGTGAGATCAGCTCACCTGTTTGTCTCAGCTCACCTATTTGTCTCCCCAACTTCGTGATTCACTCATCGTGTCTATTTGAACTCTTTCTTTTAAAATAAAACATACCCAGTTGAGCTATTATGTTCAAATATAGTGCACAAAGGCACGCAAATAATTAACCATCTCATAACTTTAGATGTGCTCACAAGCGTGTCTATAAAAAACTAGACCCGCACGTGAAAATCCCAAACACTTAACTCCCACGCGAAAACATGACTTAACACATATACTAACCCCAACAGCTTGGCAATCTTGATTTAAGAATTCCAACTGCTTTTTTACTTTTTCCAGCTCCTTCAAGAAAGAAAGAAAATAATAATATCAGTCAGGGACAAAACATAAATAAGACATTGATAGAACTTATATTGGGGCTTGTAGCAAATTTCTTAAAACATTTTCCAGGGTTTTTTCCAGGCTTTTCAAGGTCCAAGTATATGATTTTTTAGGGTGTGAGAAATGGGTCTTATACTCTATCTACAGCACAGTAATAGAACGGAAACAATGCACACGAAACATCTAATACGGCAACGAATTCAATTATATGGAAACCTATTAAACAAAAATACTCCATTGTAAAGGATTAATGATTGAAATGAAGCACAGTGGTCCGTCTTCTTTGATGTCATCCCAGTAAGTTACCAATGTCGTTAGGCTCAAGATACCTAAACCTGTCCCTTACCCCTTTTTTATGGCGTCTCTGAATTCTTTTTTAAGACACCATCAAACAGACGGCCCACTGTGCTTCATTTCAACCAGATTAATTGAAGGAGGAGTATTCTGATACATGGAGTCACAATCAAAGGTATTAAATTTTCCTAATATCTTATTTCAGCAAATTTACTTGGCGGCCTCCTCTTTCGTTCTCCTCTGTGTTCTTTTTGGTTTCCCTGCTTTTCTCTCCAAATTATCATCAAACTGCCATAAACTAAGAAGTTTAATTTTTAAAATAAAATTCAGGATCTGGCCAGGTTTAAATACAAAACTGAAGTTGGCCCTATACACGTTATGAAATACAGCAGGACGTACGGCCTATCTGTAAACTGAACAATTCCCACACATTTGTTAAATGCGCTTTATAAATGAGGTAAATATTTGTGGGCAGCAACTTACATCAACAAGCTGGAGATGTAATTACTGATACTAGAAATAACTATTCCGTTATTTGAGGTTAGGCATCAAGGACCACAATTTATAATTCTGATGATTTAAACTTACACATAAGCTAGATAGGTAAGATAATTCAATTTATTACATGCTTCAGCTGAAATGAATGACTTAATGCTGATGTAAAGCGCGGAAGGATAGTAGGCTCTACATCACGTTTCTTTCCAGAAACACGTTAGTGCACACTATTTGTCAAATCCACTTATTTCTTTCTTTTTCTTTTAAACATAATTTATATTTTACGTAGTGTTCACTTTTTTCACTGGAGATATCCATTGTGTTATAATGTGGCATTTCTAGCGATTTATCCTGAAACTAATGGTCAGACATGATTTCCAAACTCAAATCATCTCTTTCTTGTGTGAACTAAGATTTTGAGAAGCTTCAGTTAATTAAATTTCACTCTGTCGCCGTGTCAACCCGAAATTAACAAGCGAAAACAGACGCCGTTGCTAGTTCAATCGTTAACGAAAACTCTTGCAGAATGCAGAAAACGTTTGGAAATGAATTTAGTGCGCAAAGGGAAGAAAACAATCTGCAGTAACTGGTAATGCTTGACGGAAAATACCACAAATAAGAGAACTCAAGTAGCCGACTTTCAATTATTTTTGTCCAGGTCAGACGAGGGAAATTCAAGGTGTTTAGCCACTTTCGTCATTTTTCCAGACGTTGAAGTCTCAAGGTCGTTCCAGGTTTTTCAAGGTCGCTATGAACCCTGTTATATTTATTTATTTTGGTTGTTTGTAGATTATCATATAATTTATTTTTTCCCAATTCTCCATACAGCAACATCATCTGCAAACAAAAAAATAAATAAAAGACAGAAGCCGTAACATGATTCATTCTTACCCTCTGCTTCCTGTCTCTGACTTCATCCAGGAAGTTCTTCAACATGCGTGTTTCTGTCACCTTGGCTCCATGCTCCAGGTGCTGCTTCCGCTGTACAAGCAGTGACATCACATTGTTTATTTCACCCAGGTCCCAATCCTGGGATAGAAATTGCCATTCTTGCACAGACAGCTGTAGAAAATCAAAACAACATTCAAATGAAACAATTATTATCATCAGTTAATACAAGTCTGTTCTATTGTATGGCTGTGAAACATGGAGAACAACAAGACAAAAACATAGAAGTTACAGACTTTCATAAATGGGTGCTGGAGTAGAATAGAAGGATTGACATGGTATGATAAGATCACTTATGTGGAACTGATGACAAGATCACTAATGTGGAACTGATGACAAGATCACTAATGTGGAACTGATAGATCACTAATGTGGAACTGATGACAAGATTACTAATGTGGAACTGCTAACAAGATCACTTATGTGGAACTGATGACAAGATCACTAATGTGGAACTGATGACAGGTACCAGATAAATGCCAGTGGAACAAGAGATAAGAAGAAGACAATGGTGATGGACAGGACACACACTGAGGAAAACTGCTGCTAACATTATAAAGGCAGTCCTTGTTCTGCCATCCCCATGGTAAGAGAGGTAAAGGTTGACAAAAAAAAAACATGTGGAGAAGAGAACTGGTGATGACATGATAGTAATAGATAGCACACTACATGAATTTGCCGAAAGCCTGTGCTCCTTACAAGACTGGCGGGTAATGGTGATGATAATTATCGCTGCTTTCAAAGTATTCATCCCGGTCTATGAAGTTGGTGGATTGAGTCAGGTCTGTTGTATATCCTTCCTTCTTCCACAGGTGGTTGTGCTGGTTGTGGCTGATGGTTTTGCTGTCTTGATAGAGCAATGAGCGGCTGAGTTGCTCCATGTTACTGCCAGTTCTAGATTAAGCATCAGCTCTCTCATTCCCAGTGATTCCACAGTGGCAGGGTAACCAGTGGAGGGCAACGGTTGATGATTTTTGGATAATGTTAACTCTTTCAGTCCCAAGCAAAAAAAATTGGGTTTGGGCCAAACAAAAATGGCCACCCAGTGCTGTTTAATTGTTGTTTGGAAAAAATAATTTTTAATGTTCATATGCATAAATACACGAGGTATTTGAAAGAAAGTACTTCCTGTCAGAAATGACGTTTTGGGTTGTTAAAATTAGAACACAGCCCTAGAAAGGAGCAAAAGATACGAAAGCCGATTTAACGTTGATCGGGCCTAATGGGTCTAGAAGGAAGTACGATATATCGGCTTTTGGGACTTAAAGAGTTAAGATCAGATCTGACCTCATGCAGCATGTTGTCATTTCTGGTATTCTGGATTGATTCCATTAATGATATGCAGTCAGTGAAGAACCCTATCTTAGCTGGTGGTTGCTGTTCTGATCTATGCCTGTAGTAGAGCTATTGGTTCCATTCTGAAGTTTGAGATCTTTCCGGTTGAAAAAGCCTTAACACATTAACTACCGCAAACTGGTGGGACTGGCTTTTGAAATCCTATCATTTGGACCGCGAGCCGCTAAGAGTGTTGATCTATGTTTAGTAATAAAACGAATGAAAAATGTACTGAAACACTTTCTGATCTGGTTCGAGATTTTAAGTTGCCACCAGAAAACAAATTCCCAAAGCATGGTTGGAACACTGGAAAATTGATATTATGACTGGAAAATTGCTACAAGGGACGGACAAAAAGTAATGCCTCGTAATTTTTAATTTCATTCAGTAGGCAAGAAAACAGATAAAATTCACATTGAAATGTAGCCCCAAGTCTGAACTTCAAAAATTTATTTCTCAATGTAGTCTCCGTTATTTGTTACAGTTTTTGTCCATCTTCTCACAAGGGCATGTATCCCCGCACGGTAAAAATTTGTGTCCTTTTTCCTAAACCACTGCCGTACGGCGCGTTTAAGGGTCTCGGTGTCCTCAAAGTGATGTCCGCGAAGATCTTCTTTCAGTGGTCCAAACAGATGGAAGTCAGAAGGTGCAAGATCGGGACTGTAAGGGGGATGTGGTAATAATGTCCAGCCAAATTCTGCAATCGCATCAATGGTGCGTTTAGCGGTGTGTGGCGTGGCATTATCGTGCAACAGTAGTGCAGTTCTCTGATCTTTTAATGGGTAAAGTCGCCGAAGACGACCTCTAAGCTTCTTCAAAGTTTCAATGTAACGGTCTGCATTCACCGTGTTTCCCTGTTCCAAGAAGTCGAGAGGAATCACACCCTTCTCATCCCAAAACACGGAGGCCATAACTTTCCCTACAGATGGTGAACTTTTGAACTTCTTTCTTGTCGGCGATGTTGTGTGATGCCATTCCATTGACTGCCTCTTGGATTCTGGTTAAAAAAAATGAATCCAAGTCTCATCACCTGTCACAATATTTGATGAAAAACTCTTCTCCTTCAGTTTCGTAAAGGTGCAGGAGGTTGATGGCTATGGTTTTCCTTGTTTCTTTATGTCTGTCTGTCAACATTCTGGGTACCCACCGTGCACAAAATTTTGAATAACCCAGGTCTTTAATGATGTTCTGGACACTGCCTTTACTAATGGACAACATGGAAGAAGGTTCATCCAGTGTTACCTGACGGGCACCACGAATGATGCCATTAACTCGATGAATGTTGTGTGGAGTCACTGCGGTAGACGGACGGCCAGTCCGCTTTGCGTCAGCCATTGAGGATTGACCTACTTCAGCTTCATCACAACGATGTACCCAACATCGGACAGTGCTAACATCCACTGTTGAATCTCCATAAACATTCTTCAAACGTTCGTGGATGCGAATTGGAGTCTCGCCTTCAGCATTGAGGAATTCTATGACATAACATTGTTTTAACCGAACGTCTTTGGAAGCCATTTTTAAACTGTTACAGTGGTGCTATACAGTGCAGAAGAGTGTTTGAGGAATCCTGCTAAATTTACAAATTGCACACCAATGCAGTATTTACATACATAAAAAATAGGAGGCATTACTTTTTGACCTTCCCTCGTATTATGTTCATATGTTTTGGCGTTTTGGGTTAGTTACCAAATCGTGTAAAACTGTTTACCGTGGCAACTAGTGATAGGGCCACAAAAAATGCTTGTACATCTCGTCTAACTGCTGAATAGGCTAGAAACATGTTTCAACAATTGACTGATAGATCTAGCATCGAGGACAAGAGTGAAAACGGTGTGCACATTGATTGAAATAGTGATTTTGATAGAGATGGGGTGCAAGCAGTTATAATTGTGAAAATATTGCAAGACCTCGGCCATCAGGGGCCGTTAAATAGCAACAACCTCTATTAGAGTTAAAAATGTGCTTATTGTAATGGTACATTAATTTATCTTTAAAACGACGTGTAATGCATAAAAATCTGTAAACAATTATGAAAACTACAGCTTATTTTGTGCATACACCTACAGGATGAAAATGGGAAAAAAATTTAATTCGGCCACAGTGTGTTTTTCAATTCGGTAGTTAATGTGTTAAGAATGATCCACCAGACCTCCCTGCAACTGAAAATTGTGACTCAGGAGATGATTGAAGAAAAGTACAATCCCAAGAAGTGGACACACATATACACAAATGGATGATTTTAGCTCTGCATAGTTGGAGAGCCCCCTTGGATGGCGGGGAATGCACAGTATGCCACGCACTTCTTATTCTTAGCTTCGGACCTAATGTGATGATCCTTTAAATGCAAGCCAAGCTGGAGAAAAGAGCTCATGACTTCAACTCAACACGTTCCGGAATGGCAGAAAAGCCACAGTAAAAGCCTAGATCTACAGTGTAGATAATACCAAGGTGTCTTCAACTTGGTATTGGCTGCAAAAGAGTGAGAAGCTCAGCAGCCCAGTTAAACAACAACAACACAAATGGATCTGCAGAGAGGGCAGTAAAGAATGGAGGAGGAGGCATCGTTATCAGATTCATGAACAGGAACAATCAGATATGAACCAGGGACCTCAAGACGCAGCAATAGAGACCGCAGTCAGCGACTCATAGCTTGACTGCCTGCGTCAGGACCAGCGAACCAGAGCTGGTCAAGACCGCACTCCACCTCCACGTGGTGGTCCTGGAAACAGTCTGCAGCTGTGCAGGCTGGCTGAGCGAGTGTGGATCGAAATGGGAAGGCAAACCCGGTCCTAAAAAATGCCGTGCAGAAGTCGGATGTGTCGACCGAAAGGTGCAGATATCACAGCTACGTTGTAAACAGACACAACGCAACCACCGTCCTTTTCAGGGCGAACGAAGAAGAAGAAGATATGAACCAAAACAGGCGGATGCCATATTCCTTTGCGCTCCTAATGGAGCAGGAAACCACGACTGTGGTTGGTCCCATTTCCCAGTAATGATGTCATGGAATTAAAGTGACTCAGTTTTTCAAGTGCTGTGCCACATGTCAATCATGTCTCTACCGAATGTCTAGTCACTAGTGTTGCCAATCACTTCTGTTGTTGATGATCTGTGTTCCGTCAGGAGAGGAAGGGTAATGCATGAATGAATAACTCTGTTGTAAAACTGTAATCTTTAACACTGTTGCCCTCAAAACTTTCTTAATTTCTTTACCTTTTCACAGCAGCCATTAAGCATTAAGCAAGTTTTTATAATATTTTTTAAGTTTTCCACATAATCATTATGATAGTAGCTTCAGCCACACTTTGAATCCATGTTTTCCTTGTGTCACACTTTCTGATGATCTAGCATGGAGGGCACATGATAACAGCTAGTCAGTTTTTTCATTCTGGCAATATCATTCATTGTTGCTCCAGATATTCCAGGCACAAGACTAGGATTAAATATTTTTTATTAGCATCATAATTAAAACTTATTTCATAATTTTTCTTTTTGTTTCTTGTGGAGTATGGAGAGACCATTGACGCAGGAACCTGCACCAAAGCAGCCGTCTGCTCCAGTACTGGTAGTTTCTGTAGCTATTTGTTTTTACATGTTGAGGTTGCCAGCCACAGGCACAACTTCAGGTTAGTCACTTCTTATGACATGCATGAGGGAGCAGTACGTATATTCTTACTCTCCTCAAAGAGCCCTGGGAACCATGCGGGGCATGCAAAAGTAAACATATAATACATACCTGTTTGTCCACCATTGTCTTTTGTTCGTCAGCACGGAATTTTCTGATTAGTTCCATCACTGTGAAGAGAGGGAAGTTTTTCAGTACAAATGAATATCTAAACCATGTATGTCTGAACTATGTAAATACAACTGAATGTGTGAACTACTAGAATAGAACTAAATGTTTGAACCATGTAAATACAACTGAATATGTGTACTGTGTAAATACAACTAGATGTGCAAATCATGAAAATATAACTGCATGCTTGAACTATGTAAAAACTAAATGTTTGAACTATGTAAATACAACTAAATGAGTGAACTACGTAAATACAACTAAATGTTTGAACTATGTAAATACAACTAAATGTTTGAACTATGTAAATACAACTAATTGTTTGAACTATGTAAATACAACTAAATGTTTGAACTATGTAAATACAACTAAATGTTTGAACAATGGATATAAGCAATTGGTTTGAACCATGCAAATATAACCCAATACTTCAGTCACGTATATTCTACCCATTTAATTTATTTTGCTAACATTTCATTGAGCGTCTGATTGACAGAGTGGTTAGAGCAATGGTCTCTCATGGCAAAGGTGCCAGGTTTGAATCTCGGTACGGACACACTCCAGTCTACTAAGCTGTAAATGGGTACCTGACTCTGCTCTTTGAGTTAGGGAAGGAAAAAGCAGCGAGGAAGAGAACTGGTCACCCCACCTCTCAATGCTGGACATAGTATGGTGAAGTCTCTAACACTTCACTCCCCTATGGCAGTATCAGTTATAGAACTACCGTTTTACGATTTCATCCCCAAACCACGAGCAGTTTATCACAAAATGTCTCTGCCCGACATGCTCCGACTAGTTTCTTCACTTAAATTTATCAGCTCTTGCGAGGTCTTTTAACTTTTCATTCTATGAAGTGTCCCAACAAACTTTGTTTTATATTGACTTGATGACAGTTTTGTTGGGTCTCTGAGGACTTTCTTGTTTGATGTACTCCAAACACAGGAAAAAAATTAACTTTGCTTTCAGGAAACAGAATCTTACCAAAAACAGAAAAAAAACGCACAACTGTTAACAATGAACCAAAGGTATACTTAAAAAAAAACCACGAAGTACCAACATTTATACCAATGAACGTATTACTCACATGCAAAGTTTGGGAAGATATGTGAAGGGCTCTCAATGGGTATGACACAGCGAGGGCATCTGTTGTTCCTTTCTAGGCTCTTCTCAATGCACTCATGGCTGAGATACAACAGCAATAATATTTGCTTAGGACACTGTAACCAATAATACCTCTTATTTCTATCTATGTAATTCTTATTGCAAGCAAACATGTAACACAAGGCTGTTTGCCAGGTTTATGAGGTACTGATGCCACATACAAAATTATTTTTTATTTATTTCACAACAGTATAAACATTCATATACATAAGACGTTGTTGTATAAAATGAAGACACAAACTAGGACAGTGTATTTTTGGAGATGTGCATTGAAACCTTGTTCCATCTTCTTGTTTTTTAATTATTTCATACTTTATTATTAACATTATAATCATATTAAGTGTTTTAACTGCTTAACTTGTTGCCATACTGTCACACTTTCTTAACCTTTCACCACTTATAAAATATTTTAATGTGATACCCACAACCAATCCTGTCTTATGGAAGCCAGTCAAAGGCAACCAGTAAATAAGCAAGAAAATCACGTGATGGCCACAGAATTTCACAATGATATAAATGAAAAATAAAGTTCAAATCTTTTAATACATGTATTTATTGTAATTTTTATTATTTTTCCTCTAACTCATTTCTCGATATTGCCTACAGCGATGTTGCCAAATGTGGGACGTTTCAGAAATGTATTTCCCACGATTGATGAGAGATACTTGTATGTCTAAAACATTCAAATATGAGGAATTTAAAAGTGTATCTTCATTGTTAAACTATTATTTTATAATATTAATAGCCCCTTCAGTCATAACTGACTATGGGAATGCGTCCCTGAGGTGACAGCCCTCAGCTGCTTATTTTCCTGGTGTTCCTTTCGACGTTTTCTCCTCTCTTCTGCTTGTTGTGTGAGCTTCTTTTCGTCGAATCTGAGGTGGCGCCATAGATAGCATTGCCAATTGGTGTGATCGGCAGCTTCAGCCTCCCAGGTTGCTGAATTTATGTCCAGTGCCTTCATGTCTCTCTTGCACACATGTTAAGCTCCTTCACAATAAATAAACACAATTTTATCGTCCGAGAGAGACAGAGAATGAAAAGACAGTCTCAAAACATGGGAGTGAATCAACAAAAGAAATGAAATTTGACACCAGAAACCAGAATGTCTGAACTTGTCCACGGTCAAAAACAGAGCAGTACCAACTTGTGACCTATCAAAAACTGAATAGTGTGAACTTGTGATCTACCAAAAACAGAATACTGTAAACTTGTAGTTTATAAGAAACAAAATACTGTAAATTGGTCAACACATCAAAAACAGATGACTACATTTTTATGACTTACCAGAAAGAATGCCCACACTTTGTCATGTAAGCTTCATCAATAACGTCAAAACAGATTGGACTGAAAATAGAAACAATACATTTTATCATCAAATGCTTTAGTCTCACGAAAAGGGCAAAGAGGTTTGGCAACAAAAAACGATTTCCATGCATGTTTTGGGAAAATTAATGTTGTATGCAATGTGCTGGTTAAGACAGGAAATTTAAGAAAAATAAATAAAAAAATATTCCACAGTAGAATTTTGAAGACACAGAATAAGCAAAATCATAAATGAAATACTATCTACATATAATAAATAGTAATACATGATAGAGACAAATGAAGAATCCAGAAATATACACTTAAAAAAATAAAGATTTAATTTTATATACACTTTAAAACTTTCACAAAATTAATAATATATTAGTATATCTGATATAGAATTAAATGGTTAAAAACCTTAAATTTCAGTTCTAAGATTTGTGTACACAGGGACAATGAACATTCAGCTTCTCTGCTATTAAATGGTATAGGTTATGTGTGTCAGGAATCATCTTATATACATTTAAAATTCATCTGACAGTCATAACATATTCTGAAATGTCCCAAAGCACATGCTGCTGTAAGGAAGCGAAGTGTTACAGTCTTCTCTCTCCTAGGTGTGAGCTTTATGAGGTGAAGTGACTGGCTCCCACCCTCACTGCCAGTGACTTCCCCAACTCAACAGCAGAGTTGGGCACCCATTTTCAGCTGGGTAGACTGGAATTGAGATGCTATCTGGTTTCACACCCAGTACCATTGTCTCAAGAAGCAACTGTTCTAACCCCTCTGCATTCAACACTCATTTCAAATTCTTCTTTTCTTCTTCCGTCCTTAGCCACCGACCGTCAAAGCAGTCAGTGGCCATTACGCCTAGTGGCGTCTTAGGGCAACAGCAGATAGGCTTTCTTTGCCATTGTTTCCCATCACGCCTATTGGCGTCTTTAGGGCAACGGCAAATCAATCCATTTGCTGTTGTTTCCGTAATCGAAGTGACTGGCAAACGGGTGATCAACCCGTTGGTTCATTTCAAATTACCATCTTGAAATACGAATAATCTTCCACCAAATATTTCTATGTTTCGTCATCATTAAGTGAAGTACGTTGCACTGTTTCATTAAGCCTGTGGCCCAGTGCATCCGATTTCAACAGGTATTTCTGTAGGTAAAAAGCCTCTATGCCAACTTTACGTGTAGTGTTGGGCAGAGCAACCTAACCTTTGAGGTGAAGACAGGAGTATGACAGGGATGACTCTTATCAACCACTCTATTTTTAACAGTCATAGATTGGGTGATGCGCCAGACAACAGAGGGCAGTAAAAGAGGAATAAGATGGACTACATTTTCTACATTGGAAGATCTGGAATATGCAGATGACATTGCACTACTAGCACATTCACATCAACACATCCAGGAAAAAACGGAGAGACTTAATAAGTTTAGCCAGCAGGTGGGCTTGAACATCAATTTAAAGAAGTCAGAGGTCATGACGCTCAATGTGAGCAACCCTGAGCCCATATCAGTAAGGAATCAGCAACTGGTACAGACAGACACCTTCACATACCTAGGATGCATAGTAACACCAGACGGCGGAGCAAGCAAAGACATCAACAACAGAATGAACAAAGCAAGAACAGCCTTTTTTAACCTAAACAACATCTGGAAGTCCTCTCAATACAGCACAAGCACAAAATTAAGATTATATCAGAGCTGTGTGCTTTCTGTGCTTCTCTATGGTGCGGAATGCTGGAGAGTTACAGAGAAGGAAATGTCGAAATTGTCCTCTTTCACACAACATGCCTAAGAAAAATTCACCGAATCTTTTGGCCGAATACCATCACCAACCAAGATCTGCTTACTCGGAGCAAGCAAAAGGACATGCACACCATCATAGCTGGCAGACGCTGGAGCTGGGTTGTCCATGTCCTCAGAAGTGACCCCGATGCCATCACAAGAACAGATATGCTTTGGACCCCTGAAGGAAAATGAAAGAGAGGCCGACCAAAAACAACCTGGCGGAGGATTGTGGAGGCTGAGATGCAAAGAATGAACCAGAGTTGGGGCACTGTACGAAGCCGACCGAGCAAAGTGGAATCAATTTGTTGTTGCCCTACAAGACGCCACTAGGCGTGATGGCCACTGACTGCTTTGATGGTCGGCGGCTAAGGATCAAAGAAGATTTTCTGTAGGGTTTTGCCTTCCTTAGCCCATGACTGTCCCTGCCTGCCTGTAAGGCAACAGGTGCGTGTCTCACTTTGTAGCTATTGTCTGGTCCCTACCCTTCGACCTGTCCGGCTTGGAAGACCTGCTGGTAGCTCTTGGGTCATGGGGACACTCAAGCTCCTCTAACCTTGCCAAGTGGTAGACTCCAGTAGAGGAGAATTTCTATCTTTTTTAAGATTGTTTCCCCTGTTGCAAATGTCTCTGGAAGAAATTTCTTTTATTATCACAAAACCTTGATACGTTACTGATGCTGAAAAATTATCACAAACATAGTTTTTCACACATGTACAACTCATCATCATCTCAACCCATAACCCGTCATGGGTCGTAGGGGTGCCATGGTGGAAGCATCAGCAGACAGGGTCCTCCACTGCTCTCTATTCTCAGCAATGCGTACAAGTGTGGAAAAACCGTGCCCTGCCCATTCTTTGATGTTATCAGCCCAGGATTTTCTTTGCCTTCCTCTTCTCCGTTTACCTTCGACTGTTCCCTGGAGGATCGTTTTCGAAAGGGAGTCATGACGAGTTACATGCCCAAACCAGGCAAGCTTTCGACATTTCACTATTGACAAAAGTGGTTCTTGGTGGCCTGCATAGGTGTTATCTTCTCTCTAACATAGACATTTGTTTTGTGCTCTTTCATGTACAACTATTACCAGATAAAATCACTGTTGGCATTTTTGTAGGATCCCTCTTGACCACCAAGCACAGCCGAGGCAGGTCTTTTCTTAGCCCTTCGGACAGGCACTGGCTGTGGTGTTCTGGACATCATACCAGTGACATCTGGGGACCTGTTTGAGCTTGTACATCAATAAAACAATTAAAAAAAAACATCATATGGCTACAGGCAAACATCACTCATTCATTTATCTCCTTTTTCAATCCTTAAGGAGAATGAAGCCACCACATACATGTAACTCCTTTTCAAGAAAGTCTGCATAAAAAATAAAAAAAAATTGCTCATCTAGCAAGCAGCAGTGTCTGTTACAATTTATTTTACATGCTGAGTTATGCCAACCCCATGCACAGTCTCATATTAGTCCCCGTCTTTTACAGTAAGTTTGAAAGAGCAGTTGTTTCTGAATGTTTCTTTCTCTGCCTCTTTCAGTGACCCCCCCCCCCCCCCCCCCCCCCCCCCCCCCTCCCCCCCCCCCCCCCCCCCCCCCCCCCCCCCCCAGGGACTACAAGGAGCCAAACATTTATTATCTTAAAAAATAATAAAAAAAACTTTCCTACCTTCTATGAAAAAAAAATCAACAACAACTGCCCTCTTAATAATCTAGCCAGTAATATGAAAATGATGAGGACTGAAGTCAGATTATGTTAAGCGATAAAGACAAACGAAAATAGGTAGCTGAGTCTTACTGGGATAGAAATGGAATAAGATATGACAATAAATTTTAACGTTCTGTAACATATCATTTAGTTTGAATGTTCCACCGCTCTGTCAGTGAAATTGCAGGAGGAATATAGTTTAGCAGAAATAAAAGTTACATAAGGGCTAAACTTATTCCAGATCTCAAATACTCTAAAACTTGAAAACAGGATTTTGTCAAAGTAGATTTTAGAGAGCACGGTGTTCTAAAGTAGTTTCCATAGCTCCTGGGTTACTGTTGCGTGCATATTTTGACGCACATATTACAAAAATCGATATGGCTATTTAATATGGAAAAAATATAGACATTCATTTGTGTATGAAAATGCTGTCTATGGTAAAGCTAGATAATTCATGATTGATTTACACTTTTGATCATAGGAGTAATCGTTCTTGATATTGATTCGGCGCATGGATATTGCACTCATGTCCGTACTTATTTGTTAGGGCCAGAAAATAGATTAATTTGCTTATTATGTTTATGGCCTGAATTCATATGTATTACATATTATTAGTACAAGTAGAATCAGTCCTATATTGTATATTTTGGATGGGTAGGCAGGACTATATTCTTGACGGGCTTCCTCAGGAAGGCGGCCATGTTACATTCCTGTCATCATATTTTTGAATCACTGTCCAAAGAACGGGGCATGTATCTTACTATTCGGACAGTGGCCAGGAGATCTCAATTTTGATAGAAACCCCTTATCGTGGTTTCATAATATGATATAAACTGTGAACATAAAGCAACTTTAGTTACTTACCGATCCGCCTTCACTGACGCGTTTAGTCAGATAGGGGATGCGGCCATAATGTATCACGACATTGGAAGCTATTGATGTACTACCCATTATTTATGAATGTGTCATGACATGGGATCTACTATGTATGCCTGAAAATTGATGTGTCAACATATACCCATGATTTACTCGTTATGTCCCAGTGTGTGCGTCTAAATAAACTGTGTAAACAAAGATTCCAGCAGTCTGCATTGGTGCCTTGTAGACACAAGTGAATGAGTGCTTAGATTGGTCAGAACACGAACAGTCCACCATTCGCGTTAATCACACTCTACACTTCTACTCCATATATACACCATCATGCGTCGGTTGAATTGACCAAGTTTAGGGCCTGCTCCCCCTGGAGCCTTAGAGGGAAACTACTGCTTACAGTTGCCTTTGCCTTCCCTAACTCAGGACTAGGGTGAGTTACCCATTTACAGCTGGGTAGACTGGAGCATGCCTGATCTCAACAACTCTGTACACTACAATGGACATATACAGTAGTGGCACCACAAACAACATGCTACAGTGATTGATAGTGGAGCTATTACAAAAGAAAGAGAACACACCATACACCACACACTTTACAGTGGTTTACAGTTACCTACTGCTGGGTCAGATAGAGGGTCTAACATATGACTGAATTAATGTTTCTTTTCCTTCTTTAAGAAGCATGGGTATGACAAGATCATCAATGTGGAACTAATTACAAGAACCAGACAGGTGCCAGTGAAACAGTAGATGTGAAGATGGTAATGGATAGGACATGCATTTGAGGAAACTTGATAGCATTACAAGGCATTTCTTGTTCTGGAAACCCCAGGGTTGGAGAGGTAGAGGGATACTGAAAAACTCAAGGAGATGAGAACTGGAGACAGACATGAGGCTGGGTACTCCATTCCGCAGAAACTTTTAATTTAAAAACAAACAAACTAGCCTACAACTCATCAGCCTTATAGCAGTTCAAAGCTTATAATGTTTTAAAAACCAAATTGGTAGAAATGATGAGTTATGGGTCGTGTTCTTTGATGTCATACAAATAAGTCGCAGACATTGTCAGGGTAAAGATTAAGTTTAGGGTTTAGGAGTCCTAAACTTAACCCCTATTACTGCGTTTATGAACTTTTTTTGAGGCAATATTGAAAACACGACCCACTGTTCATTTCAACCAATAAAATTTTCACAAGTGAATGTACTAACTGATTCAACTGTAATTCATCATTCACGCGTCAACTTCAGAAACTGGGAGATATAATTTGGTAACAAAGCTGGATAATTGTAAGGCTATATGGGTTAAAATCCTGGAAGGTTCTACCAAGCTGGACAGGTTTGCGCGGGTAGGGGTCAGACGAAAGCAGACACCCTGGTCCTCCAGGTTGGGGGTTTTAGCATAGGGCTGACACCCCTGTCTATGTAAAAAAAATTGAAGTTACGGAAACAACAACGAATAAACAAACTTTGCTGCAGGACGGACATCCGGAGTCTGAGGCTCGTATGACTGTCAGTAGTGAAAGCCGAAAGGAAGCCACTGACATGAGAATGGACGTCCTGACCGCAAAACATGATACAAGAATAGGATTGTGGAATGTCAGGGCAATGAATGAGACGGGTAAACTAAAACAGGTCACGGCAGAAATGAGAAACTATAGGTTACACATTCTAGGGATAAGCGAGAGCAGATGGACAGGGGCAGGAAAAGTTAAAACTGCAACAGGAGAAACAGTACTTTACTCTGGAAGAGAGGATGGACAGCACAACGAAGGCGTAGCCATTATTTTACAGAAAGGAATAGAAAGGACATTACTGGAATGGAAACCCATCAACAACAGACTGATAAGATTAAGATTGAGAGGTAGATTCACCAATACTACAATAATACAATGCTACGCACCAACGAATGACAGGGATGAAGCGGCCAAGGATGAATTCTATCAACAACTGCAGAAAGAAATGGAAGACACACCTAGGTATGATCTTATTATAGTAATGGGAGACCTCAATGCGAAAGTTAGTACACACAATACATATAATGAAAGAGTAATAGGGAAATGCGGCAGCGGAACAGCAAATGAAAATGGGGATAAATTAATAAGTTTCTGTAGTATTAACAACCTGGTCATTGGAGGAACACTTTTCCCACATAAAGAAATTCACAAATTAACATGGGAATCACCAAATGGTCGGGACAGAAACTAGATAGACCACATCGTGATTAAAGGTAGATGGAGACATGCATTACAAGATGTGAAGGTAAGAAGAGGTGCAGATGTGGGAAGTGATCACCATTTAGTAGTAGCAAAACAAAGTGAAACTAAGAAGGGCTGGACCAATTGTAACTACACAGAAAAGGTTTGACATCAGCAAATTGAAGGACCCCCTTACCAGAAAAGCTTTTGCGGCTGACATAAAGAAACGATATCAATTTGCCAGAAGTCAGGAAAAGACATTGAGTGATGATATAGACCAGAAATTCAACACCATTTCATAAATATATAAGGAAAGCAGCAAATCATGCTTGGGATTCCAGGAAAGGAAGAAGCAAGACTGGATAACACCAGAAACATTAAACACCATAACACTGAGAAAGGAAATGAAAAGGAAGAAAACAGAAGCGAAGTCCCCCAGGTTAAAGCAACTATATAGCGAACAGTACAGTCAGCTGGACAAGGAAGTTAAACGCCAAACCCTAGCCAACAAAAGGAATTTCCTAGACAATCTTGCAAGACAAGCAGAAGAGGCAGCACTGAGAAATGAACAAAGCATAGTATACAAAATAACTAAATTCATCTGCGGAAAACGAGGTGCAAACAATATTACATTAGTAAGAGATAAGCAAGGAAATCTCATCACGACAGCAGAGGGACAGGAAACAAGATGGGCAGAGCACTTCAGAGAAACTCTGAACAGGGAACCACCAGAGACACAATTGAATGTTCCTGAGGCTGAAAACGATCTAGATGTAAATACAGACATTCCACGAAAAGAAGAAATCATCACAGCAATCAAAGGGTTAAAGAATGGAAAAGCTCCTGGCCATGATAACTTAAATGCAGAGCTATTTAAGACAGACCCTGAGCTAGCGGCAGAACTATTAGAACCACTATTTGCACAAGTGTGGAAAATGGGGACAACACCATCAGAGAGGAACAAAGGAATAATTGTCAAACTGCCCAAGAAGGGAGATCTTGCAGACTGCAATAATTGGAGAGGAATCACTCTTCTCTCAGTTCCCAGCAAAAATACTAGGCAGAATAATTATACAGAGAATTTCAAAAGCAGTAGACCACAAACTGAGGAAAGAACAAGCAGGATTTAAAAAGAACAGAAGATGTGTAGATCATATATTCACTCTCAGGAACATTATAGAGCAGTGCTCAGAATGGCAAAGACAGCTGTACATTAACTTCGTTGATTTTGAAAAGGCTTTTGACAGCATACATAGGGACAGTTTATGGAAAATACTGAGGGCTTATGGAATTCCAAGCTGCATAGTGTCAATCATAAAAAGCCTCTATGCCAACTTTACGTGTAGTGTTGGGCAGAGCAACCTAACCTTTGAGGTGAAGACAGGAGTATGACAGGGATGCCCCTTATCAACCACTCTATTTTTAACAGTCATAGACTGGGTGATGCGCCAGACAACAGAGGGCAGTCCAAGAGGAATAAGATGGACTACATTTTCTACATTGGAAGATCTGGAATATGCAGATGACATTGCACTACTAGCAGATTCACATCAACACATCCAGGAAAAAACGGATAGACTTAATAAGTTTAGCCAGCAGGTGGGCTTGAACATCAATTTAAAGAAGTCAGAGGTCATGACGCTCAATGTGAGCAACCCTGAGCGCATATCAGTAAGGAATCAGCAACTGGTACAGACAGACACCTTCACATACCTAGGATGCATAGTAACACCAGACGGCAGGGCAGGCAAAGACATCAACATCAGAATGAATAAGGCAAGAACAGCCTTTTTTAGCCTAAACAACATCTGGAAGTCCTCTCAATACAGCACAAGCACAAAATTAAGATTATATCAGAGCTGTGTGCTTTCTGTGCTTCTCTATGGTGCAGAATGCTGGAGAGTTACAGAGAAGGAAATGTCGAAATTGTCCTCTTTTCATACAACATGCCTAAGAAAAATTCACCGAATCTTTTGGCCGAATACCACCACCAACCAAGATCTGCTTACTCGGAGCAAGCAAGAGGACATGCACACCATCATAGCTGGCAGACGCTGGAGCTGGGTTGGCCATGTCCTCAGAAGAGACCCCGATGCCATCACAAGAACAACTATGCTTTGGACCCCTGAAGGAAAACGAAAGAGAGGCCGACCAAAAACAACCTGGCGGAGGACTGTGGAGGCTGAGATGCAAAGAATAAACCAGAGTTGGGGCACTGTACGAAGGATGGCCGCCGACCGAGCAAAGTGGAATCAATTTATTGTTGCCCTACAGGACGCCACTAGGCGTGATGGCCACTGACTGCTTTGACGGTCGGTGGCTAAGGATCAAAGAAGAAGAAGAATGGGTTAAAATGAACAACAGTGTGCCACAGTCTTTGATGTCATCCTAGTCAGTTTGCCAACGTCATCAGGTTAGGATTAAGGTTAGGATATCTAAACTTAATTCTAACTCCTACCCCTTTTTACTGTGTCTCTGAATTTTTTTTTTTAAGGCCGTATTGAACAGATGCCCACTGTTCTTCATTTCAACCGCTCTATGTATGTAATGCAGGAAGTGTGGGCCCACACTCATTCCAAGCCAACCATATAATCCATATCAGTCAATTCATACCACAGTCTAGCTTAAAACAATCCTTATTTTAACAGCGTCATACGGCATATAGACTACTTAATGTGTTGCTCGTTGTCAGTTTTACCACTAGGACTCTGAACACAGAAGACTACCAACTTTCAAAGTTGTTGAAATACAGGCCTACCTAAAATATGCATTAGACAGACTATTGCAAAAAAATTACTGGGTCTATGACTCGTTTTGCGAACTAATATCTTAGAAGCAAATCTACCCACACGATAAAAAGTAGTTATAACCTCTCACCTCTCCGTCGTGGAAATGCGATACACCTGAAATGTCTGACCACAAATAAAACTGTAGTAACAGAGACGAACAGGAAGTTACAATTTTTAACAAATTTGCAGTTTAGAGTTTCTCCAAGAGACGAGCGATCTATAGTTTAAACGTGAATCAACAATAGCTAACGCTTAGTGATGATGGGTGAAAGACAAATATAGAAGAGGTGTTGGGAATAGACAGACCTAGGGAACTGCATAATATAGTCAAACAATATTTAACACGAACAAATGTTAATTTATAAGGGCTGGGAATGTGAAGGTCTGATGCTGTTCTTACAATGCATATGACTTTTAACAGATCAAAGTCAATTAAATATCTGTTAAAGTCCGTTATATAACTAGAACCACCAGGTCTTTACACCCCTCCACTTTAATATTATTCTTGTTCAGAGTTTATTCTTGATGTTTTTTTTTCTATTTATTTAACGTATAAGCACAATTGTAATTGTCCCTATTTACATTGATTTGACAAATGTGATGCCACTTTCTCATATCGGCAGTTGTTCATATTATTTGGAATTGAAAACAATATATATCCTAATTATAACCCATCAGAGGTTGAACGGGATATCTTTTTTTCATTAATTTAATAATAAACAAAAAAGACAAAACGTGAATGAAAATAATATTAGGCGAGCACGTAACTCGCCAAAACATGATGGGATGAATTATGGTGTGCACTTTCTGTTGCGTGTACTGATGATACCACTATTTCTCTTGTGGCCGTTTTATAACCAAAATAATGCCACATACTACTTGTCACGGAATACGTTTCTTCTTTTTTTTTTTTTTTTGGTCTTCTCTCCACTCCAGCAGCATTAATCTACCACTCCTTTTACGTGCTAAATTCTCCCCTTATTCATTGTTTACACTTGAAGTGTTCAATGGTTTTCTTATCATATTTTGTTCTATTTGTCACTCTCCTAATTTTACCTTGATCACTTGACCTGTTTTGAAAAAAAAAAACATTGACTTCTGATTGTGCAGTGCGAATTTGCCACATTGATATTTCACTGATTTTCAGCTCCAGACGGAGTGAGAATTTGCACTGAGTGACATTCCTATTGTCTGCCCAGACATTTTGTTCACAAATTATGTTGTTCGCAGGTTCCAATATGAATGGACACACGATACGGGAGATAGTTTTTAGTTCGCACATGTTCTGTGTTACGGAACATGTCAGTCTGGTTAAAAATTAACACACGAACAGTAAGGCAACATATGTGATTTTGAGGCTCGGATAGCTACGTAATCGGTTCCGCCCTGACCTTGTTGTGATAAATAATTACAAGAAAGTAACATCTTCAAAAATGTTACCAGTAATAGATCTATAAGGTATATGTCGGAAAGGAAAACATTACACTTAAACAGAGAGATACTAGGAATGCACACGTATTTACATGTATGTCTGTTACATGTGTGGCTGTTATATGCATGTCTGTTATATGTATGTATTTACACGTATGTCTGTTACATGTATGTATGTCATATGTATGTCTGTTAGAAGCATGTGTGGTACATGTATGTCTGTTACATGTACGTCTGTTACATGTATTTCTGTAAAACGTATGTTTGTTACACGTATAGCTGTTGCACAAATGTCTGTTACATAATTTTGAAATGTCTCGGTAGTGAAAATTTGAAATATCATTAGTGAAGCACTTGACACTTCATGAAAAATGTAATCAGAAATATTTGATTCGTTTCTTGATGTTTAAAAAAATCTGAATTACACATGGGCCCCGTGTTGTTCCCCGGGGGGTGTCTGGGGGAGACAAAGAAAGGAATATCGTCAGAAGCTACTAACATGAGGTTGTGTATGGTTGACAACATTATCATATAACACAATCTCAGGAATATCGTTAGAAGTTACTAACATGAGGTTGTGTATGGTTGACAACATTATCATATAAAACAATCTCAGGAATATCGTCAGAAGCTACTAACATGAGGTTGTGTATGGCTAACAACATTATCATATAACACAATCTCAGGAATATCGTTAGAAGCTACTAACATGAGGTTGTGTATGGCTGACAACATTATCATATAAAACAATCTCAGGAATATCGTTAGAAGCTACTAACATGAGGGGGAGATCAACAGCGCTCTGTCTCGACGGATAAGACGTTAGAAGAACGCAGCCAGGAGTCAATCCACAGTGCTGAGTACATTCAAGCTGATCTGCCAGATGATGATCTCACACACTTCTTGGACGGAAAAAGAGATGCAATAAAGTTTCCCCCTGCCAGTGCAAAAGGGCTTTGGGAACAGCTGGACAAAGCCTTGGCAAAAGAGTTGGATAACAACCTGAAGCAGCTAACTTTGGAGAAGAAGCTGGAGATCTTCGGCGACATAGTATATCTACACTGTCGCAAAGAGTTCGGTGTGAGGGAGGCATGGGAAAATAACCCACCACGGAAAAGTAGAAGACAAATTAAAATAGATGAAATCAGGAAACAGAAGAAGCATGCCCGAAAACTGTTCAAGAACGCAATTGCCACAGAGAAGGAAGGGTTACGGCAAGTTTGGGAGCACCTGAAAGGCCAACATAATGCCCTTTGTAGAGCAGAAAGGTTGTGCAGGAAGAGAAGGAAGACTCGAAGGGATAGGGAAAGATTCTTTAGGGAGCCCTTCAAGTTTGCCAAAGAACTGTTTGAGCAGCCACGGTCGGGTACGCTAAACATCAGGAAAGAAGACCTGGAAGAACACCTTAGAAGGACATATTCAGATGGTCGCAAAGATGAGCCGCTCAGCAGCATGGTAGGCCTTAAATGGCCGGGGAAGCCAGGAGCTGAATTTAACACTAAGCCCCCAACAGTGCAAGAGGTAGAAAGCATTGTCCAGAAAGCTCGGTGCAAGTCAGCTCCAGGTCCTAATGGTGTTCCATATGTGGTGTATAAAAGATGCCCTGAGGTTCTCAAACGACTGCTCCGTTTACTGAAGAATGCGTGGAAAACCCAACTCGTAAGCAAGGAATGAAGAAAGGCAAACGGAGTCTACATCCCGAAGGAACAAAATTCCATAGACATCAGTCAGTTCAGGCCAATCTCACTACTCAATGTGGAAGGGAAGATAATCTTCTCAGTAATGGCGAAAAGACTCACTATATACCTCCTGGCAAATGGGTACATTGACACTACCATTCAGAAAGGAGGTATCCCAGGTACACCAGGATGTCTAGAGCATGCCGCAATGATCTGGGAAGCAATCCAAAAGGCAAAGTCTGACAGAACAAACCTCCATGTAATCTGGTTGGATCTAGCGAATGCTTATGGATCCGTTCCACACCAGATGTTGTGGCATGCCCTAGAAATGTATCATGTTCCACAAGAGATTGCAGCAATGCTGAAGCTGTATTTCGCAGGGTTTTCTGTCAGATTTTCAACCAGAGAGTACACAACGAAGTGGATTGGCCTTGAAGTTGGAATTGCGATGGGATGTACCATCTCTCGGATACTATTCGTCATGGCTATACAGGTAATCCTCAATGCGGCTGAAGGAATGGCTATAGGACCAAAGCTCGGTGGAATGTGTCACATGCCACCGCTCAAAGCATTCATGGATGACACAACAATTCTGACATCAGATGAACAGCAGGCTCGGAGGATGTTAGCACGCCTGGATGAACTAGTCAGCTGGTGCAGAATGAGCTTCAAACCCAAGAAGTCGAGAAGCCTATCAGTCAGGAAAGGGAAGATAGCAGAGGTCATATTCACGGTTTCTAGCCAAAGAATCCCTATTGTCATTGAGGAACCTGTTAAAAGTCTTGGCAGGATGTACGATGCCTCTTTAAAAGACTCGAAGGCAGTGCAACAGACAATAGAAATGGCAGACAGAGGACTACAGATCATAAACCAAAGCAGACTCCTGGGAAAGTTCAAACTGTGGTGCCTCCAGTTCATGTTGATACCGAAGTTGCTGTGGCCACTGCTTATATATGAAATAAGCACAAGTACAGTGGAAGCTATAGAGCAGAAGGTCAACAAGTTCATGAGAAAATGGCTAGGGGTACCACCAGGTCTGTCAGATGTAGCACTGTACTGCAAAAAGTCAAAACTTCTGCTTCCCTTCAAGTCAGTTGTTGAAGAATACAAAGTTGGAAAAGCAAGGCTTGCAATGATGCTACGCGAGTCAGCTGATGACGTGGTTAAGTCCATTCAGCCCACACTGAAAACGGGAAGGAAGTGGAGAGTGGAAGAAGCTGTTGATGCTGCTGAAGAGTCACTCAAACTGAGAGAGGTAATCGGATACACACAAACGAATAGACGGGGATTTGGGCATGGTGACATCCGCTGGTGGTCCAAGGCATCAAGCAGGGAGCGCAGAGACATGGTAGTTCAGGAGATACGATGAGCTGAGTGTGATGTGGCACTGTAATTCTGACTTTTAACAGGCCCGATTCTGTGGTTCTATTTTGAATTTTCACCAGTTTTATTTTCTTCTGATCACGCGATTTTCCGTTGTTTACGGAAATCGCTATTTTCGGGCACGCTTTTTCACCATTTTATTTCTTCTCATTTGAATATATATCGTGTTTGGTATTTTTTTTTTGAGTAGATAAATTAAATGGGTTCGTTTATGATGGTAGGTTTATTTTATTCTAGCATCAGTTTTACTTTCTTCTGATTTTTCGCGATTCCCGTAAAGTTCGTTGTTTACGGAAATAATCGCCATTTCCGGCACGCGATATGACGAGGCCGGAAGCACGCGGGGTTTGCGTGGGTTGATAGTACTAATTTTTCTAGCGCTCCCATTGGTCCGGGATTTGCGTAGGAAGGGAAATCCGCGTGGGCGGTTGCTCTGTATATATGGGACAGAAAACGGGGATTCGGTCTCTATGAAAAAATAAGTGCCAGCCGTCAGACTACGTAATTTATCGTTCTCCACTGTGGGAAAAACCAGCGATGAATTGGTATGTAAGATTTTATCGTATTATCGTTTTATTCATTAGAGGGTTCTTTGAGAAATTCGCCCTTAGGTAAAGATTAACTTTTCAGTTTTAAAATCAACGATAGCGCCATTAATTACTATTTTTGAAGAACGACGTAATGCAACAGTGTGCTTATTCTTTCTATGATTTTGGCAATAGATAGGAGTGTGTGAAGTTGTGAGAAACACGTGTGCCATATTTGTAGGATGTTATGTAAAACCACCATTTATTCCTGTATATTTTCTAATGTAAATTTATGGGGAAATCCCTGGTGTGTTCGTTAATTTTTCTGAGCCTTAAAAATGTGAGAAATACTGTCAGAGGGTTCAGATTTACGTTGTAAATGAATTATACTGCTTAGGGGAGGAAACTATTCCTATAGCGAGATTTAATTTAATAAGAGTAAGCCGGGGAAACTCCTGTGTTAATGGGTAAAAGGATTTCCCTAATTTTGTCAAGTTTGAACACGTGATCGGCCATGCGTAACGGCCATGTAACATGTCAGACGGGTCGGGGCTATTGTTTGTTTTACCTGGCAGATTTTAGTAGAAGGAGGGGGGATGAAGAGGCCACGTGGGATAGTGGTATTTTATGTATTGTTGTGAAGAACGAGAGAAAGGGGAGAAGAAGTGAGAATGAAGAGACACGTGTATAGAATTATTTTATGTATCGTATATGTTGGAGATAAGCGATTTTAGAGTGGGTGTACATGAGTCGCTGTTTCTTTTAATTTCAGCGAGTCACGGCGAAAACAGTGGGGAGCATAATTTTGTCAAATAAAATTATCCACGGCAAAAGACATATCTCAGGGTCAGAGTACTCGAGTATCGTCAGGAGCAAAAGAAAATTACCCTATGGTCTCTGGCAGTGAAGTCCCTATGCTTCAGCTGGACCGAGGTTTATTTATCAGACAGCCGAGAGCATCGCTATTATAGTCTCTAGCAACGGCAGGTGGCCGGGAGACTAGTTTCATTTTGTACAGCCTGAAATCAAGGCTGTGTTTTTTCCTCTAACTCCGGAGCGGGTTAAAAGAGGGAAGCTATTCAGCAGCAGAGAAGTTTTGTCTACAGTTAATCAAGTCCCTCATGCTTGATATCCGAACATCGTCATCACCAAAATCAGGAACAGGTGACAGGGTTACCATACCTAGGTCCTGATAGAAATCAAGAGAAGAGCGTAACGGAGACGCCGCATCATCAGCCTTCGAGTGTTAGAGAGACACTGAGATCAAGAGAGGAAGATAGAGAAGGAGGGAGAAAATAGACAGGACCCGTAGGGTCTGTTCAGTATCCATTGGACGGATAGACACTGAGTCTGCGTTCGAAAAACCAAGTCTATTATATTTAGCATTTCGTGTGGTGTAGTTATCGACGCCTATCGCCTAACTAGTAGAAAGCTGGGTAGCCGTTCGTTGAGGAAGAAGTCACCAGGACTAAGACAGTCGAAATTTATTAGTGTTAGAGAGTGGAGGCTAAAAGTTGACAGCCCCACCAAAGTAGATTTGGTTTAAATCACTAACCATTTTTATTGTTCCTCAGCAGGGTGACAGGAAGAGTGAATGTGATTGAGGTTTTTTTTTGTTGAGTGTCTCTCAATTTAATTGTTACCTTGGTTTTTCCAGGCCGTGCAACAGTGCACGCTATTGACTGACTTGATGACGTATGATGCCATTTTATGTTTTCTTGTATGTAAATAAATATATACATATATTATTTACTGGATCAGCTTCTATTCTTTACTATACTTACTCTATGTTGTCTGTATAGTGGTGTTTGTGGTCGTAATTATACACCTTATCTCCTTGTGTTTCAAGGCAGTCAGAGGTGGGGAGACTATAGCCATTTTTTTTTTTAGTCACGAAGCGGCAGGGGGAGATTCAAATCCTGGGTCTATCTCTTGAGCCAATAGTCTCACCTGTCCACAGGCATGTTATTTTCCATCTAAATTCTATCTTCTCAGACTTTCTCATACTAGGGTCTTGCTTTCATTCAGGCACACTCTATAAACTTAAAACCACTTCGTGACAAGTGGGCGGCAATCGTCCGGTGGATCATTCTGTTGAGATCAATTCTGTGATCTACATTCATAGATTGTCTCTAGGAAGTTTCTGAGAATAGAATTTCTTTAAATATCCCCTAGACTTGAGCTACTAGAACTGATCCAGTATAAGTTTTTCCACAGGTTGCAGTCTAGTAGATTTTTGTGGTATTTTTGACTTATATGACTAAGAGGTAATTGATGGCATACCGAAATTTTTTTCTTTTACAGGAAGGTAATTTCGGGTTTTTGGTAGCTTCCTAACTAAATTTTTTTTCTCAGGTTATTATTCAGACTTGGTGCTAGTCTGAGCTCGGGTTTTTGGAACAGCGGTTATAGAGGGAGTATTTTATATTTCGTAACAGGTTGTTCCTTCTCTTTTCCTTTTCTGTCATTTCTCTGTATTTGTGAACTTACAGCAGTTTACAGGTAAGATGGCGGATATGGCCAAGTTACGAGCTGCCTGGCGAGAGGCTGCTCAGGACATGGGAATGGATAAGGAGGAGACTAAGGCCTACCTGATAAGGGAAACTGACAGGCATATTCAGCGAGAGAACGAGAAGGAGGACAGGGCAGCAGCCGCAGAAATTGAGGAAAGGCAAAGGATAGCCGCCGCAGAAGCAGCAAAAGAGGAAAGAATAGCCGCCGCAGAAGCAGCGAAAGAAGAGAGGGCAGCCGCAGCAGAGATGGAACTTCGGAAATTGGAAGCACAGGAGAGGGAGAAGGCAGCGGAGAGACAGCATGAACTTGCCCTGCGTTCTCTGGAACTACAGTACCGATCCTCAGAGGGCAGTTCAGCTAATGGAGATTCACCCGGAGCAGGAGCGACAGACACCTCAGGAAACGGAGGACCCCGGATGACAGCCATGAGCTTCCCATTTGGCTCGTTCCCTAATGGGAATGAGAAGATTGACGTGTTCCTGGAGAAATTTCAAAGAATGGCAAAGGCATACGGGTTGGATGAGAGTTTGTTGTGCCTAAAATTATCACAATCGCTCAAAGGTCATGCGTATGAAGTCTACAGCAAGATGCTCCTAGATGACCAGAACAACTTTGAGGCACTGCGAAACGCTTTATTGCAAAGATTTCAGTGGACACCCCAAAAATGCCAAACCATGTTCAGGGAGAGCAGGCCGGAGAAGGGAGAGAGTTTCGCACAGTTTGCAGAGCGGGTGAGAAATTACCTAACCCGGTGGAGGGAACTGTCAGGACTGGCGAAGACTTTTGAAGGGTTGGAGGAGTTAGTTCTGTGTGAACAAGTTAAGGCAAACATGTCCCCCGACTTGAGGCGGTATCTGGCAGAGCAGGGGGCCCAACAACTCGATCAGATTATCGTGTTCGCGGAAAGGTACCAGACAGCACAGGCCGAAATACTGGGACAGAAACGGAAAAACCCAGACCTGCCAGCTCCAGACAAAGGAGCTTCATCATCGCAGCCGGCTACTTCCCCAGCTCATCAGCAGCCAGGGCCTTCTCGCAAGGAGCCTCATTCTGGTTATAACTTGCGCCCCCAGCAGCATAACCGAGCACCGACAACAACCTCTCAGGAACCCGCTAGGAACAGAGGAGATCATGAGAGGTATTGTCAGAATTGTAGAACCACTTCCCACTGGACATCTCGGTGTATGAACAAACCCCCAGCTCACCATGCAGCTTGTTTAAGACCGGTGAGATGGACTAAAGGGAATAAATGGGAACCAGTCCAGGCAGAGAAGTTGTTCTCTAACAGTGGACCAGCCGTAGTGAATGGGACGGCCACTACGTGTTTGTTTGACAGCGGGCTTACTTACCCCAGTATCATCGCTCGTCATTTGGTGAAACCAGGGCAGTGGACCGGAGAAATAGTTGAGATTGGTGGAATTTTGAGAAGAGGGATCTCACAGCGTCTGCCTGTAGCCAATATTGAGGTGAAATGTCAGTTTGTGTCTGGCACCATTAAGGCAGCTGTAATGGCACAGCCAGCACATGATTTCATCCTGGGAAGCCCATACATAGTTTTGGGAAACCCAACCACACCGATTCTTGCTAATGCAAGAGGGCCTACTGCAGGCCAGAGAAGTGAAAGGGGAAAGCCCCAAATTCACGGAGCCCCACGGGAGCTCAAACATCCTTGTCTTACGATGAGGAGGAGAGACGCCTCTAAAGACAGTGGAATGTTATTTACAGAGGCGTATTCGCCTGTCAGCCCTGTTCAGCTTAAGGGTCAAACAGTGGTGACACCTCTTACTTCAGAAGTATCTTCTTTGTCGTCGGGAATTAGGCCCCCGATGGTATTACATCTCTCAAGGGAGGGAAATACTGACAAGAAGGAACATGTGCACGGTTCTTCAGTCAACCGCAAACAGTTACGCCCTGTTACGGCGATGTCTGGCCAAGCCAGTCAGACTGTTTCAAAACACTGGGAGGTCGCACCATCTGGTAATCAGTATTTACCACGCGCCGCCAGGAAAATTCGTGGGCGAAGGAAACACATGAGAGGGAGGAGGAAGGGCGACCAGTCATGTTGCAGTCGACAGGAGGAAATCCCCTGGCGTGACCCTCACGATCCAGGGCTTGCCAAGATTCTCAAGGATATGGAGATGGGCCTGTATGATAATGCTAATTATGACAGTGATTAGATCGGGATGTAGATCTAGATACGGGCCAGTGTGAAACCCAGAGATTTCAGTGATTTAGCACGGTTCCCGTACTTGAAAGGGGGGACTTATGTGATGTGGCACTGTAATTCTGACTTTTAACAGGCCCGATTCTGTGGTTCTATTTTGAATTTTCACCAGTTTTATTTTCTTCTGATCACGCGATTTTCCGTTGTTTACGGAAATCGCTATTTTCGGGCACGCTTTTTTCACCATTTTATTTCTTCTCATTTGAATATATATCGTGTTTGGTATTTTTTTTTTTGAGTAGATAAATTAAATGGGTTCGTTTATGATGGTAGGTTTATTTTATTCTAGCATCAGTTTTACTTTCTTCTGATTTTTCGCGATTCCCGTAAAGTTCGTTGTTTACGGAAATAATCGCCATTTCCGGCACGCGATATGACGAGGCGGCCGGAAGCACGCGGGGTTTGCGTGGGTTGATAGTACTAATTTTTTCTAGCGCTCCCATTGGTCCGGGATTTGCGTAGGAAGGGAAATCCTCGTGGGCGTGTGCTCTTGTATATATGGGACAGAAAACGGGGATTCGGTCTCTATGAAAAAATAAGTGCCAGCCGTCAGACTACGTAATTTATCGTTCTCCACTGTGGGAAAAACCAGCGATGAATTGGTATGTAAGATTTTATCGTATTATCGTTTTATTCATTAGAGGGTTCTTTGAGAAATTCGCCCTTAGGTAAAGATTAACTTTTCAGTTTTAAAATAAACGATAGCGCCATTAATTACTATTTTTGAAGAACGACGTAATGCAACAGTGTGCTTATTCTTTCTATGATTTTGGCAATAGATAGGAGTGTGTGAAGTTGTGAGAAACACGTGTGCCATATTTGTAGGATGTTATGTAAAACCACCATTTATTCCTGTATATTTTCTAATGTAAATTTATGGGGAAATCCCTGGTGTGTTCGTTAATTTTTCTGAGCCTTAAAAATGTGAGAAATATTGTCAGAGGGTTCAGATTTACGTTGTAAATGAATTATACTGCTTAGGGGAGGAAACTATTCCTATAGCGAGATTTAATTTAATAAGAGTAAGCCGGGGAAACTCCTGTGTTAATGGGTAAAAGGATTTCCCTAATTTTGTCAAGTTTGAACACGTGATCGGCCATGCGTAACGGCCATGTAACATGTCAGACGGGTCTGGGCTATTGTTTGTTTTACCTGGCAGATTTTAGTAGAAGGAGGGGGGATGAAGAGGCCACGTGGGATAGTGGTATTTTATGTATTGTTGTGAAGAACGAGAGAAAGGGGAGAAGAAGTGAGAATGAAGAGACACGTGTATAGAATTATTTTATGTATCGTATATGTTAGAGATAAGCGATTTTAGAGTGGGTGTACATGAGTCGCTGTTTCTTTTAATTTCAGCGAGTCTCGGCGAAACAGTGGGGAGCATAATTTTGTCAAATAAAATTATCCACGGCAAAAGACATATCTCAGGGTCAGAGTACTCGAGTATCGTCAGGAGCAAAAGAAAATTACCCTATGGTCTCTGGCAGTGAAGTCCCTATGCTTCAGCTGGACCGAGGTTTATTTATCATACAGCCGAGAGCATCGCTATTATAGTCTCTAGCAACGGCAGGTGGCCGGGAGACTAGTTTCATTTTGTACAGCCTGAAATCAAGGCTGTGTTTTTTCCTCTAACTCCGGAGCGGGTTAAAAGAGGGAAGCTATTCAGCAGCAGAGAAGTTTTGTCTACAGTTAATCAAGTCCCTCATGCTTGATATCCGAACATCGTCATCACCAAAATCAGGAACAGGTGACAGGGTTACCATACCTAGGTCCTGATAGAAATCAAGAGAAGAGCGTAACGGAGACGCCGCATCATCAGCCCTCGAGTGTTAGAGAGACACTGAGATCAAGAGAGGAAGATAGAGAAGGAGGGAGAAAATAGACAGGACCAGTAGGGTCTGTTCAGTATCCATTGGACGGATAGACACTGAGTCTGCGTTCGAAAAACCAAGTCTATTATATTTAGCATTTCGTGTGGTGTAGTTATCGGCGCCTATCGCCTAACTAGTAGAAAGCTGTGTAGCCGTTCGTTGAGGAAGAGTCACCAGGACTAAGACAGAAATTTATTAGTGTTAGAGAGTGGAGGCTAAAAGTTGACAGCCCCACCAAAGTAGATTTGGTTTAAATCACTAACCATTTTTATTGTTCCTCAGCAGGGTGACAGGAAGAGTGAATGTGATTTGGGGTTTTTTTTTGTTGAGTGTCTCTCAATTTAATTGTTACCTTGGTTTTTCCAGGCCGTGCAACAGTGCACGCTATTGACTGACTTGATGACGTATGATGCCATTTTATGTTTTCTTGTATGTAAATAAATATATACATATATTATTTACTGGATCAGCTTCTATTCTTTACTATACTTACTCTATGTTGTCTGTATAGTGGTGTTTGTGGTCGTAATTATACACCTTATCTCCTTGTGTTTCAAGGCAGTCAGAGGTGGGGAGACTATAGCCATTTTTTTTTTAGTCACGAAGCGGCAGGGGGAGATTCAAATCCTGGGTCTATCTCTTGAGCCAATAGTCTCACCTGTCCACAGGCATGTTATTTTCCATCTAAATTCTATCTTCTCAGACTTTCTCATACTAGGGTCTTGCTTTCATTCAGGCACACTCTATAAACTTAAAACCACTTCGTGACAAGTGGGCGGCAATCGTCCGGTGGATCATTCTGTTGAGATCAATTCTGTGATCTACATTCATAGATTGTCTCTAGGAAGTTTCTGAGAATAGATTTTCTTTAAATATCCCCTAGACTTGAGCTACTAGAACTGATCCAGTATAAGTTTTTCCACAGGTTGCAGTCTAGTAGATTTTTGTGGTATTTTTGATTTATATGACTAAGAGGTAATTGATGGCATACCGAAATTTTTTTCTTTTACAGGAAGGTAATTTCGGGTTTTAGGGTAGCTTGTTAAACTAAATTTTTCTCAGGTTATTATTTAGACTTGACGCTAGTCTGAGTTCGGGTTTTTGGAACAGCGGTTAAAGAGGGAGTATTTTATATTTCGTAGCAGGTTGTTCCTTCTCTTTTCCTTTTGTCATTTCTCTGTATTTGTGAACTTACAGCAGTTTACAGGTAAGATGGCGGATATGGCCAAGTTACGAGCTGCCTGGCGTGAGGCCACTCAGGACATGGGAATGGATAAGGAGGAGACTAAGGCCTACATGATAAGGGAAAACGATAGACACGTCCTGCGAGAGAAAGAGAAAGAGGAAAGGGCAGCCGCCTCAGAAATTGAGGAAGAGCAAAGGATAGCCGCCGCAGAAGCAGCAAAAGAGGAAAGATAGCCGCCGCAGAAGCAGCGGAAAGGAAGCCCGAGGAGAGGCAGCAGAGATGGAACTTCGGAAATTGGAAGCACAGGAGAGGGAGAAGGCAGCGGAGAGACAGCACGAACTTGCCCTGCGTTCTCTGGAACTGCAGTACCGAGCTTCGGAGAGCAGTTCGGCTAATGGAGATTCACCCGGAGCAGGAGCGACAGACACCTCAGGAAACGGAGGACCCCAGATGGCAGCCATGAGCTTCCCATTTGACTCGTTCCCTAACGGGAATGAAAAGATTGCTGTGTTTTTGGAGAAATTTCAAAGAATGGCAAGGGCATACGGGTTGGATGAGAGTCTTTGGTGCCTAAAATTATCACAATCGCTCAAAGGTCATGCGTATGAAGTCTACACAAGATGCTCCTAGATGACCAGAACAACTTTGAGGCACTGCGAAACGCTTTATTGCAAAGATTTCAGTGGACACCCCCAAAAATGCCAAACCATGTTCAGGGAGAGCAGGCTGGAGAAGGGAGAGAGTTTCGCACAGTTTGCAGAGCGGGTGAGAAATTACCTAACCCGGTGGAGGGAACTGTCAGGACTGGCGAAAACTTTTGAAGGGTTGGAGGAGTTAGTTCTGTGTGAACAAGTTAAGGCAAACATGTCCCCCGACTTGAGGCGGTATCTGGCAGAGCAGGGTGCCCAGCAACTCGATCAGATTATCGTGTTCGCGGAAAGGTACCAGACAGCACAGGCCGAAGTACTGGGACAGAAACGGAAAAACCCAGACCTGCCAGCCCCAGACAAAGGAGCTTCATCATCGCAGCCGGCTACTTCCCCAGCTCATCAGCAACCAGGGCCTTCTCGCAAGGAGCCTCATTCTGGTTATAACTTGCGCCCCCAGCAGCATAACGAGCACCGACAACAACCTCTCAGGAACCCGCGAGGAGCAGAGGAGAGAATGGGAGGTAGTCTCAGAATAGTAGAGCCACTACCCACTGGACATCTCGGTGTATGAACAAACCCCCAGCTCACCATGCAGCTTGTTTAAGACCGGTGAGATGGACTAAAGGGAATAAATGGGAACCAGTCCAGGCAGAGAAGTTGTTCTCTAACAGTGGACCAGCCGTAGTGAATGGGACGGCCACTACGTGTTTGTTTGACAGCGGGCTTACTTACCCCAGTATCATCGCTCGTCATTTGGTGAAACCAGGGCAGTGGACCGGAGAAATAGTTGAGATTGGTGGAATTTTGAGAAGAGGGATCTCACAGCGTCTGCCTGTAGCCAATATTGAGGTGAAATGTCAGTTTGTGTCTGGCACCATTAAGGCAGCTGTAATGGCACAGCCAGCACATGATTTCATCCTGGGAAGCCCATACATAGTTTTGGGAAACCCAACCACACCGATTCTTGCTAATGCAAGAGGGCCTACTGCAGGCCAGAGAAGTGAAAGGGGAAAGCCCCAAATTCACGGAGCCCCACGGGAGCTCAAACATCCTTGTCTTGCGATGAGGAGGAGAGACGCCTCTAAAGACAGTGGAATGTTATTTACAGAGGCGTATTCGCCTGTCAGCCCTGTTCAGCCTAAAGGTCAAACAGTGGTGACACGCCTCTTACTTCAGAAGTATCTTCTTTGTCGTCGGGAATTAGGCCCCCGATGGTATTACATCTCTCAAGGGAGGGAAATACTGACAAGAAGGAACATGTGCACGGTTCTTCAGTCAACCGCAAACAGTTACGCCCTGTTACGGTGATGTCTGGCCAAGCCAGTCAGACTGTTTCAAAACACTGGGAGGTCGCACCATCTGGTAATCATTATTTACCACGCGCCGCCAGGAAAATTCGTGGGCGAAGGAAACACATGAGAGGGAGGAGGAAGGGCGACCAGTCATGTTGCAGTCAACAGGAGAAAATCCCCTGGCGTGACCCTCACGATCCAGGGCTTGCCAAGATTCTCAAGGATATGGAGATGGGCCTGTATGATAATGCTAATTATGACAGTGATTAGATCGGGATGTAGATCTAGATACGGGCCAGTATGAAACCCAGAGATTTCAGTGATTTAGCACGGTTCCCGTACTTGAAAGGGGGGACTTATGTGATGTGGCACTGTAATTCTGACTTTTAACAGGCCCGATTCTGTGGTTCTATTTTGAATTTTCACCAGTTTTTTTTTTTTATTTTCTTCTGATCACGCGATTTTCCGTTGTTTACGGAAATCGCTATTTTCGGGCACGCTTTTTCACCATTTTATTTCTTCTCATTTGAATATATATCGTGTTTGGTTTTTTTTTTTAGTAGATAAATTAAATGGGGTCGGTTATGATGGTAGGTTTATTTTATTCTAGCATCAGTTTTACTTTCTTCTGATTTTTCGCGATTCCCGTAAAGTTCGTTGTTTACGGAAATAATCGCCATTTCCGGCACGCGATATGACGAGGCCGGAAGCACGCGGGGTTTGCGTGGGTTGATAGTATTAATTTTTCTAGCGCTCCCATTGGTCCGGGATTTGCGTAGGAAGGGAAATCCGCGTGGGCGGTTGCTCTGTATATACTTTGGGACAGAAAACGGGGATTCGGTCTCTATGAAAAAAATAAGTGCCAGCCGTCAGACTACGTAATTTATCGTTCTCCACTGTGGGAAAAACCAGCGATGAATTGGTATGTAAGATTTTATCGTATTATCGTTTTATTCATTAGAGGGTTCTTTGAGAAATTCGCCCTTAGGTAAAGATTAACTTTTCAGTTTTAAAATCAACGATAGCGCCATTAATTACTATTTTTGAAGAACGACGTAATGCAACAGTGTGCTTATTCTTTCTATGATTTTGGCAATAGATAGGAGTGTGTGAAGTTGTGAGAAACACGTGTGCCATATTTGTAGGATGTTATGTAAAACCACCATTTATTCCTGTATATTTTCTAATGTAAATTTATGGGGAAATCCCTGGTGTGTTCGTTAATTTTTCTGAGCCTTAAAAATGTGAGAAATACTGTCAGAGGGTTCAGATTTACGTTGTAAATGAATTATACTGCTTAGGGGAGGAAACTATTCCTATAGCGAGATTTAATTTAAAATGCCACCTTACACGCTGAGAGCACGTGTTCAAGTGTCTGCCTCCCCTGGCACATGGGGCACTGCTCATCATCCGACTTTTCCCATTTCACAAGGTTGGTGGCCGACGGCAGCAGGTCATACATTGATCTAACCACGAAGCTGAGCCTAAGAGGTGCCATATGCCATATATCATTCCATGTCAAGGACCTCTGCAGAGCTCCTTCCCATGTGGTCCATTGGCCTTGTTGGACCTGCTGCACTGCTTTTTGCAACCTCTTATCATTCTCAGTGTCACGAAGTGGTTTTAAGTTTATAGAGTGTGCCTGAATGAAAGCAAGACCCTAGTATGAGAAAGTCTGAGAAGATAGAATTTAGATGGAAAATAACATGCCTGTGGACAGGTGAGACTATTGGCTCAAGAGATAGACCCAGGATTTGAATCTCCCCCTGCCGCTTCGTGACTAAAAAAAAATGGCTATAGTCTCCCCACCTCTGACTGCCTTGAAACACAAGGAGATAAGGTGTATAATTACGACCACAAACACCACTATACAGACAACATAGAGTAAGTATAGTAAAGAATAGAAGCTGATCCAGTAAATAATATATGTATATATTTATTTACATACAAGAAAAACATAAAATGGCATCATACGTCATCAAGTCAGTCAATAGCGTGCACTGTTGCACGGCCTGGAAAAAACCAAGGTAACAATTAAATTGAGAGACACTCAACAAAAAAAACCCCCAATCACATTCACTCTTCCTGTCACCCTGCTGAGGAACAATAAAAATGGTTAGTGATTTAAACCAAATCTACTTTGGTGGGGCTGTCAACTTTTAGCCTCCACTCTCTAACACTAATAAATTTCTACTGTCTTAGTCCTGGTGACTCTTCCTCAACGAAACGCTACACAGCTTTCTACTAGTTGGGCGATAGGCGCCGATAACTACACCACAACGAAATGCTAAATATAATAGACTTGGTTTTTCGAACGCAGACTCAGTGTCTATCCGTCCAATGGATACTGAACAGACCCTACTGGTCCTGTCTTTTTCTCCCTCCTTCTCTATCTTTCTCTCTTGATCTCAGTGTCTCTCTAACACTCGAGGGCTGATGATGCGGCGTCTCCGTTACGCTCTTCTCTTGATTTCTATCAGGACCTAGGTATGGTAACCCTGTCACCTGTTCCTGATTTTGGTGATGACGATGTTCGGATATCAAGCATGAGGGACTTGATTAACTGTAGACAAAACTTCTCTGCTGCTGAATAGCTTCCCTCTTTTAACCCGCTCCGGAGTTAGAGGAAAAAAACACAGCCTTGATTTCAGGCTGTACAAAATGAAACTAGTCTCCCGGCCACCTGCCGTTGCTAGAGACTATAATAGCGATGCTCTCGGCTGTATGATAAATAAACCTCGGTCCAGCTGAAGCATAGGGACTTCACTGCCAGAGACCATAGGGTAATTTTCTTTTGCTCCTGACGATACTCGAGTACTCTGACCCTGAGATATGTCTTTTGCCGTGGATAATTTTATTTGACAAAATTATGCTCCCCACTGTTTCCGCCGTGACTCGCTGAAATTAAAAGAAACAGCGACTCATGTACACCCACTCTAAAATCGCTTATCTCTAACATATACGATACATAAAATAATTCTATACACGTGTCTCTTCATTCTCACTTCTTCCCTCCTTCTCTCGTTCTTCACACAATACATAAAATAAATCCCACGTGGCACTAAAATCACACCACTATCCCACGTCTCAATACATAAAATACCACTATCCCACGTGGCCTCTTCATCCCCCCTCCTTCTACTAAAATCTGCCAGGTAAAAACAAACAATAGCCCAGACCCGTCTGACATGTTACATGGCCGTTACGCATGGCCGATCACGTGTTCAAACTTGACAAAAATTAGGGAAATCCTTTTACCCATTAACACAGGAGTTTCCCCGGCTTACTCTTATTAAATTAAATCTCGCTATAGGAATAGTTTCCTCCCCTAAGCAGTATAATTCATTTACAACGTAAATCTGAACCCTCTGACAATATTTCTCACATTTTTAAGGCTCAGAAAAATTAACGAACACACCAGGGATTTCCCCATAAATTTACATTAGAAAATATACAGGAATAAATGGTGGTTTTACATAACATCCTACAAATATGGCACACGTGTTTCTCACAACTTCACACACTCCTATCTATTGCCAAAATCATAGAAAGAATAAGCACACTGTTGCATTACGTCGTTCTTCAAAAATAGTAATTAATGGCGCTATCGTTTATTTTAAAACTGAAAAGTTAATCTTTACCTAAGGGCGAATTTCTCAAAGAACCCTCTAATGAATAAAACGATAATACGATAAAATCTTACATACCAATTCATCGCTGGTTTTTCCCACAGTGGAGAACGATAAATTACGTAGTCTGACGGCTGGCACTTATTTTTTCATAGAGACCGAATCCCCGTTTTCTGTCCCATTATATATATACAAGAGCAACCGCCCACGCGGATTTCCCTTCCTACGCAAATCCCGGACCAATGGGAGCGCTAGAAAAATTAGTACTATCAACCCACGCAAACCCCGCGTGCTTCCGGCCGCGTGCTTCCGGCCTCGTCATATCGCGTGCCGGAAATGGCGATTATTTCCGTAAACAACGAACTTTACGGGAATCGCGAAAAATCAGAAGAAAGTAAAACTGATGCTAGAATAAAATAAACCTACCATCATAAACGAACCCATTTAATTTATCTACTCAAAAAAAAAATACCAAACACGATATATATTCAAATGAGAAGAAATAAAATGGTGAAAAAGCGTGCCCGAAAATAGCGATTTCCGTAAACAACGGAAAATCGCGTGATCAGAAGAAAATAAAACTGGTGAAAATTCAAAATAGAACCACAGAATCGGGCCTGTTAAAAGTCAGAATTACAGTGCCACATCACATAAGTCCCCCCTTTCAAGTACGGGAACCGTGCTAAATCACTGAAATCTCTGGGTTTCATACTGGCCCGTATCTAGATCTACATCCCGATCTAATCACTGTCATAATTAGCATTATCATACAGGCCCATCTCCATATCCTTGAGAATCTTGGCAAGCCCTGGATCGTGAGGGTCACGCCAGGGGATTTCCTCCTGGCGACTGCAACATGACTGGTCGCCCTTCCTCCTCCCTCTCATGTGTTTCCTTCGCCCACGAATTTTCCTGGCGGCGCGTGGTAAATACTGATTACCAGATGGTGCGACCTCCCAGTGTTTTGAAACAGTCTGACTGGCTTGGCCAGACATCGCCGTAACAGGGCGTAACTGTTTGCGGTTGACTGAAGAACCGTGCACATGTTCCTTCTTGTCAGTATTTCCCTCCCTTGAGAGATGTAATACCATCGGGGGCCTAATTCCCGACGACAAAGAAGATACTTCTGAAGTAAGAGGTGTCACCACTGTTTGACCCTTAAGCTGAACAGGGCTGACAGGCGAATACGCCTCTGTAAATAACATTCCACTGTCTTTAGAGGCGTCTCTCTCCTCCTCATCGTAAGACAAGGATGTTTGAGCTCCCGTGGGGCTCCGTGAATTTGGGGCTTTCCCCTTTCACTTCTCTGGCCTGCAGTAGGCCCTCTTGCATTAGCAAGAATCGGTGTGGTTGGGTTTCCCAAAACTATGTATGGGCTTCCCAGGATGAAATCATGTGCTGGCTGTGCCATTACAGCTGCCTTAATGGTGCCAGACACAAACTGACATTTCACCTCAATATTGGCTACAGGCAGACGCTGTGAGATCCCTCTTCTCAAAATTCCACCAATCTCAACTATTTCTCCGGTCCACTGCCCTGGTTTCACCAAATGACGAGCGATGATACTGGGGTAAGTAAGCCCGCTGTCAAACAAACACGTAGTGGCCGTCCCATTCACTACGGCTGGTCCACTGTTAGAGAACAACTTCTCTGCCTGGACTGGTTCCCATTTATTCCCTTTAGTCCATCTCACCGGTCTTAAACAAGCTGCATGGTGAGCTGGGGGTTTGTTCATACACCGAGATGTCCAGTGGGAAGTGGTTCTACAATTCTGACAATACCTCTCATGATCTCCTCTGTTCCTAGCGGGTTCCTGAGAGGTTGTTGTCGGTGCTCGGTTATGCTGCTGGGGGCGCAAGTTATAACCAGAATGAGGCTCCTTGCGAGAAGGCCCTGGTTGCTGATGAGCTGGGGAAGTAGCCGGCTGCGATGATGAAGCTCCTTTGTCTGGAGCTGGCAGGTCTGGGTTTTTCCGTTTCTGTCCCAGTATTTCGGCCTGTGCTGTCTGGTACCTTTCCGCGAACACGATAATCTGATCGAGTTGTTGGGCCCCCTGCTCTGCCAGATACCGCCTCAAGTCGGGGGACATGTTTGCCTTAACTTGTTCACACAGAACTAACTCCTCCAACCCTTCAAAAGTCTTCGCCAGTCCTGACAGTTCCCTCCACCGGGTTAGGTAATTTCTCACCCGCTCTGCAAACTGTGCGAAACTCTCTCCCTTCTCCGGCCTGCATGTTCGCGATATGACGAGGCCGGAAGCACGCGGGGTTTGCGTGGGTTGATAGTACTAATTTTTCTAGCGCTCCCATTGGTCCGGGATTTGCGTAGGAAGGGAAATCCGCGTGGGCGGTTGCTCTGTATATATGGGACAGAAAACGGGGGTATCGGTCTCTATGAAAAAATAAGTGCCAGCCGTCAGACTACGTAATTTATCGTTCTCCACTGTGGGAAAAACCAGCGATGAATTGGTATGTAAGATTTTATCGTATTATCGTTTTATTCATTAGAGGGTTCTTTGAGAAATTCGCCCTTAGGTAAAGATTAACTTTTCAGTTTTAAAATCAACGATAGCGCCATTAATTACTATTTTTGAAGAACGACGTAATGCAACAGTGTGCTTATTCTTTCTATGATTTTGGCAATAGATAGGAGTGTGTGAAGTTGTGAGAAACACGTGTGCCATATTTGTAGGATGTTATGTAAAACCACCATTTATTCCTGTATATTTTCTAATGTAAATTTATGGGGAAATCCCTGGTGTGTTCGTTAATTTTTCTGAGCCTTAAAAATGTGAGAAATACTGTCAGAGGGTTCAGATTTACGTTGTAAATGAATTATACTGCTTAGGGGAGGAAACTATTCCTATAGCGAGATTTAATTTAATAAGAGTAAGCCGGGGAAACTCCTGTGTTAATGGGTAAAAGGATTTCCCTAATTTTGTCAAGTTTGAACACGTGATCGGCCATGCGTAACGGCCATGTAACATGTCAGACGGGTCGGGGCTATTGTTTGTTTTACCTGGCAGATTTTAGTAGAAGGAGGGGGGATGAAGAGGCCACGTGGGATAGTGGTATTTTATGTATTGTTGTGAAGAACGAGAGAAAGGGGAGAAGAAGTGAGAATGAAGAGACACGTGTATAGAATTATTTTATGTATCGTATATGTTGGAGATAAGCGATTTTAGAGTGGGTGTACATGAGTCGCTGTTTCTTTTAATTTCAGCGAGTCACGGCGAAAACAGTGGGGAGCATAATTTTGTCAAATAAAATTATCCACGGCAAAAGACATATCTCAGGGTCAGAGTACTCGAGTATCGTCAGGAGCAAAAGAAAATTACCCTATGGTCTCTGGCAGTGAAGTCCCTATGCTTCAGCTGGACCGAGGTTTATTTATCAGACAGCCGAGAGCATCGCTATTATAGTCTCTAGCAACGGCAGGTGGCCGGGAGACTAGTTTCATTTTGTACAGCCTGAAATCAAGGCTGGGTTTTTTTTTTCCTCTAACTCCGGAGCGGGTTAAAAGAGGGAAGCTATTCAGCAGCAGAGAAGTTTTGTCTACAGTTAATCAAGTCCCTCATGCTTGATATCCGAACATCGTCATCACCAAAATCAGGAACAGGTGACAGGGTTACCATACCTAGGTCCTGATAGAAATCAAGAGAAGAGCGTAACGGAGACGCCGCATCATCAGCCTTCGAGTGTTAGAGAGACACTGAGATCAAGAGAGGAAGATAGAGAAGGAGGGAGAAAATAGACAGGACCCGTAGGGTCTGTTCAGTATCCATTGGACGGATAGACACTGAGTCTGCGTTCGAAAAACCAAGTCTATTATATTTAGCATTTCGTGTGGTGTAGTTATCGACGCCTATCGCCTAACTAGTAGAAAGCTGGGTAGCCGTTCGTTGAGGAAGAAGTCACCAGGACTAAGACAGTCGAAATTTATTAGTGTTAGAGAGTGGAGGCTAAAAGTTGACAGCCCCACCAAAGTAGATTTGGTTTAAATCACTAACCATTTTTATTGTTCCTCAGCAGGGTGACAGGAAGAGTGAATGTGATTGAGGTTTTTTTTTTGTTGAGTGTCTCTCAATTTAATTGTTACCTTGGTTTTTCCAGGCCGTGCAACAGTGCACGCTATTGACTGACTTGATGACGTATGATGCCATTTTATGTTTTCTTGTATGTAAATAAATATATACATATATTATTTACTGGATCAGCTTCTATTCTTTACTATACTTACTCTATGTTGTCTGTATAGTGGTGTTTGTGGTCGTAATTATACACCTTATCTCCTTGTGTTTCAAGGCAGTCAGAGGTGGGGAGACTATAGCCATTTTTTTTAGTCACGAAGCGGCAGGGGGAGATTCAAATCCTGGGTCTATTTCTTGAGCCAATAGTCTCACCTGTCCACAGGCATGTTATTTTCCATCTAAATTCTATCTTCTCAGACTTTCTCATACTAGGGTCTTGCTTTCATTCAGGCACACTCTATAAACTTAAAACCACTTCGTGACACTGAGAATGATAAGAGGTTGCAAAAAGCAGTGCAGCAGGTCCAACAAGGCCAATGGACCACATGGGAAGGAGCTCTGCAGAGGTCCTTGACATGGAATGATATATGGCATATGGCACCTCTTAGGCTCAGCTTCGTGGTTAGATCAATGTATGACCTGCTGCCGTCGGCCACCAACCTTGTGAAATGGGAAAAGTCGGATGATGAGCAGTGCCCCATGTGCCAGGGGAGGCAGACACTTGAACACGGGCTCTCAGCGTGTAAGGTGGCATTAGGGCAAGGGCGATACACTTGGCGCCATAACAAAGTGCTAAATGAGCTTGCTGCGACAATAGATCAGGCAAGAATGAAAGCGAATAGCAAAGTCCTGCCAGACACCGCAAACACATACTTTCTGAGGGCAGGAAAGTCAGCACACCCCAAACCGAGTAAACCTGGTAGCAGTTTACCATCTCTTCTTGACTGTGCAAACGACTGGGAGATGGCGGTAGACCTACCTGGACGGGGGGGCATATCCAGAGTGTATCAGAAAATCGCGGAGACGGCCGGATATAGTGCTTCATTCTGCAGCAACGCTTCAGGTCATACTGATTGAACTGACCGTGCCATTTGAATCCAGATTAGACGAGCAACATTCATTCAAAGCGGCCAAGTATAGCGATCTGGCCGCGGATCTGAGACACGATGGATTCAGTGCAAGGGTCATGGCGGTTGAAGTGGGCGCAAGAGGGTTTGTGGCTGCATCAGTGTATGATTTATTGAAACTGTTGGGGCTGAAGGGACAGTCTAGAACAAGGGCACTGAAGAGGCTTAGTGAAACTGCCGAAAAGGCATCAGGCTGGCTGTGGAACAACCGCAATGGGCGATGGACATCGTGACAATAAACGCTGCGGTACAGAAAACACCAAAATTTTTCTAAGTCCACAACGCTGAGTTTTTTTTTTTTTTGGTGTACTAGTGAAAGAGATGCGACTCTGGGGCAACAGGCGATGTATACTATAGGGAGAGTGTCAGGTACAAAATTTCAGTGGCTTGCGGCGCGCAGCTCGTCGGCTGCGCGCTAATGTCTCAGTGTGTGTCCTTAGTTGTGAAGGGCGACGGAACGAACGGAATAATTTTTCTTCTCTTTGTTACTTTCACAATTGCCTCCACGGCTGGCGTTGTGGATTTAAAGTTGCTACCATAAGTGAAATGGGTTCATTTTCGATACAAGACAACAGGAAGCCGAGACGCTTGGGAGTCATGACCCAAGTGGGCCCACCCCACTTAGAGTGTAAAGGAGTAATTGGGCCGAAACACTTGTCGGATGGGGGGACTGCTTCTGATGATCAGATTGCTTCCTGTTGTATCGCTCTGTAAAGAGTTTCCTATCATAGGTTGTGTATGGTTGACAATATTATCATATAACACAATCTCAGGAATAGCGTTAGAAGCTACTAACATGAGGTTGTGTATGGTTGACAACATTATCATATAAAACAAACAGCTACAGAAGTTATCGATGCAGGAAACCATGATACAGTCTCGTTGCTAGGGGACAAGCTGTAATGATGGCCCCAAGTTCCATATGGCACAAACAAAGACAAGAAGAAGAACAAATCAAACTGTCGCCTGTAGTCACGTGTTGTATATTTTAAATAAATTAATATGTTGTTTCTAGCTAGATGTTATTGTATATCTCAAATAAAGTAAACTGTCGCCTGTGGCTAAGTGCTGCTGTATATCTTAATAAATGAATCTGTTGTCAATAGCTAGGTGTTGTTGTATATCTTAAATAAATTAAACTGTTGCCTGTAGCTAAGTTTTGTTGTAGGTAGAAAAAAAAGGTGCCGACCGTTGAATAGTGCACACTATTCGCACGCCCCATAAAGATAGCAAACTACTGCCGGAGCATACAAGCGATCGAACCAAATTATGTCACTTTGTTTTAGCCTGACCAGACAGTATTTACGTGTGTGAACATGAGATTGTGAGTACTGACATTCATGATACGACACTTGGGCGTTGACAGAAGAGTTAGAGAGAATAGTAAAATCTGTAGAAACAAAATGTGTTAGAAATATCCTGGTAATATTGTACATGATCGTGTAACAAATGAACAGAGAAGACACACAGTTAAAAGTGCTACAAGACCATATGAAGATCTTTTTACAACATGAAAGAAACAGAAACTGATAAGGTATAACCATAGGAGCTGACCTTGCCTGTTATAGAGGCCATTGGAGTATATACACAGTAGAAGCATTTATCTGGAGTCGGCACTTAACCTCGCTACAAGACTCGGCTGTAACAAACTTTGGAACATACGTTCCAGACCGATTCTTTTAGGATCTTGTATACTCACTGCAGACCTTTATGTTTGAAAATAATTACAACATTGAGAATATTTTTATTGATTTCAGCCTGACCACGCATTTACACGTGACAAAATGAGAGTACTTGTACCAAAAAGGACCAAACATTAAAAAAAATACTTAAATGTTGCCTTATTTTGACGAGGCGCACCCCGTTTAAGATTGGCACATGTCCATTATAGAAGACCCTTTTCGTCCAGCAATGTGATTAAGACTTGTCTTTTGCAAAAGATGTTGCAGTCTGTTTCAGTTACGAAGTCTTTTTTTATTAAGGTGTTTCCTACTTTTTTTTGTAGCACGCCCCCTTCAACTATCTACCATATACATGGACGTGTTTCATTTACTGTAATATGTTTTTTTTTTAAATTTTATACTATATTATCTCTATTAGTTATTTTTCCTTTTGTAGTTATAGTTCAATATGGTTTTATTATCCAAATAGGATATTGTCTAAACTGGTGTGCTTTTAATGTTCATTGCAGGATTATTTAGTCAATCTGCATTTATCTGGAGCGGAATCTTCCACCACTGTGGATTACTGGCTTGCATCTTTAGTTATTTATTATTATATTTCTTTTAAATATATTAGCTTTTGTTTTTGTAATATAGTGTTTTATTAACTTTTGTATTTCTGATGGGGTCTTAGTACCTATGAGATTTTCTACACACATTTCTATATTGTAGTTACTACAGTATGTCTTCATGTTTTTGTAGCCCACGAGATATTGTCTAATTGTGTTGGGTTCTTGACACTCTTCGCATGTGGTTCCTCTTTCATGAAATGTCCAGTTCCAAGCTTGAGTTTCAGCAATTATTTATTAATTTGTATTTTTTGTTCATCTGTTATATGAATTTATTTTACTTGGTTTTTTTACTTTGGTCCCATGCTGTTACCCACTCTTTAGTTATTGCTTGATTTTTTTTTTTTTTTAACTTTTAGTTGCATTTCTTCTCGATTTACAAAATCATGTACATCTTACATAATGGAATAGGCCTACATGGAAAGTACATTTTAAAATACATATAAACACTCGTGCGTACTCACAAATTCATTTGCACACTTAAAAAGTAAATATTAAGGGTTACACTTTTTAAATAGGGTAAGAGAATAAAATGGAATAAATAAAGTAAACTAAATTCTAAAGATGAAAAAAGGTTAATATTGATTTATAGTTGTTCAAATTTAACATTTGCTGACATCCATGTAATATATATGTATTCCCCGAAATATGCGGGAAGGAAACCAAAAACATTATACATCATTGATCCACAGATAAATCATAATTTCATTTGCACACTTAAAAAGTAAATATTAAACATTTTAAATAAAGTAAGAGAATAAGATGGAATAACAAACGTAAACTAAATTCTAAAAATGAAAACTTCTTACATGGAGAGAAGTGCAATAATAAAGGTGGCAACGCCCGCACACACTCAAAAAAAGCGAAAGGTAAGACTGTGTTCAGAAGATAAGCCAGTACAATCTGGTTTTCAGAAACAAAGATGCCTTAGAGGCACAATAGGCGGACCAGGAAAAGACGGAGGCTATTTAAAGGCCAAGTTTAATGAGGGTGGTCAGTACGTTCATTTTCATGGACATCCTCTCGGAAGATAGCACTATATTAAAACGAGCGTCCTTTTCAGTGCGAACGCAGCCGTCGGAATACACTAAAATGGTTTGTACCAAGCCACAAGCGAAAAGGAGGAAGGTCTATAGAAGCCCTCAAACACTTGTCAGCATCAGCAAACAAGAATCTGCAAAGATTACTGCAACTACTAGCTTCGGGGCCGGTCTTTCTCAGAAGCCGAACAACGCAACCTTTGACACCACGACCGATGATCGACCCAAAGCTTCGAAGGCAGAGGACTACCAAGCTCCGAAACCAGACATAACAACATCACCGCTAAAACAAGATGTCGAAGCGGTAGCTCCATTGTGCAGTGACAAGGCAACATCTGATAAACACGGCCACAAAACGTCGAAGACAGCGGGTAACAATGCATTGAAACCCAACAAAATCAATCCACCGCCAAAACGAGATGTCATAGTCGAGTCTCCATCATGCAGTGACCAGCCAACTTCGGTAAAACTTGACCAGATGCAGACGAGCCAGAATGTGAATCCGTCCCGCAGACCACACGCTCAAACCGAGACGGAAGGCGGAACGTGCCAGCTTCACAAGCAAAGAAATGCCGTTTCTAACGAGGCAATGCAGGAGAGGATCATTAAGATCACTCAGACGTTGGGAAGTGAGGCCTCGCTCAGGGCCCTACCTGACGATAAAGTGATCGGTATCCTGGAGGCAATAACGGGCAGGAGAAGTATATCTAAAGTTTCAAGACACGACAACGGAGTTGTAATAGCTCTAAACAACACGGAGCAGACAAACCAACTGATGGTCGAACTAGAGTCCGGACACAAAGAAGTCCAGCTGCACCACCAGATTAAAGATACTGTGGAGATCTTCAAGATGACCAAAAAGATAGTTGTAAGATGGGTCGACAACAATCGGTCTACACAAGGAGTCCACAGCCGCCTACAAAAAGAGAGCAAGAGCATCAAAAGAACACAGGTTGAAAGACTGAAGACATGGAACAAAAAGGACACAAGCCTAGTTATCCTAACTATCGAGGGGACTTCAAGACCAAGTCAACTCAACCTAGACGATAGATGGCGAAAAACAGAAGAGTACATTCCTCCTGTTATGCAGTGCTCAAACTGCCAGCAATTTTCGCATACTAAGAAGACATGCAGGAGAGAGACAGTTTGTCGGTACTGTGCGGGAAGTCACTCTTACAATGAATGTCCTCATGCGAAAAAGGATAACAACTATAAAGTGTGCAACCCCAGCAGAACCTGCGCAAACTGTCTTGTGAACCACGGAGCAAGATACCGTGGCTGTCCGATCTTCTATGAGACAAAGGCCATACTGAAGGAATCTGTTTTACCAAAAACATTTTCTTCAGAGAAGCAAGACACCGAGTGGCTTCAGGCGGCACTGCTAAGCAGGAACAGCACACAAGAGCCCCCAGCTGGTAAAACTAAACACAGAGGTGCGAGACATAAAACAACTACTCAAAGTCGAGAAGAACAGGCAGCACAACGAAGACTCAGATGCCATAAGAGACGAAACAATAGGAGCCTTACAGAGCGCCCAGGCAATGCTACAGGACATGAAATCCATCAAACACGAAATAGAAGTCGACATCGCCAAACTCGCAGAGCTAAAGGAAGAGAACGAAGAAATCCTCAAAAGAATTGAAACAGAGAGAATATCGTCGAGGATATCGTAACAAAACACAATCAAGGACGAGAAAGAAGCAAAGACACTAAAGACAAAACAACCACCGAAACCGTAGAGGAACGCCTACCAAAATGCTATCAAGAAAGAAGAAAAGAAGCGGAAGACAAAAATAATCACCGAAACCCTGAAGGACTTCTTACCAATTATAATAAAGACAGTCATGAACAACACACAGCCGAAACAGACAACAACGAGTAGGGACCAAACAGGCAGCTAGTGGTCATTTTTCAGGGCCAGTCATGTCCAGGACTAGGAAAGTGATATCAGCGAAGACGTTAACACACTATATACCCAAATATAACCGGTTGTAACCCTGCAATGGGTTTTGGTTGAACAGGGTATTACAGCAAAATATCAGACGCAAGGGGAAAAAAAGGGCGGTCAGTATGTGTCGAACAACGCGTTTTTCTCATGTGTGAGAGCACACTCCGCTGGGTAGCCACGAGAACCTGGCACCACACTGTCTCGAAGATTAAAAACGGAAGTTAAAGGATAAACTTGAAGCTGTAAACCAGGGGTGTATGGGAAAGCTACCCCAAATAACCCACAGCCCCCACTCTGGCCCCACAATCACACACCACCCACAAACACCCCCCCCTCGTCCA